>CM035844.1:291184359-291479127 GCA_020510985.1 Pholidichthys leucotaenia | reverse complement strand
TGAGACTGATCGAATATTGTCAATAGAATTATTAAATGAGGCTTAACTTACCAATTGCAAACTTCTTAAGCTTAAGTCTTTGTTCGTAAGAGTTTCCACCTCTATAAAATGTGGATGGTTCCCCAACTAGTGCTACAAACAAGGTAATGCAAGAGTTATTAATAATTATTAATTCCAGTTATTAATTATTAATTATTAATATATTAATCATTAATTATCATTGATAATAATCATTAATAATATATTAATCATTAATTAATCATTAATGATTAATATATTAATGATTAATCTATTAATCTATTAATATTAATCATAAATTATTAATCATATATATTAATTAATTAATATATTAATCATGACACCATTGATATGTATATACATATCAATGGTGTCCCCACCTTAATAATTTAATAATTTTTAATAGTATAATTTCCTCCCTTATTTATTCTTTTTGTATACTTTATTAATTCCAGAGGGAAATTCAGCCCATCCATCTGGATGGATGAGGCAGCCATGGTACGGCACCAATCCTTTCACCATATATACACACATTCACACCTAGGGCTACTTTAGAGTCCCCAATTAACCTAACTTGCATGATTTTCGCCTGTGGGAGGAAAATGGAGTTCCCAGGGTAAACCCACGCAGACACGGGAAGAACATGCAAACTCCACACAGAAGGGTCACCGATGGTCAGGGAGTGGGATTGAACCCACGATGGTCAGGGGTGGAATCATCCCGTGACCTTCTTACTGTGCTGCCACAGTGCTAACATGTCAACCTGGCAACCCGGTGGTTGCCTGCTGAGTGCGAAGGCATAGCTGCACCCATTGTGGCCCCGGACTGGGGCATAGCTGCACCCTTGGAGACCACAGATGACGAGACAGAAACACCCTTAGAGACCACAGATAGCGGGAGAGCAGCACCCTTGGAGACCACAGACAGCGGGACAGCAGCACCCGTGGAAGCCTCAGATGGAGGCGTTGCACCCGCAGCGGTCTTGGATGGAGGCAACCCACCCACAGTGGCCTCAGATGGAGGTGACACACTCATGGTGGCCCCCAGGGCTGGAATGCAGCACCCTCAACAGGCCCAAGCTGGGGTGCAGTGCCCACGACAGACTCAGACTGGGGCACATCATGCACGACGGCTCAAAGTTGGGGCATAGCACCCGCAACGCAGCACCCATGGAGACCTCGACCGGAGGGGAAGCAGCACCCACGGAGACCTCAGACAGAGGGGGAGCAGCACCCACAGAGGCCTTGGACAAAGGGGGGGCAGCACCCATGGAAGCCTTGAACGGAGGGGCAGCAGCACCCACAGAGACCTTAGGAGAAGACTCGGACAACACACAGGCAACCACCGGGTCAGAGTCACCGGCAGCAGTGGAGACAGGCAAGGAGGGCTCAGGCGCAGCTGATGGCTGCATCTGGACCTCCCCATCAAGAGCCAGGCAAGATCTCTCTAGGACAGAGAAAGTGAAAACAAAAAAAGAGCACTTGCCTGAGCTCGAGCTCCACCGCTGTCCAGGACTCCGGCGATCCTGGCTGGGACGTTTTGGCTCTCCCCTCCTGAGCATCCACACCCGGCACAGCCACCTCAGATGGGGAGGGTGTCTCGGTCCTCTCCGTCTGAATGTCCACTGCGAACACAACCACCTTACATGGGGAGGAAAGAAAAAACACCGGAACAAAGTTGCCAGCAGTGGTGGAGCTCGGCGAGGAGAAACTGGAAGCAGAGGACATCTGCAGCCGGTTCTCCTCACCACGAGCCAGAGAAGGGTTCTCTAGAATTGTGTGTGTTAGAGCAGAACAGAGTTCTTGCCTTGACTCAAGCTCCACCACCGCCCAGGACTCCAGCGACTCTGCTGCGACGACCCCAGCAGCAAACGTGATGGTAGATGCAGCCAGACGGCCTCCAGGCTTGAAGCCCCCCGGCTGGTGGGCCTCCCAGTGGGATGGCTGCTGCTGGAGGTGATCTCTCCTCCCATCCCGGATGTGGCCACAGGGCAGGAACGAGAACTCCGAGGACTGCTGGTCTCTCCGCCGACCGGCGGGTCCTTCCCAGGAACAACAGGCTCTCGGAGGACACAAAAGAACACACGGGAGAGGTAGGTGAGGGTGAGTCAACAGCAACAGGTGGTGAGGACTCAGCTAGAATTGGTTGCTGTAGCTGAGCCTCATCACCGGGAATAAGGCAAGGTATATCATTACGAGGGGAAAAAGAATTACAACCCACCTGCCTTATTTCCCAGCGACCAATGGTTCCTTTTGCTGCGGTGGGATCAGATGAGGCTCCTCTGCACACCACTGAAGTTGCCTGGGAAGGAGGCGGAGGCTTGTGTCTCTGATGACGGAGGCAGGACACCGAAGCTCAAGGCTGGGGAGGAGCTGATGGTGCCGAGGTCCGGGAACGCCCTCTCGCTGGCAAGGACCTCAAATCATGGCCAGAGCTCCTCTCTCTTGCCGGAGATACTTTCACTGCAGGTCCCCCAGCAGAAAAACCCTCTCCCTTCCTTCGGTGTGCAGCACAAGCTGGGGGTGACGCTGCACAGCCGCCTTTGCCAGACATAAATTTCTCAAAGCGTCTTTTAGGGTGGCAGATGTGCCTGTGTCGGCAATAAGTCCATTGACTTCCTGGAGCGCAGTGCAGAGCTCCCACCCCAGGCTCCTTGAAAGCTGTCTTTCACCTGCTATGTCAGCAGGTGAAGGATTGCAAGAGAGAAAAAGAAAAGGTAATCACGGGAAAGAAAAGTTGCAAAACTCAGAGGCTGGTGTCCAGGAGGTTGTGTCCTTCTGTCGGGAATACCCGTCCTCGGGAGCTGTTGTCTGAGTGTGTTGGGTCCTGCTGTCGAGGAGAGTTGGACTGCTTCGCCCAGGTATGCTTTCCCTTCATTTCCAGCTGAGAGCACCGCAGCCTTCGGATGAATTCTGACTGGATTCTGCCCCTGGCCAGGAATTCCCTGGCTTCATGTCCCCCTGGACGTAGAGCCCCACTCTCCTCCAGCATTCGTCACTGTGTACCTGTTTGATCATTGCTTACACTTCGTGATTTAGTTTTTGTGTACTTAAGTTTTCATCTGTTTTTTATGTTAACAAATGTGCAAACTCACAGAGAGCGTTTGGTGTCCTACTTGCTCTTGTGAAATGAGCGCTTCACGACACTTTTTAAAAAATTATTCTGTTTATATTGATATTAAATATCCAGATGTCCAAATATGTTAAAAAACACACACACACAGGCTTTCATAGGGTGTCCTAATTTTTTCCACATAACTGTATATCAGGGGCGTCCCGGGGGGGGGGGGGGGACATGGCTCCCTAACATAATTTTATAACTTGTTTTTCTATGTCATATTTTACATGTAGTAAATGTTTAAGAATAATTGATGTGTGCTGTATATTAACAAAATACAGCAAAGTAGAACAGACACACTGTCAAGGCACGTTCAGACTAAACGCGAACGGGCACGTAGCGTGTTTACATTTTAAATTGATTTTGATGTGCCACCCCATGTGGTAAATTGCTTGCTGTTGAGCAGGTTGTTTGTCACATTTGTATTCATATTTGTTTTCTGAATTTCTTATATTGTACTTTGAAGTGAGGTTTTACTCCTCTAAGCTCCCCTGTGACTTCTAATGTAACTTGTATAATTCTTTTTTTCTCCCTGGTAAACAGAAAGAGAAGTCAACACAACAAAACGCAGGATGAATTATTCATAAATGCATTCATAAACCTTTCGTACTTTAATGTCCATGCTTACCTTTCTTCAATGACTCACTTTGCCTGTTCTGGCATTAAAGTACCATGTTAACACATTAGGCACTGGAAGTTCTTCCAGAATTCCTGCTCAGTTTATTTTGCAATAAATTTAGTTGCATCTGCTTATCGCATTTATAGCTTCTCCAACCTTTGCTTACAGTATCTATTCAATGTGAAATCTGTGAACAAACTGATATGCTGGACCACTGGTAGAAGAATGTGAAAAATGCTCAAAAACACAAAAATCATAGCCATATAATATGATAGTTGCGACACGCTTTGATCTCGCCGCTGCCCGGTCACATGGTTCATGGAGCTCCAAATCGTTCCAAACAACGGCCTTTCTATAATGATGTGTGAATGGCAGCTGTGACAATCTGCGGTATTAACAGCACTTTTTTTTTGTCATATTTGATAAATATTCAGAATACCTGTCGGTAGGTACATTGTTTAATTGTGTTATGATATAAAGAGGGCAGCGCAGTGGCGGAGTGGTTAGCACTGTGGCAGCACAGCAACCCACCCTTGGCCGGGGGATCCTGGGTTCGATCCCAGTCCCCGACCAACAGTGATCTGTGTGGAGTTTGCATGTTCTCCCCATGCCAGCTCCCCCCCCCCCCCCCACACACACACACCCGCGACTGGAAAAGGATTAAGCAGAAGAAGATGGATGGATGATATCAAGAGCAGCTTTAAAAAGACAGTATGTTTTGGAGGGAAGAACTGCTGATTCACACTGATGAAAGCTGCAGTGTAAATCTCACTGCCTAGCTGTGTACAGCTTATGCTATGGCTTCAGTGAACTGATTGCTGAATTATCAACTTTTAAATATAGTGGGTTATTTTGCAAGATTAGGCAGAATTATCTGAATTGAGTATATGTTGTAAAAAACTGCTGTAAGTCAGTTTAATGTGATTTAGCTAAGTTACTAGGGGTTATGCAATTTACTCCTAAAGCATTCAAGTTAGGAAAGATTTTCTGTGTGAATCTAAATATAACACATTAGTGCCTCTCAGTAAATTTGAATATTGTGAAAACATTATTTTTTTATAATTAAAAAACTTTCATATGTTCAATATTCATTACAGGCACAAGGAAATATTTCAGGCCTTTTTTAAATTCAATTTTGATTGTAGTTTTTGACATTAAAAATGTAAATCATGATATTCTATTTACTGAGATGTACTAGTACATAAACATTGCACTGTACTCTGAAAACTAGTGACTAAGCAGGGTGGAAAATACTAAATAAAAGAAGAGGCCTTTGTAACAACACAATGTAGTCAAGGTGCAACAGTCTGTTTTATGAAAATATTCAATGTTGTACAAATGCCATGAAATTGTATTTTTTTTAATAAAAATTAATAAAAAGGCAAAGGCATGCTCTCATTTTTCACTCTGAACTTCTGCCTGACAAATTACTGTCAGATAATACCAGTGAGCACCATGTTTGCTCCATTGACTCCTCTTCCAGGTGGGACTGGGGTTACATGATTGAATTTAAATAAATAACAGTGTCATGTTCGGGGTTGTTTTCAACCCCGTCTGTGACCCGTGGCTGTAGGTTTTGATTATTGCTTATTAATTCCAGCTGGCAGACTGAGCCTTGCTCTCTGCCAGCCCTACGGCCACGCCTCCTCCTCTTGCCAGACATTCACCGGCTGTATTCCATCACCACATGCACACACATGGACACACGCACACACACACTCACACATGCACACATCCAGTCATTCATGCACCTGCTTGCCACACGGCTGTGTCCACTTGCCTTCGTTAGCGTATTGTGTACTTATAGGGAGGTAGTGTGACCAGTCAGTGTATCAGCTTAACTCTCCTGTTGTCCTCATATTCTGTATACACCCCGTGTCCTCCCGGTCAAAATGACCCGTCTTCACCAAACCCCCAATATAAGCAGCTTAATTGAATTTTAAAGCAAGAAATTTCTTTGTGTCTGTGTGTGTGCGTGTCTGTCACGTTTATAGGACATCATAGGATGGCCTATGATCTCTGCCTGATCATCATAGGACGTCCTATGAACTCAGGCATCATAGGACTTGCGATGCCGTCATAAAGATATGATGTCTATATGACTTCACATAGACATACTGTATGTGTCTTTATGATGTCATATAGACCATCACTCACGATGCCTAGACTAATGAGTCTTTATGATGTCATATGGCTCATAGATAAATGTGTCTTTATGATGTCATATAGACCATCACTTGCGATGCCTAGACTAATGTGTCTTTATGATGTTATTGTTGCTCAAGATGAAGAAACTAAGTAAGAAACTGCAAGTTTGTCTGTCACACGTCTTGCTGGTCTTGACCCACGGTTATCAAATCGTAGCAGTCTTGAGTAGGTGTGAAAGACTTTGAGTGGCATTGTGGCTCGGAAAATTGGCCTTCCACTCTCTGCATCTCATAGACTAGCTGCAGCCTCACCTCAGGACCTGTATACACCTGCTAAGATTAGCAGCCCTAAGTAGGCCTGCAGGTCAGTCTCATCCATCTTTTTCCAGCTGTCTCCATATTTGCGAAAACCCTCCAGATTTGTCATCTCCAGGATTATTTTTTCTATTGCTGGTGTGATGAACAGGTATAATGTAGAGACAGTGTCATGGGCATGAGAAATGGCATACCTTGTGGGTCCTGGGGTCATCTTTATGACATTTTGTTCTGCCTCCCTGCCGTGTTGGTCATATGCTGCAGAGGACCATGTTATTTTGCCGTTTTTTGAAAGGAAAGTCTCTCAGCTTCAGGGTTTTCTTCTTCTGAAGATGATTCATCATGCTCTGGGTTGTATTCCTCCCCATCTTCTTCTTCTGATATATCCTCCACTTCCTTTTCTGAATCAGAGTTGTCTTGCTGGACATCTGAAAAAATCAGCTCTATAGCCTGTTCGACGGTATAACGTGCACTCATGGCTTCAGCACAGAGAGAATTCGGGGTACTGTCATCTGCAGCACCTTTATAACCTCTGGAAATCCACCTGTCTTGTCTTGTTTACGTCTGCTACTGATTGATCTGAGACCGATCAAAAGCACTGCAGTCCACGAGAAGGCCACCTGTCTTGTCTTGTTTATGTCTGCTATTGTGTTGTTTACGTCTGCTACTGATTGATCTGAGACAGAACTAAAACATTCTCACATTCTGTGGTGTGTAAATAACTCAATGACCATGATTTCAACTCAATTTGACTGTCGGGTCATTTTGTGAAACATTTTGGAAATGTGAATAAAGGCAACAATTCACTTATCCTAATGTTGGTGTCATGGCGGCCTCTGGGCTGTCATTGGCATCATTATCTCCAGCTGCGCACAGATCCACAGGTGTTAATCAGCAGCTGTTAAAAGCCAGCGTTGCTGACAGCTCAGTACGGAGTCGTCTGTCCTCCTCGTCAGAGAAAGAACCAGAACTCCGCTCTCTGGCCTCGTCAAGGTATTCTCTTGTCTCGTCAGAAACTGTCTCGTCAAGAACTGTCTCGTCAAGAACTGTCTTGTCAAAAACTGTCTCGTCAGAGTCTGTCTCGTCAGAAGCTGCCTCGTCAGGATCTGTCTCGTCAGGAACCTCTCTGGCCTCGTCAAGGACCTCTCCTGCCTCGTCTAGGACTTCTGTTCAAAGTCAAGCACGTAAGAGAGCTGTTTGTTACTCTACACCCAACCTCTATCCCTGTGCACAGGTGGACCCCCTTGGCGGCGGACCTGCGTCCCCAGCTGACGGGGTAACGCCAACACGCTCATGTAGCGGTTCGCTACCACCACGACTACCGGTACGTCTTCCTCCACAAATTCCTGAACTGTTACTGTATCAGTTACAGGAGTACTGGCCACCGTTACCGGTGGAGTTTGTGTCATCGTCATCTGTCGTGTCATCGTCACCACGTTCTGTGGAATCACTCACCTCGTCATCATCTGGATTGTCATGGTCACCACGCTCAGTGGAGTCACTCGTCTTGTCATCAGCTGGATTATCATCGTCACCAGATTCTGTGGAATCACTGGTCTTGTCATCAGCTGGTTTGTCATCGTCCCGGTCTGTGGTGTCACAGCCGGAGTCTCTGGAAGACCTGTCCTCGCCACAGTCACAGGTGGAAGCCTCAGCACGTTCACAGACGCCTTCACCTCCACGTTGCACGGCCGCTGGTTCTCAGCAGGACGTAACCTGTGCTTCTCCCAAGTAAGCCTCACTACTGATAGCCTATCATTAGTGTGGGACAAAAGTAATTGTCTGTGGTTATATGTTCCAGGGTTGCCGGGTCTCCGTCCAGAGTGCTCAGCTCCAGTGACCAGGATACTATCCACGCTCTCACATTTGCACTACACACCCTTTCATTATAATAAAGATTATTGTTCACTAATTTACCCGTGTCAGTGTCTGTCTCCTGGGTCCCGAAACATGTCAGTTGGGGTCAATCTAGGAAAAGTCATAAAATTTTAAGTTGAAAAAATATTGTTTAGGGGGATTTTTTTTTGGTTTTTAACACAGTGGGGGGTCATTTTGACCCGAGGACAACAGGAGGGTTGTCAATCTTGGACATCCTGGCTCGTGACTGTTGGCTTTTCCTGGACTGAACTGTGTTGTTACTTCAGAGCCTTTCCACTCCAACATGTATGTAAATCTTCCCTAATTATGCCTTCCTCTCCGCTCCTGCTCAGCCTGGAGTGCGCTTGGCATTTTCTCTACGCCAACTCAGCTTGTAGCCAGTTGTCTCGTCACGACTAATTGTGGACTGTTATGGATGTTTTGTACATTTTTTCCTTTGTAAATAAACACGTTACTTACACTGCATTTTGGGCTCACATCAATTTACATATTTGCTGTGAAGTTACGCAGCGGACATGACAAACAGCACCAGTGATTCAAATAAAAGAAAGCCTTTTTTTTCTATATTTTATTCATCCATATTGTAACATTACATAATTGTAGAAAATGAATATCTTCCTCCAATGTTAGAGAAGTGTGTCATGAGCTGAGAGCTGGAGGTTTCTGCCAGGCTTGGTCTCATGGTTTTTTTCGTATATTTACATATTTCTTGTGCTTTATGCCTTCTGGGTTTCTGTTTTCATGTTCTATTTGCCATTTTCCTGTTTGTGTTCTAGTTTTGTTACACTTTTATTTTGTATTTATTTATATTTTAGTCTGCTTGGATTAATTTATTATTCTTTATTTCTTCATTGTTGTTCTTTTGCTGGTTGACAGCTGTCAGTGGCGTGGTGCTCTGTGTGGGTGTTGCCCTGTCACCTGTCAGCTTTGGTTCGCCCCTCTCTCACTGCTCCCAGCTGGTCCTAATTATGTATCATTGCCTTCTCCTGCCCGTTCAGACAATCCACACCTGTCATTTATTATGTTAATGGTTTTTGATCTTATTTTCCGCAAGGACCGCAGTACAGGAGAACAAGTACTGGCCCTAACCACCTTCATCGAAAATGGCTTCGAGAGCAGACTGAAGACAGGGGCTGTGTTTCTCGATCTTACAGCCGCCTATGATACGGTCTGGCACAAAGGCCTCCTCCTGAAACTTATAAAGGCGATCCCTGCTTGGGCAACAGCAATTATAAAAGCCCTGCTGACCAACCGAAGGTTCAGAGTCCACCTCAGTCAGAACACAAGTGCATGGAGAATGCAGAAAAACGGACTCCCACAAGGCTCAGTTCTAGCTCCAACTCTGTTCAACCTCTACATAAACGACCTGCCTACTACAAAATCCCGCAAATTCATCTATGCAGACGACATCTGTTTGGCATTCCAAGCACCAGACTTTGAACCACTGGAACGGGTGCTCACTGAAGATCTTGCCAAACTGGACCAGTTCTGCAAAATCTGGCGCCTAAAACCAAGCCCAGCAAAAACCGTCTCCAGTGTATTCCATCTCCACAATGCAAAAGCTGCCAGAGAACTAAACATCCACCTGAGCGGACTCAAGCTTAAGCATGCCCCAAATCCAACTTATCTTGGAGTGACCCTTGATAGGACCTTATCCTTCAAGGAACATCTAAAGGGGACGGCTGCTAAGGTGAAGGTACGAAACAACCTGCTCTGCAAGCTCGCTGGTGCAAAATGGGGGGCGGCAGTCTCCACCCTGCGCACCTCAGCACTGGCCCTTTCATACTCTGTAGCAGAATATTGTGCCCCTGTCTGGTCCAGGTCATCTTACACACACCATGTAGACACCCAGCTCAACTCAACCATGAGAACTATAACTGGAACAATCCGCTCAACACCACTCCCCTGGCTCTCCGTACTGTCAAACATAGCCCCTCCACACATCCGGCGAGCAGCATTAACTCAAAGGATGTTCCAAAAAGTTAAAGATTTTCCTCACTTACCAATCCATGCAGATATCTACACCCCACCCACTGCCCGACTTTCATCCAGACGGCCGATTTGGAAAAACCCTCCCCCAGCTGACTTTACCATCCAGACAGCTTGGCAAGAGGAATGGGAGACCAAGGAGGTCCCAAACAAACAGCTGGTAATAAACCCCAACCAACAGGTCCCGGGCACCAACCACCCAAGGAGACAGTGGTCTACACTCAATCGCTTCAGGACTGGACATGGCCCCTGCTTGGCCAGCCTTCACAGATGGGGCAGTAGCCCTAGCCCACTGTGCGCATGTGGAGAGGAGCAAACAATGGAACACATCATAGAGGTTTGCCCGCTCCAAAGACTGGAAGGAGGATTACACACCCTCCATACAGCAAACCAGGAGGCAACTGCTTGGCTTAAGGACTTTGCATTCGCTAAATAAATAAAATCTTATTTAAGGGCTTTGGTTGTATTTTCTTCATCTCCACCAGAGCCCTGCCCTGCTCTGGTGCACTCAATCTGTATGTTTTCTCCTTCATTTGTATTTTGTGTTAAGAGAACCGTGTTGAACCTTGTTTGTTGTTTCTTTCAATAAATTGCCCAAACTCACAGTTCAGCATGTGGGTCTCATCTTCCTGCCCCGAAGAGCATTCATGACAAAGGGTATGACTTCATAAATTGTATTTTGATGCCAAAAACAATGAAATTCTAAAATGTTCTTAGATCAGGTTCTCAGCATGATTTTCTGTGCAGCTTATCGATGCACACATCAAGCTGAAAATGTGATCCAGATGTTTGGGTTCCAGCAGACACAGAAAGGAGAAAAAAATGTCTGAGACAAGTTAGCAGGAACAGCATGACTTTAATGAAAGACTACTACAACAGAAAACTTTATGCAGTACTTTTATTTCCACAAAACATTTCCATCTCCAAGCTAAAACATTTATGACTCCACATAAATTGTGATTTTTTTTTTTATGTTGAAGTAAAACAATGATATTAATGAGGAAATTAAACTGAATCAATGTGCAGGCCCATTCTAAGAGGGAGTAATTCACAAGAACCAAAACTGACAAACCAGACCGAGGACTGATGCTGTCCCCCCAAACACAAGACCAGGAAGAATCCAACAGTTACCATAGTTACATGGACACAAAAAAATTGGTTATGACTGGATTTCTGGAGTTATCTGATTATTCAAGTGGCCACGTAACTATGGTCATTAACTCAGTTAGTTAACCCTCCAATAATTCATTTAATCAGTGCATGTAAACACAATTAAACCATTATCAGTTTATTCCCAGCGATCGGTTTATTGTGACCATGTAACCAGGATCATGACGTGTGTACCAGAACCTCTACTGTATATGATGTCAGACCACATGTACTGTTCTCAAAATAACTTTGGTATGAATGAGTCACAAAAATTAACCAAAATATCTGAATGCATGTCACACCTACCTGTCCTGTAACACTAACACGTCCATGTTGTCATTTCAGAGGTCAAAAACTTCTTTAGAAATAATTTAGTTTACTGCCAGAGTCATTTTACTATTTCCACACAATATTGTGTTCCATTTTACTCTGACAGCTTAATCATCATCAAACCACAGTTCATTCATCATTCCACTGTTCCAGCTGCCCCACAAACCCTTACTGTGATATCACTGCCCACGGTAGTGAAGACTCCACCAGCCCCGATGGACACTGCTCCAGTCTCCAACAACCCTCTATCTGTCAAGGATGGCCCTTGCGGACCATTAATGAGACGCATTAGGCAGCCGATGAGTTTGCATATTTATTAATAAAAGACAAATGATAACAAAATAATGAGCCATGAGGGGCAAAGACACCAACAAGAACTATGGCTAGGACACAGTAAGGAAATACTCAGACTATGGAATAAACTTACAAAAACATGGAGAATCACAGGGTGACTGAAGTCGGGCATAGGGACTCCAGCCGAACGTTGTATGGATGCAACGTTACGCGTGTGAGGTTGCAGCCCTGAGTAACCTCGGCTGCTCCCTTAAATAGAGTTTAGAGGATTAAACAGATAATGAGAACTAATTAGTGGAATGTAATCCAGCTGTCACTGCGCAGCTTGGCTCTGACAGCCGGAAGCCCCGCAGAGATGCTGTCAAAATAAGAGCCCCGATAGCCCTAAGGAAACTAACACAGAACGGGAGGAAAATACTGCATGATCCGAGCGCGGACAATATCAGTGCTCAGACCATGACACTATCAGCTGCAGAGAAATGACAGAAAAAAACACATCACTGTGCCTTAATACTTGATGATTCCTGCCCAAATAGGAAGATTTTTCTTGCATATCTGTGCCTTTTCTCTTTTAATTCTCCTACTTTTATTTATTCCACCTAAATTTGAATAATTTTTGCATAAATTTGCTACTTTTGAGACATTTTTGATATTGAAATAAAAAAATGTTTTCAAATAACTCATTACTTTTTTCTAGTAATTTTTATATTAAATGTGCAACATTTTCATGCACATTTTTATTTTTTATGCATACTTTTGAGAACTATTTAGAAAACTTCAGATTTTTCTCTTAAATGTGTTCACATGAGGAAAAAAATATCTACATGTTGCGCCTCATATAATTCAAATTATATATATATAAAAAGTCAAAATTAACTGTTTACTGGATTACAATATAGAAATTAAAAAGAACGAAACCAGATATTCTTCCTCTATGTTCATAGTTCAGTTACAGTTAGTTTTTGAAATTAATTTCAGGTGAGCTATTTGATACAAGAGAATATTTTACATTTATAAATATACCAGGTGTTTCCAGAGTATTTTTGATTGGTATTAGCATTCAATTCTTGATTTACTGTTAAAATAAACACACATCATTAACATTACTTCTAATCCATTTGTCATGATTTGGCCCTTGAGGCAGGAACGAAGACCCGCAGGCTGAACTGTAGTTCATGATATTTATTAACAGAAAAACACAACAAGACCAAACGGTGCACAACACAAAAGTCCAAACTGAAAACAAAGCAAACTTACAGTACGAGTTGAGGGAAATAAGAGTTCAACAGAACAGGAGAAAGGTTCTGGAGGAGGTGAATAGCTCATAGACTCCGACAAAGAGGGAGTGAAATAACAACTCTTAAATAGGGCTAGAAACAAATGATACAAGTGATAGCAAGTGTGGATCACATGAGCGGGCAAGAGGTAATAATTATTGCAACAGGGATCAGCTGGGAGCAATGAGAGGGGAGAAGATGGGACTGACAGCTGACAGGGACACTGCCCACAACGGAGCAAAAACCCAGAGGTGCCACTGACAGCTGTCACTCCGGAGACGGAGCGAGAGAGAGAGAGAGAAAACACAACAATACAAAGAAAAAGAATTAAATATCAATAAATAAAGACTGAGGGATAAAGACAAATAATACCAAAATAAGTAGCAAAACAATGATGACATAAACCGGGGGGGATAAGAAACAATACAAGATATACGAAAATCAACCATGGATAAAATGACAGGAATCAGAACTCAAAACTACAACAGCATACAAATATAGAAAAAAGGCAAAGAGACAGAGCACAGTGGAATCCCCCCGTGCTCAGATCGTGATACCATGAAGCACCCGGCTAGCTAGTCGAGCTAGCACAGGCTAATAACAAGTAGCAGGTTTATGAGCTTTTACTGCACATAAAGAAGAAAAACAGCTTCAAACAAAACACGCTCATAGACTACAGAATCTACACATTAACTTAAGTGGTAAAATGACCAAAACAACGGCCATTCATTAACTTGCCAAGGATTATTAGGCAGACACTCCGGGAAATGAATGGTTGTCTATGGTGAAAATGACATTGTTTGGAACTAATTGCTGCTCCATGACCCATGTGACTTCCACATTCCAAAGCTTCTATTGAAGTCTTTCAACTAATTGTCGCTATTCTGACTATTTTAGACTTTACCGTGGTACGAGGCAAGGCTGTCCTTTGAGCCTGTTGCTCTTTGCCTTGGCAATTGAGCCGTTAGCTATTGCAATCCGTGGGAACCGGGACTTTCTAGGCATTTGTAGGGGTGGCATCGAGCATAGGGTTTCACTCTATGCCGATGATCTTTTACTATTTCTCTCCAACCCACTTACTTCATTACCTGCTATACTCAACATTTTGGATAGTTTTAGTAGGTTTTCTGGTTATAAAATTAATTTTAATAAGAGTGAATTGTTTCCAATTAATGAAAAGATTCGAGTTCAGGATCTTGAAAATTTTCCTTTCAAGGTTGTTATTGATCATTTTAATTATCTTGGGATATGTGTTACTAAACAACTTAATTACTTGTTTAAAAATAATTTTCTCCCCTTATTTGACCAGTGCAAGTTAATACTTTCCAAATGGTCCCCATTATCCTTGTCCTTAATTGGCAGAATCAATTCTGTAAAAATGATGTTACTTCCAAAGTTTTTATATTTGTTTCAATGTCTCCCCATTTTTATTCCTAAATCCTTTTTTAAGTCTTTGGACTCTCTGATTACCTCATTTATTTGGAATGGTAAACATCCGAGACTGAGGAAAGTTTTTCTTCAAAGACCCAAATCAGTGGGTGGCTTGGCTTGTAATGTAATGCCTTGCCACACGGTGGCACTAGTAGAAGATATACGTGTTGAATGATGTTGGAGGAAAAGGGAATAAAATGAGGCTTGTTCTGAGATCCACGCTGGTGTCGATGTCCACTTCTTATAAAGATTACCCAACCACACAATATTATACATGGTGTCAGAAGTTGGTGACAAGAATCCGACAGGAGAGAGGGTCGCCTGTGTGAAAGAGTTGGGAGAGAGAGGAAAAGAAAAAAAAGTTTTTTCCCTCGTCAGTGACTGCGCCGGCGGAGAAGCAAGTAAGTTGCTAGCTCGTTTACTCGCTAAGAAAGGGAAGGGAGGAACAACAAAATGGATCAAATATTCACGATACCACCGCCAGGAAGTTTTAACTTCGATGAGCCCAGTAGCTGGACTCAGTGGCTACGATGCTTCGAGCGATTCAGAATAGCATCTGGATTAGCAGAGAAGAATGAGGAATACCAAATCAACTCACTGCTCTACATAATGGGGGAGAAAAGTGACGACGTTATGACAACAATAACTTTGGAGGAAGCCAAACGGAAGAAATACGATGAAGTGTGCAAAGCCTTAGGTGAGCATTTTATTGGCAAACATAACGTTATCTATGAGAGAGCCAGATTTAACAGCCGATATCAACAGCCTGGCGAAATGGCAGAGAACTTTATCACAGACGTGTACAAGCTGGCTGAGCATTGCCAATATGGCGTTCTACTTGAAGAGATGATAAGAGATCGGATAGTAGTTGGGATCAGAGACGCTAAATTGTCAGAGAAATTACAGTTAGACCCAAAGCTCACGCTGGAAAGTACAATAACACAAGTCAGGCAAAGAGAAGAAGTAAAAAAGCAACAGCCATTGATACGGCGCGAGAAGACTGAAATTAAGGAAAGCAATGTTAATGCTATTGTGAGAAAAAAACCTGCGAAACCCAATATGGCGAAATGAACTCAAACCAACGCGACGCAGAGTACAGGCACGTGCAAAAGGTGTGGCCACAGTCCTCAACACGCATGGAAACAATGCCCAGCGAGAGAGGCAGAGTGCCGCAAATGTAAAAGAAAAGGACACTATGCTGCAGTGTGTAGGACAGAGCAACGTGTCGAGGCTATTGAAGAGGTGTATGAGACTGAAGAGAGCGCTTTCTTGGGAGCAATAGAGACTGATAAACAGGATGTCTGGAGAAATGACATAGAAATGAATGGAAAATTGATTAACTTCAAGTTGGATACAGGAGCGGCTGTCACCGCCATACCAGACTCCATGTACTGCAAAACAAGAGATGGTGACCTAAAGAAGTCACAGAGAATGTTATGTGGCCCCAACAACCTGCCACTGACGGTGCTAGGCACATTCACAGCCTGCCTGAAAAAGGGCATAAAGAAAACAGAACAGGATGTATTTGTTGTGAAGGATTTAGTGATGCCACTATTAGGGCTCCCAGCTATACAGAGCCTACCTCTGTTGCAGCAGATAGCTGCAGTGCTAGCATCTGATGAAAAATTCAAGAAAATGTTCCCGAAAGTATTCTCAGGCTTAGGGAAGCTGCAGGGTAGCTATAAAATTGAGTTAGCTCAGGGAGCTGTGCCATACGCCTTGTCAGCCCCTAGACATGTAGCCCTACCATTAATGGACAGAGTCAAATCAGAGCTCCAGAGGATGGAAGAGATGGGCGTGATTCGAAAGATCCAAGAACCAACCGAGTGGTGTTCAGGAATGGTGGTTGCACCCAAACCCAATGGAAAAATCCGGATCTGCTCAGACCTGACAAGGCTGAATGAGACCGTGCGTCGAGAAAGACACATACTCCCAGCTGTGGATGAGACTCTAGCAAAGCTAGACGGAGCCGTCATCTTCTCAAAATTGGATGCCACAGCAGGGTTTTGGCAAGTTCCCCTGCATGAGGAATCAGAGCCACTGACAACCTTCATTACACCATTTGGGAGGTATTGTTACAGGAGACTCCCATTCGGGATTTCTTCTGCGCCGGAACATTTCCAGCTAAGACTTTCCCAGCTTGTCGACGGCACCCCAGGCGCACTCTGCCATGCCGACGACATATTGGTGTTTGGCAAAGATCAGACTGAGCATGACAACAGGCTGTGCGAACTTCTCAAGAAGCTTGAAGAGGCAGGTCTGACCTTAAACGAAAAATGTGAGTTCAGTGTGAAGGACGTGAAATTCCTAGGGCATATGGTCAGTGCCGACAGGATTGAGGCTGACCCAAGCAAAATTAAAGCAATCTTGAACATGCCCGAACCCGAGAACGTTGAAGCGGTGAGACGCTTCATGGGGATGGTGAACTATGTCTGCAAGTTCTCCTCGCGCCTCCCCAATCTCACAAAGCCCCTGAGAGACTTGCTGCGCAGCGACAGTGAGTGGACATGGGATGCGCAGCAAAAGACAGCTTTTGAAGCTGTGAAGAAAGAGCTTAGCTCTCCAGCGGTACTGGCTCAGTACAGTACAAAAAGAGAAACTCTCGTGTCGGCTGATGCTTCATCATATGGCCTGGGAGGAGTACTGATGCAGCGACAGCCAGGTGGAGAATTCAGGCCAGTGGTGTACATATTCAATTCAATTCAATTCAATTCAATTCAACTTTATTTATATAGCGCCATTTCACAACAACAGTCATCTCATAGCACTATCAACTGTAGGGGGGAACCCCCACAGTTGCAGAAAGACCCCAGCAATCAGGTGATCCCCTGTGAGCAAGCACTTGGCGACGGTGGAGAGGAAAAACTCCCTTTTAACAGGAAGAAACCTCCAGCAGAACCAGGCTCAGGGAGGGGCAGTCATCTGCTGCGACTGGCTGGGGGGTGAGGGGACAGAGAAGATGAAAAGAACAGACATGTAGAGAGCAAACAGCACGATGGGGACTCAATTTATGGGAGAGAACAAACAAATGTTAATGACCAGCAAAAAAAAAAATATTTCATAGAGAGTGAGGAAAGGAGTGAGGCCCAGTGCATTACTGGAGGTCCCCCGGCTGACTAAACCTATTAGCAGCATAACTAAGGGAGGGTTCAGAAACACATGATCCCTCCCTAATTGTAGGCTATATCAAAAAGGTAGGTTTTAACCCTAATCTTAAAAACAGAGATCGAGTCTGACTCCCGAATCCAGATTGGCAGCTGATTCCACAGGAGAGGAGCTTGATAACTGAAGGCTCTGCCTCCCATTGTACTTTTGGAGATTCTAGGTATTACAAGTAGTCCTGCATTTTGGGAGCGTAGTGCTCTGTTAGGATAATACGGTAGTATCAGATCTTTTAAATAAAAAGGAGCCTGATTGTTTAGAGCTTTGTAAGTAAGAAGAAGGATTTTAGACTTCCGGTTATGGCTGCCACGTAAGACGGACGTGTTTCACTCTGCTCTGCTCCTGGAGAAAAAAATCGGCAAATAACTCTCTCATTTGGGACAGAACGTATCCCAGCGTTTGGGCGAGGATATGTCGGCGAAGCCTAAGGCTGGAAAACCAGGTAAAGGAAAAAGCGAGCCGCCGAAACAGTCCAAATTAACGGACTTTCAGGTCTGTGACGCAGCAAACAAAACTCCATATATGGCGGAGGAGGCTGGCAACGGTGCGATATCTGCGGGGAGCGGCGCAGATGCGCTGATGGCTGCCATGAGTTCAATGAGAGCGGACTTTTCCTCTAGATTTGATGGGATTATGACAGCGTTGGAAGGAATAAGAAAGGAATTGGGTGACTGTGTAGAACGAACGGCGCAGATGGAGCTCCGTCTCGCTAGTGCTGAAGATGACGTCACCCGTCTTCAATTAAAGGTGCGCACTTTGGAAAAAAAAAATAAATGTCTAGAAGATAATATTTTGGATTTGGAATCTCGGTCGAGACAGAATAACTTGAGGCTGGTGGGTCTTCCAGAGGAATCAGAAGGTCGGGACGTATATTCCTTTCTGGAAAAGTGGATTCCGGAGGTGCTGGGCAGCGAGGAGTTGCAATCAGCAGTGGTTCTGGAAAAAGCACATCGTATTGGCCCACGGAGAGATAAGGGACCGCCGAGGACCTTAATTATGAAGTTTCTTAGCAACAGAGACAGGATGAAGATCTTCAACGCTGCACGAGCTAAAGGAGAGATTAAACACCAGGATCAGCAGGTGCGGTTCTACCCAGATTTGGCCACAGGAATCCAACAATTGAGGAAGCAGTTTGATCCCATACGTAAGGAGCTGCACAACCTTGGGATTCGTCATGGTGTAATCTATCCTGCGAGACTGTTGACCACGTATGAGGGCAGAACCCACATCTTCAAGACCCCAGAGGAGGCGCAGGAGTTCATCAAGAAGATCAAAGAAGAAGAAGAGACTGGTGGGAGCTAAGCATGAACAAAATATAAGGTAGAATAATTAAGCATTTGCACAGGCATCTGACTGACTTGAAGTAAACAGCAAGTTTACAAAATATAGATTGTATTATATATTAAAAAAAAACAAAAACAAAACAGACAAAAAAAAACTATGATGTACAAAGTTGTTAAAAATTTTGGAGTTAAGTTGGAAAACTACAGAGGAGAGTTAATGTTACGTCATTAAAAGCAGTAGAGTTAGGGTGATTGGGAGAAGGAAGAAGGAGTGGCTTAGGCTGTTCCCCGTGGGTGTGGAACGGTCGATGGCTATATCGGGAGACGGAATTTTTCTTTTGATTTTGGGGGGTTCGCCACAAGTGTGGGAAGGGGGAATTTGTTTGTGTGTAGTTTGTAGGATGAATGTTCAACCACTCATGTTTTTGCTTCTCTGTATGAGCATGTTTACACTGCAAGGTAATCCCAAACTCTCTATTGATCATAAACCAAAGTGTTAATCTTAATTTAACTTCATGGAATTGCAGAGGTCTACAAAATTTAAAAAAACTTAAACAAGTTATGAATAAAATAAAAGACATGGGTTCAAAAATTGTGTTTTTACAAGAAACTCATCTAATAGAGGAGGATATAAAAAGAATTAGGAGTAGATGGCAAGGAAGTGTATTCACCTCATCATTTTCATCCCGGGCCAGGGGAGTTATGACTCTCATACATAAATCAGTCCCTTTTCAAGTGAAAAATGTAATTGGAGACAAACTTGGAAGATATGTAATCATTCAAGGTTCTTTGCTATTAGAAAATATAAATCTTGTGAACTTATATGGTCCCAATATAGATGATCAAAAGTTCTTTGCTAATTTATTTCTTATTTTATCATCACTTACAGGGCAACATATAATAGCAGGGGATTTTAATTGTACATTGAATCCAGGTATAGATAGATCAACAGGACTGGATTGTACGCACAATGGATGTAGGATGACTATTAGTCATTTTATGAAAGAATTGAGATTGTTAGATATATGGAGAGAAATGAAACCACAAGTTAAAGCCTATTCTTGTTATTCCAGTACCTACAAGACATTCTCACGTATTGATTATTTTTTGATTTCCACAGAATTAAGATCCAAGATTCAAAACTGCTTTTATGATAACATCGTGATCTCTGATCATGCACCCTGTTGTCTAATATATGTAGATAAAAAATTGACAAAGGAATCAGGTAGATGGCAATTTCAGCATAAATGGCTTCAGGATGAGGAATTTGTCAAGTATATAGAAAAACAGATAGACGAGTACTTTGACATCAATACTACACAAACATCAGCATGTGTAAAGTGGGAGGCTTTCAAAGCTTTTATTAGGGGACATATTATTAGTTATACAGGATCAAAATCTAAGAAGACTCGAGAGGAGAGAGCTAAATTGGAACATAAAATGAAAAGTCTTCAGGAAAAAGTGTATGCAGGAAGTGATCCAAGGTTGGAGAATGAATTACTGATTTTGAGAGCTGAATACGACAAAAAATCAGCGAATAGAGCTGCCTCGAGTCTTCTAAGATTGAAACAATCTTTTTATGAACAAGGTGAAAAATCAGGAAAATTATTGGCATGGCCGATTAAACAATTAGAAATTAAAACACCAATTACTAGTATTATAAGTAATGGACAGGTAGTTATAGATCCTTTAGAAATTAACAGAGCCTTTAGAGATTACTATGAAAAATTATATGATACTAAAAATGAATTTGATTTAACAAAACTAAATGGGTTTTTGAACGAACTATCTATACCGTGTATTCCAAATGAAAACAGGGAGATATTGGAGTCTAAAATTAGTCAAGAAGAAGTTGGGCTAGCCATTGATAATATGAAATCAGGAAAAAGTGCAGGACCAGATGGTCTTCCAGTTGACCTTTATAAGAAATTTAAGAATAAATTAATAAAACCTTTTTTGGAAATGGTTTTAGAAGCATTTCAAAATAATAATTTACCATCATACATAAATAATGCCTTAATTATACTGCTGCCAAAACCAGGTAAGCCCTCTAATAAATGTGAAAATATGAGACCAATAAGCCTATTAAACGCCGACCTTAAGATAATCTGTAAAATTTTAGCAAGACGAATACAAGAAATTTTACCAAATATTATTAATCGAGATCAGAATGGCTTTATAAAGGGAAGACAAGGCTTCCATAATGTAAGAAGACTATTTAATATTATTTATTTTAATAAAGAAGCACCGGATACAGCTCTCCTATCACTGGACGCCGAAAAGGCCTTTGATAGAGTTGAATGGCCCTTTCTTTTTGAAGTCCTACAAAGGTTTGGACTTGGAAATAATTTCATAAAATGGGTTCAAATAATATACAATAATGCTACAGCAGAAATCCTAACAAATAACAATATTTCAAAACCAATAAAAATCAATAGAGGATGTCGACAAGGCTGTCCACTTTCACCTTTACTGTTTACTATGGCAATTGAACCTTTAGCGATAGCGATACGTTTACATTCACAAATATATGGAATTAAAGTTGGACCAACAGAACATAAAATCTCCCTGTACGCCGATGACATAATTTTGTTTATGTCGAATCTAAAAAAATCAATTCCAACCTTGTTGAATTTAATAAAGAATTTTGGGGAAATATCAGGATATAAAATAAATAAAACTAAATCTTCAATATTAATGCTAAATGAGACCCAGAGAAATTACCCAGCCCCTGAGGTAAATCAATTCAATGTTGTAAATCAGTTTAAATATTTAGGAATCCAAATTGTGCCTAAGCTAGAATCAGTCGCCAGTGTCAACTATGAAGCCTTAATGACAGATATCAATGAGTTAACTCAGAGATGGATGTCACTACCAATGTCGATGATCGGGAGAATCAATATACTTAAAAGTAATATTTTACCTAAAATACTTTATTTATTTCAATACATTCCCTTATCACCACCTTTAGATTTATTCTCAAGAATAAAAAAAAAGTTAGTGGAATTTATATGGAACAACAGGAGGGCTAGATTACGTCTGTCTTTATTATATTTACCATTTGATCGTGGAGGTCTGAAATGTCCAAATTTTATGTTGTATTATTGGTCGGCACAACTGAGGTCTATGACATATTATTTTTCATCAAATGATCTCCCTCACTGGACTGAAATGGAATCATACAATTTACCTTTACCTCTTCCCATATTCATATACTCAGATTCGGCAAAAAAATTACAAAAACAAGTTAAAAATCCATTTGTAAAGCATATGATCAAAATATGGTGTGAAGCTAAAAACTATTTAAAAGAACCACAGTTACTGTCACAATTTAGTCCAATATGGGGTAATCAATATTTTAAACCAGGGAGAGCGGACGCTGTATTTAAAGTATGGAATTTAAAAGGGATACAAAAGATTCAGGATTTATATTTGCCATGTGCAGATAACATAATGTCTTTTGAAGAGCTGAGGATCAAATTTAATCTCAATAGAACACATTTTTTTAAATATCTTCAACTTAGAAACTTTATTCGATCAAATCAAAATAAAGCTCTCACTCGACCTATTTATTCATCCTTGGAAAAAATGATGATGAAAGATAGTAAAAGAAAGGGTATTATTTCAGAGTTTTATAACTCATTGACACTATCTTCAAGTGAAAATTCACTGAAAAGATTAAACTACTGGAAAGAAGATCTGCAAACTGAAATTTCAGAGGAACAATGGGAATTGGCTTGTACAGAAGCTCAAACCAAATCAATAAATGTACGCCTTAAATTGATACATTTCAAATGGTTAATGCGGATGTATGTTACACCAGAGGAGTTAAATAAATATAACAAAAATATACCAGATACATGCACAAAATGCATGGAAAGTAAAGGAACTCTATTTCATTGTGTATGGGAATGTAGATTAATAAGAATGTTTTGGGAAGAGGTGAGGGTAACAATTGAAAAAATAATCTCAAAACAAATCATATTGAATCCTAAATTGTTTTTGTTGGGTCTGTACCCAGAAAAGCATAATTTTAATAAAAGTGAAAGAACATTCATAGACCTCAGTTTGCTTAATGCCAAAAAATGTATTGCACTATTATGGAAAAAGACTCATAGACCAGATGTGACTCAATGGTTAAGACAGATGTTAACAAACCTTCCATTAGAAAGAATAACATATATACTGAAATCAAAGGAAATTGTGTTTGAGAATATATGGAGACCTTTTATTGATTATGTAAAAAATTTAAACATAACTTTTGAAGAAGAAAGTGAATGATGTGTGTGGACCTTGTAAATTCCAAACTGGTGAACATAATATGTATACTTATGTATTGGATTGTCTAGACTAAACAGAGGAGCATTGTTGAAGATTTGATTTTGCCGGTGGTTGTTGGTGTTTTTAGTGCATCCTTTTTTTTTTTTTTTGTAGTACTTTAGTGTTAGTGTTTGATTGTTTGTATCATGTTTGTTAAAAAAAAAAAAAAAGGTTCAATAAAGATATTGTGGAAAAAAAAAAAAGAAGAAGGATTTTAAACTTAATTCTAAACTCTATGGGAAGCCAATGAAGGGAGGCCAGAACCGGAGAGATATGATCTCTCTTTCTAGTACCTGTTAAAACTCTTGCTGCAGCATTTTGGATCAGCTGAAGACTTTTTAAAGATGTTTTAGGACAACCTGATAATAAAGAATTACAATAATCTAATCTCGAGCTAACAAAAGCGTGGATCAGTTTCTCAGCATCACTCTGAGACAAGATGCTCCTAATCTTGGCAATATTACGCAAATGATAGAAGGCAGTCTTAGAAACAAATTTAATATGTGAATTGAAGGACAAATCCTGATCAAAAATAACTCCAAGGTTCCTCACAGAGCTATTAAGAGAAAGAGTAACTGCATCCAAACTGAAAGTTTGATTTGGAAAGGAATTTCTAAGGTTTTTTGGACCAACAAGAATGACTTCAGTCTTATCTGAATTTAATAGCAGGAAATTACAAGTCATCCAAGCTTTGATTTCCTTAAGACAGGCTTCTAACTTGGCTAATTGATTACTATCATCTGGCTTCATTGACAGGTATAATTGTGTGTCATCTGCATAACAATGAAAATGTATACAGTGCTTTCTAATAATGTTGCCTAACGGAAGCATATATAAACTAAAAAGAGTAGGGCCGGACTTCCGGTTATGGCTGCCACGTAGGACGGACGTGTCTCGCTCTGCTCTGCTCCTGGAGAAAAAAAATCGGCAAATAACTCTCTCATTTGGGACAGAACGTATCCCAGCGTTTGGGCGAGGATATGTCGGCGAAGCCTAAGGCTGGAAAACCAGGAAAAGGAAAAAGCGAGCCGCCGAAACAGTCCAAATTAACGGACTTTCAGGTCTGTGACGCAGCAAACAGGGCTCCATATATGGCGGAGGAGGCTGGCAACGCTGCGATTTCTGCGGGGAATGGCGCAGATGCGCTGATGGCTGCCATGAGTTCAATGAGAGCGGACTTTTCCTCTAGATTTGATGGGATTATGACAGCGTTGGAAGGAATAAGAAAGGAATTGGGTGACTGTGTAGAATGAACGGCGCAGATGGAGCTCCGTCTCGCTAGTGCTGAAGATGACGTCACCCGTCTTCAATTAAAGGTGCGCACTTTGGAAAAAAAAAATAAATCTCTGGAAGATAATATTTTGGATTTGGAATCTCGGTCGAGACAGAATAATTTGAGGCTGGTGGGTCTTCCAGAGGAATCAGAAGGTCGGGACGTATGTTCCTTTCTGGAAAAGTGGATTCCGGAGGTGCTGGGCAGCGAGGAGTTGCAATCAGCAGTGGTTCTGGAAAAAGCACATCGCATTGGCCCACGGAGAGATAAGGGACCGCCGAGGACCTTAATTATGAAGTTTCTTAACAACAGAGACAGGATGAAGATCTTCAACGCTGCACGAGCTAAAAAAGGAGAGATTAAACACCAGGACCAGCAGGTGCGGTTCTACCCAGATTTGGCCACAGGAATCCAGCAATTGAGGAAGCAGTTTGATCCCGTACGTAAGGAGCTGCGCAACCTTGGGATTCGTCATGGTGTAATCTATCCTGCGAGACTGCTGACCACGTATGAGGGCAGAACCCACATCTTCAAGACCCCAGAGGAGGCGCAGGAGTTCATCAAGAAGATCAAAGAAGAAGAAGAGACTGGTGGGAGCTAAGCATGAACAAAATATAAGGTAGAATAATTAAGCATTTGCACAGGCATCTGACTGACTTGAAGTAAATAGTAAGTTTACAAAATATAGATTGTATTATATATTTAAAAAAAAACAAAACAAAAACAAAACAAACAAAAAAAAAAAAAACTATGATGTACAAAGTTGTTAAAAATTTTGGAGTTAAGTTGGAAAACTACAGAGGAGAGTTAATGTTACGTCATTAAAAGCAGTAGAGTTAGGGTGATTGGGAGGATGAAGAAGGAGTGGCTTAGGCTGTTCCCCGTGGGTGTGGAACGGTCGATGGCTATATCGGGAGACAGAATTTTTCTTTTGATTTTGGGGGGTTTGCCACAAGTGTGGGAAGGGGAAATTTGTTTGTGTGTAGTTTGTAGGATGAATGTTCAACCACTCATGTTTTTGCTTCTCTGTATGAGCATGTTTACACTGCAAGGTAATCCCAAACTCTCTATTGATCATGGACCAAAGTGTTAATCTTAATTTAACTTCATGGAATTGCAGAGGTCTACAAAATTTAAAAAAACTTAAACAAGTTATGAATAAAATAAAGGACATGGGTTCAAGAATTGTGTTTTTACAAGAAACTCATCTGATAGAGGAGGATGTTAAAAGAATTAGGAGTAGATGGCAGGGAAGTGTATTCACCTCTTCATTTTCATCCCGAGCCAGGGGAGTTATGACTCTCATACATAAATCAGTTCCTTTTCAAGTGAAAAATGTAATTGGAGACAAATTTGGAAGATATGTAATCATTCAAGGTTCTTTGCTATTAGAAAATATAAATCTTGTGAACTTATATGGTCCCAATATAGATGATCAGAAGTTCTTTGCTAATTTATTTCTCATCTTATCATCACTTACAGGGCAACATATAATAGCAGGGGATTTTAATTGTACATTGAATCCAGGTGTGGATAGATCAACAGGACTGGATTGTACGCACATTGGATGTAGGATGACTATTAATCATTTTATGAAAGAATTGAGATTGTTAGATATATGGAGAGAAATGAAACCACAAGTTAAAGCCTATTCTTGTTATTCCAGTACCTACAAGACATTCTCACGTATTGATTATTTTTTGATTTCCACAGAATTAAGGTCCAAGATTCAAAACTGCTTTTATGATAACATCGTGATCTCTGATCATGCACCCTGTTGTCTAATATATGTAGATAAAAAATTGACAAAGGAATCAGGT
The DNA here is from genome assembly GCA_020510985.1 of Pholidichthys leucotaenia. NCBI lineage: Eukaryota > Metazoa > Chordata > Actinopteri > Cichliformes > Pholidichthyidae > Pholidichthys > Pholidichthys leucotaenia. The sequence goes on along the minus strand of CM035844.1, from coordinate 291,452,705 downwards.
AGATGGCAATTTCAGCATAAATGGCTTCAGGATGAGGAATTTGTCAAGTATATAGAAAAACAGATAGACGAGTTCTTTGACATCAATACTACACAAACATCAGCATGTGTAAAGTGGGAGGCTTTCAAAGCTTTTATTAGGGGGCATATTATTAGTTATACAGGATCAAAATCTAAGAAGACTCGAGAGGAGAGAGCTAAATTGGAACATAAAATAAAAAATCTTCAGGAAAAAGTGTATGCAGGAAGTGACCCAAGGTTGGAGAATGAATTACTGATTTTGAGAGCTGAATACGACAAAAAATCAGCGAATAGAGCTGCCTCGAGTCTTCTAAGATTGAAACAATCTTTTTATGAACAAGGTGAAAAATCAGGAAAATTATTAGCATGGCAGATTAAACAATTGGAAATTAAAACACCAATTACCAGTATTATAAGTAACGGACAGGTAGTTATAGATCCTTTAGAAATTAATAGAGCCTTTAGAGATTACTATGAAAAATTATATGATACCATCCCAAAAATGAACCTGATTTAACAAAACTAAATGGGTTTTTGAACGAACTATCTATATCGTGTATTCCAAATGAAAACAGGGAGATATTGGAGTCTAAAATTAGTCAAGAAGAAGTTGGGCTAGCCATTGATAATATGAAATCAGGAAAAAGTGCAGGACCAGATGGTCTTCCAGTTGACCTTTATAAAAAATTTAAGAATAAATTAATAAAACCTTTTTTGGAAATGGTTTTAGAAGCATTTCAAAATAATAATTTACCATCATACATAAATAATGCCTTAATTATACTGCTGCCAAAACCAGGTAAGCCCTCTAATAAATGTGAAAATATGAGACCAATAAGCCTATTAAACGCCGACCTTAAGATAATCTGTAAAATTTTAGCAAGACGAATACAAGAAATTTTACCAAATATTATTAATCGAGATCAGAATGGCTTTATAAAGGGTAGACAAGGCTTCCATAATGTAAGAAGACTATTTAATATTATCTATTTTAATAAAGAAGCACCGGATACAGCTCTCCTATCATTGGACGCCGAAAAGGCCTTTGATAGAGTTGAATGGCCCTTTCTTTTTGAAGTCCTACAAAGGTTTGGACTTGGAAATAATTTCATAAAATGGGTTCAAATAATATACAATAATGCTACAGCAGAAATCCTAACAAATAACAATATTTCAAAACCAATAAAAATCAATAGAGGATGTCAACAAGGCTGTCCACTCTCACCTTTACTGTTTACTATGGCAATTGAACCTTTAGCGATAGCGATACGTTTACATTCACAAATATATGGAATTAAAGTTGGACCAACAGAACATAAAATCTCCCTGTACGCCGATGACATAATTTTGTTTATGTCGAATCTAAAAAAATCAATTCCAACCTTGTTGAATTTAATAAAGAATTTTGGGGAAATATCAGGATATAAAATAAATAAAACTAAATCTTCAATATTAATGCTAAATGAGACCCAGAGAAATTACCCAGCCCCTGAGGTAAATCAATTCAATGTTGTAAATCAGTTTAAATATTTAGGAATCCAAATTGTGCCTAAGCTAGAATCAGTCGCCAGTGTCAACTATGAAGCCTTAATGACAGATATCAATGAGTTAACTCAGAGATGGATGTCACTACCAATGTCGATGATCGGGAGAATCAATATACTTAAAAGTAATATTTTACCTAAAATACTTTATTTATTTCAATACATTCCCTTATCACCACCTTTAGATTTATTCTCAAGAATAAAAAAAAAGTTAGTGGAATTTATATGGAACAACAGGAGGGCTAGATTACGTCTGTCTTTATTATATTTACCATTTGATCGTGGAGGTCTGAAATGTCCAAATTTTATGTTGTATTATTGGTCGGCACAACTGAGGTCTATGACATATTATTTTTCATCAAATGATCTCCCTCACTGGACTGAAATGGAATCATACAATTTACCTTTACCTCTTCCCATATTCATATACTCAGATTCGGCAAAAAAATTACAAAAACAAGTTAAAAATCCATTTGTAAAGCATATGATCAAAATATGGTGTGAAGCTAAAAACTATTTAAAAGAACCACAGTTACTGTCACAATTTAGTCCAATATGGGGTAATCAATATTTTAAACCAGGGAGAGCGGACGCTGTATTTAAAGTATGGAATTTAAAAGGGATACAAAAGATTCAGGATTTATATTTGCCATGTGCAGATAACATAATGTCTTTTGAAGAGCTGAGGATCAAATTTAATCTCAATAGAACACATTTTTTTAAATATCTTCAACTTAGAAACTTTATTCGATCAAATCAAAATAAAGCTCTCACTCGACCTATTTATTCATCCTTGGAAAAAATGATGATGAAAGATAGTAAAAGAAAGGGTATTATTTCAGAGTTTTATAACTCATTGACACTATCTTCAAGTGAAAATTCACTGAAAAGATTAAACTACTGGAAAGAAGATCTGCAAACTGAAATTTCAGAGGAACAATGGGAATTGGCTTGTACAGAAGCTCAAACCAAATCAATAAATGTACGCCTTAAATTGATACATTTCAAATGGTTAATGCGGATGTATGTTACACCGGAGGAGTTAAATAAATATAACAAAAATATACCAGATACATGCACAAAATGCATGGAAAGTAAAGGAACTCTATTTCATTGTGTATGGGAATGTAGATTAATAAGAATGTTTTGGGAAGAGGTGAGGGTAACAATTGAAAAAATAATCTCAAAACAAATCATATTGAATCCTAAATTGTTTTTGTTGGGTCTGTACCCAGAAAAGCATAATTTTAATAAAAGTGAAAGAACATTCATAGACCTCAGTTTGCTTAATGCCAAAAAATGTATTGCACTATTATGGAAAAAGACTCATAGACCAGATGTGACTCAATGGTTAAGACAGATGTTAACAAACCTTCCATTAGAAAGAATAACATATATACTGAAATCAAAGGAAATTGTGTTTGAGAATATATGGAGACCTTTTATTGATTATGTAAAAAATTTAAACATAACTTTTGAAGAAGAAAGTGAATGATGTGTGTGGACCTTGTAAATTCCAAACTGGTGAACATAATATGTATACTTATGTATTGGATTGTCTAGACTAAACAGAGGAGCATTGTTGAAGATTTGATTTTGCCGGTGGTTGTTGGTGTTTTTAGTGCATCCTTTTTTTTTTTTTTTGTAGTACTTTAGTGTTAGTGTTTGATTGTTTGTATCATGTTTGTTAAAAAAAAAAAAAAGGTTCAATAAAGATATTGTGGAAAAAAAAAAAGAAGAAGGATTTTAAACTTAATTCTAAACTCTATGGGAAGCCAATGAAGGGAGGCCAGAACCGGAGAGATATGATCTCTCTTTCTAGTACCTGTTAAAACTCTTGCTGCAGCATTTTGGATCAGCTGAAGACTTTTTAAAGATGTTTTAGGACAACCTGATAATAAAGAATTACAATAATCTAATCTCGAGCTAACAAAAGCGTGGATCAGTTTCTCAGCATCACTCTGAGACAAGATGCTCCTAATCTTGGCAATATTACGCAAATGATAGAAGGCAGTCTTAGAAACAAATTTAATATGTGAATTGAAGGACAAATCCTGATCAAAAATAACTCCAAGGTTCCTCACAGAGCTATTAAGAGAAAGAGTAACTGCATCCAAACTGAAAGTTTGATTTGGAAAGGAATTTCTAAGGTTTTTTGGACCAACAAGAATGACTTCAGTCTTATCTGAATTTAATAGCAGGAAATTACAAGTCATCCAAGCTTTGATTTCCTTAAGACAGGCTTCTAACTTGGCTAATTGATTACTATCATCTGGCTTCATTGACAGGTATAATTGTGTGTCATCTGCATAACAATGAAAATGTATACAGTGCTTTCTAATAATGTTGCCTAACGGAAGCATATATAAACTAAAAAGAGTAGGGCCGGACTTCCGGTTATGGCTGCCACGTAGGACGGACGTGTCTCGCTCTGCTCTGCTCCTGGAGAAAAAAAATCGGCAAATAACTCTCTCATTTGGGACAGAACGTATCCCAGCGTTTGGGCGAGGATATGTCGGCGAAGCCTAAGGCTGGAAAACCAGGAAAAGGAAAAAGCGAGCCGCCGAAACAGTCCAAATTAACGGACTTTCAGGTCTGTGACGCAGCAAACAGGGCTCCATATATGGCGGAGGAGGCTGGCAACGCTGCGATTTCTGCGGGGAATGGCGCAGATGCGCTGATGGCTGCCATGAGTTCAATGAGAGCGGACTTTTCCTCTAGATTTGATGGGATTATGACAGCGTTGGAAGGAATAAGAAAGGAATTGGGTGACTGTGTAGAACGAACGGCGCAGATGGAGCTCCGTCTCGCTAGTGCTGAAGATGACGTCACCCGTCTTCAATTAAAGGTGCGCACTTTGGAAAAAAAAATAAATCTCTGGAAGATAATATTTTGGATTTGGAATCTCGGTCGAGACAGAATAATTTGAGGCTGGTGGGTCTTCCAGAGGAATCAGAAGGTCGGGACGTATGTTCCTTTCTGGAAAAGTGGATTCCGGAGGTGCTGGGCAGCGAGGAGTTGCAATCAGCAGTGGTTCTGGAAAAAGCACATCGCATTGGCCCACGGAGAGATAAGGGACCGCCGAGGACCTTAATTATGAAGTTTCTTAACAACAGAGACAGGATGAAGATCTTCAACGCTGCACGAGCTAAAAAAGGAGAGATTAAACACCAGGACCAGCAGGTGCGGTTCTACCCAGATTTGGCCACAGGAATCCAGCAATTGAGGAAGCAGTTTGATCCCGTACGTAAGGAGCTGCGCAACCTTGGGATTCGTCATGGTGTAATCTATCCTGCGAGACTGCTGACCACGTATGAGGGCAGAACCCACATCTTCAAGACCCCAGAGGAGGCGCAGGAGTTCATCAAGAAGATCAAAGAAGAAGAAGAGACTGGTGGGAGCTAAGCATGAACAAAATATAAGGTAGAATAATTAAGCATTTGCACAGGCATCTGACTGACTTGAAGTAAATAGTAAGTTTACAAAATATAGATTGTATTATATATTTAAAAAAAAACAAAACAAAAACAAAACAAACAAACAAAAAAAAAACTATGATGTACAAAGTTGTTAAAAATTTTGGAGTTAAGTTGGAAAACTACAGAGGAGAGTTAATGTTACGTCATTAAAAGCAGTAGAGTTAGGGTGATTGGGAGGATGAAGAAGGAGTGGCTTAGGCTGTTCCCCGTGGGTGTGGAACGGTCGATGGCTATATCGGGAGACAGAATTTTTCTTTTGATTTTGGGGGGTTTGCCACAAGTGTGGGAAGGGGAAATTTGTTTGTGTGTAGTTTGTAGGATGAATGTTCAACCACTCATGTTTTTGCTTCTCTGTATGAGCATGTTTACACTGCAAGGTAATCCCAAACTCTCTATTGATCATGGACCAAAGTGTTAATCTTAATTTAACTTCATGGAATTGCAGAGGTCTACAAAATTTAAAAAAACTTAAACAAGTTATGAATAAAATAAAGGACATGGGTTCAAGAATTGTGTTTTTACAAGAAACTCATCTGATAGAGGAGGATGTTAAAAGAATTAGGAGTAGATGGCAGGGAAGTGTATTCACCTCTTCATTTTCATCCCGAGCCAGGGGAGTTATGACTCTCATACATAAATCAGTTCCTTTTCAAGTGAAAAATGTAATTGGAGACAAATTTGGAAGATATGTAATCATTCAAGGTTCTTTGCTATTAGAAAATATAAATCTTGTGAACTTATATGGTCCCAATATAGATGATCAGAAGTTCTTTGCTAATTTATTTCTCATCTTATCATCACTTACAGGGCAACATATAATAGCAGGGGATTTTAATTGTACATTGAATCCAGGTGTGGATAGATCAACAGGACTGGATTGTACGCACATTGGATGTAGGATGACTATTAATCATTTTATGAAAGAATTGAGATTGTTAGATATATGGAGAGAAATGAAACCACAAGTTAAAGCCTATTCTTGTTATTCCAGTACCTACAAGACATTCTCACGTATTGATTATTTTTTGATTTCCACAGAATTAAGGTCCAAGATTCAAAACTGCTTTTATGATAACATCGTGATCTCTGATCATGCACCCTGTTGTCTAATATATGTAGATAAAAAATTGACAAAGGAATCAGGTAGATGGCAATTTCAGCATAAATGGCTTCAGGATGAGGAATTTGTCAAGTATATAGAAAAACAGATAGACGAGTTCTTTGACATCAATACTACACAAACATCAGCATGTGTAAAGTGGGAGGCTTTCAAAGCTTTTATTAGGGGGCATATTATTAGTTATACAGGATCAAAATCTAAGAAGACTCGAGAGGAGAGAGCTAAATTGGAACATAAAATAAAAAATCTTCAGGAAAAAGTGTATGCAGGAAGTGACCCAAGGTTGGAGAATGAATTACTGATTTTGAGAGCTGAATACGACAAAAAATCAGCGAATAGAGCTGCCTCGAGTCTTCTAAGATTGAAACAATCTTTTTATGAACAAGGTGAAAAATCAGGAAAATTATTAGCATGGCAGATTAAACAATTGGAAATTAAAACACCAATTACCAGTATTATAAGTAACGGACAGGTAGTTATAGATCCTTTAGAAATTAATAGAGCCTTTAGAGATTACTATGAAAAATTATATGATACCAAAAATGAACCTGATTTAACAAAACTAAATGGGTTTTTGAACGAACTATCTATACCGTGTATTCCAAATGAAAACAGGGAGATATTGGAGTCTAAAATTAGTCAAGAAGAAGTTGGGCTAGCCATTGATAATATGAAATCAGGAAAAAGTTCAGGACCAGATGGTCTTCCAGTTGACCTTTATAAAAAATTTAAGAATAAATTAATAAAACCTTTTTTGGAAATGGTTTTAGAAGCATTTCAAAATAATAATTTACCATCATACATAAATAATGCCTTAATTATACTGCTGCCAAAACCAGGTAAGCCCTCTAATAAATGTGAAAATATGAGACCAATAAGCCTATTAAACGCCGACCTTAAGATAATCTGTAAAATTTTAGCAAGACGAATACAAGAAATTTTACCAAATATTATTAATCGAGATCAGAATGGCTTTATAAAGGGTAGACAAGGCTTCCATAATGTAAGAAGACTATTTAATATTATCTATTTTAATAAAGAAGCACCGGATACAGCTCTCCTATCATTGGACGCCGAAAAGGCCTTTGATAGAGTTGAATGGCCCTTTCTTTTTGAAGTCCTACAAAGGTTTGGACTTGGAAATAATTTCATAAAATGGGTTCAAATAATATACAATAATGCTACAGCAGAAATCCTAACAAATAACAATATTTCAAAACCAATAAAAATCAATAGAGGATGTCGACAAGGCTGTCCACTCTCACCTTTACTGTTTACTATGGCAATTGAACCTTTAGCGATAGCGATACGTTTACATTCACAAATATATGGAATTAAAGTTGGACCAACAGAACATAAAATCTCCCTGTACGCCGATGATATAATTTTGTTTATGTCGAATCTAAAAAAATCAATTCCAACCTTGTTGAATTTAATAAAGAATTTTGGGGAAATATCAGGATATAAAATAAATAAAACTAAATCTTCAATATTAATGCTAAATGAGACCCAGAGAAATTACCCAGCCCCTGAGGTAAATCAATTCAATGTTGTAAATCAGTTTAAATATTTAGGAATCCAAATTATGCCTAAGCTAGAATCAGTCGCCAGTGTCAACTATGAAGCCTTAATGTCAGATATCAGTGAGTTAACTCAGAGATGGATGTCACTACCAATGTCGATGATCGGGAGAATCAATATACTTAAAAGTAATATTTTACCTAAAATACTTTATTTATTTCAATACATTCCCTTATCACCACCTTTAGATCTATTCTCAAGAATAAAAAAAAAGTTAGTGGAATTTATATGGAACAACAGGAGGGCTAGATTACGTCTGTCTTTATTATATTTACCATTTGATCGTGGAGGTCTGAAATGTCCAAATTTTATGTTGTATTATTGGTCGGCACAACTGAGGTCTATGACATATTATTTTTCATCAAATGATCTCCCTCACTGGACTGAAATGGAATCATACAATTTACCTTTACCTCTTCCCATATTCATATACTCAGATTCGGCAAAAAAATTACAAAAACAAGTTAAAAATCCATTTGTAAAGTATATGATCAAAATATGGTGTGAAGCTAAAAACTATTTAAAAGAACCACAGTTATTGTCACAATTTAGTCCAATATGGGGTAATCAATATTTTAAACCAGGGAGAGCGGACGCTGTATTTAAAGTATGGAATTTAAAAGGGATACAAAAGATTCAGGATTTATATTTGCCATGTGCAGACAACATAATGTCTTTTGAAGAGCTGAGGATCAAATTTAATCTCAATAGAACACATTTTTTTAAATATCTTCAACTTAGAAACTTTATTCGATCAAATCAAAATAAAGCTCTCACTCGACCTATTTATTCATCCTTGGAAAAAATGATGATGAAAGATAGTAAAAGAAAGGGTATTATTTCAGAGTTTTATAACTCATTGACACTATCTTCAAGTGAAAATTCACTGAAAAGATTAAACTACTGGAAAGAAGATCTGCAAATTGAAATTTCAGAGGAACAATGGGAATTGGCTTGTACAGAAGCTCAAACCAAATCAATAAATGCACGCCTTAAATTGATACATTTCAAATGGTTAATGCGGATGTATGTTACACCGGAGGAGTTAAATAGATATAACAAAAATATACCAGATACATGCACAAAATGCATGGAAAGTAAAGGAACCCTATTTCATTGTTTATGGGAATGTAGATTAATAAGAATGTTTTGGGAAGAGGTGAGGGTAACAATTGAAAAAATAATCTCAAAACAAATCATATTGAATCCTAAACTGGTTTTGTTGGGTCTGTACCCAGAAAAGCATAATTTCAATAAAAGTGAAAGAACATTCATAGACCTCAGTTTGCTTAATGCCAAAAAATGTATTGCACTATTATGGAAAAAGACTCATAGACCAGATGTGACTCAGTGGTTAAGACAGATGTTAACAAACCTTCCATTAGAAAGAATAACATATATACTGAAATCAAAGGAAATTGTGTTTGAGAATATATGGAGACCTTTTATTGATTATGTAAAAAATTTAAACATAACTCTTGAAGAAGAAGGTGAATGATGTGTGTGGACCTTGTAAATTCCAAACTGGTGAACATAATATGTATACTTATGTATTGGATTGTCTAGACTAAACAGAGGAGCATTGTTGAAGACTTGATTTTGTTGGTGGTTGTTGGTGTTTTTAGTGCATTTTTTTTTTTTTGTAGTACTTTAGTGTTAGTGTTTGATTGTTTGTATCATGTTTGTTAAAAAAAAAAAAAGGTTCAATAAAGATATTGTGGAAAAAAAAAAGAGTAGGGCCTAGCACAGATCCCTGTGGAACTCCATGACTAAGCTTTGAGTTGAAAGAAAACTCATTATTTACATGAACAAACTGGAACCTATCAGATAAATAAGATCTAAACCACTGCAACGAAGTTCCATTAAGTCCAACATAGTGTTCTAATCTATCAAGTAGAATATTATGATCGATAGTATCAAAAGCTGCACTAAGGTCTAAAAGGACAAGTACAGAAACTAGTCCATTATCAGATGCAATGAGGAGGTCGTTAGTGACCTTCGCTAAGGCTGTTTCAGTACTATGATGGATTCTAAACCCAGATTGAAACTCTTCAAGTAAACCATTTCCCTGCAGGTGGTCAAATAATTGCGTAGCAACAACTCTTTCTAAGATTTTTGGAATGAAAGGGAGATTAGAGATTGGTCTATAGTTAGCTAAAGCTCCTGGATCTAGCGTTGGCTTTTTGAGTAAGGGTTTAATTACAGCTGTTTTAAAAGCCTGCGGTACATGGCCTAAAGTTAATGAAGAATTGATTATATGAAGAATAAAGCTACCAATAAGTGGGAAGACTTCTTTAAATAACCTAGTAGGAATAGGGTCTAAAAGACAAGTTGAAGGTTTGGATGAGGAAACTATTTTGTCTAACTCACAAAGGTCGATTGGAGTAAACTCATCAAGACAGACATCAAAAGAAGGAGTTGTAGTAGTTACAGTATTTAAGTTAACTGTGGGAAGAATCTGATTGATTTTTATCTCTGATGGATGAAATTTTATTATTGAAAAAGTTCATAAAGTCCTGACTAGTAAGCTCTAAGGGAATGCTAGGATTGACAGAGTCCTGACTCTTTGTCAACCTGGCTACAGTACTGAAAAGAAACCTGGGATTATTCTTGTTCTCTTCTATTAATGCAGAGTAATAACTTGTTCTAGCTTTTCTAAGAGATTTTTTATAAATTAAAAGATGATTTCTCCAAGCTAAATAGATTTCATCTAAATTAGTAGAGCGCCATTTTCTTTCTAATTGACGAGTCTTCTGTTTTAAGCTACGAGTTTCTGTGTTGAACCAAGGAGTTAGAAATCTCTGATTAGACTTTTTCTTTTTTAAGGGGGCCACCAAGTCTAGAGCCTGATGCACAGAAGCTGAAACACTATCCACCATGTTATCAATTACAGAAGGAGCAAGCTGTCTATAGCTTATTTCCGTTGTGTTGACACATGGCATAGAGGAAACAATCTGCATAAATTTGGAAACAGCATCATCTGAGAGGCATCTACTGTAATAATATTTTTCTTTAGGAGCCAAATAGTCAGAAATGGTAAAATCAAAGGTTAACAGACAATGGTCTGACAGTACAGGGTTATGAGGAGACACTACAAGATTTTCTATTTCTATGCCATATGTCAGAACAAGGTCCAATGTATGGTGGAGGTAATGAGTAGAATTTCCTACTTTCTGAGAAAACCCAATCGAGTCTAATATTGAATTAAATGCCACATTAAGGCAGTCACTATCTACATCCACATGTATATTAAAGTCCCCTACTATAATTATTCTATCAGATTTCAGCACTAAATCAGCTAAGAAATCAGCAAATTCGGATAAAAATTCTGAGTAGGTTGATGGGGGACGATAAACTATGGCAAATAAAATTGGGTTTAACCTAAAATTGCTAAAGTGCCCAATACTGAGGACCAGGCCCTCAAAGGAATTATAACATGTTTTTTGCTTTACATTAACTAGTAATTTGGAATGGTAAATTGTTGCTACTCCTCCTCCACGACCAGAACTTCTGGGATTTTGACAGTTTAAATAACCAGAGGGAGTTGATTCATTTAAACCAACATAATCCTCTTGCCCTAACCAAGTCTCTGTAAGGGAAATTAAATCAATCTGATGATCAATTAACAGATCATGGACTAACAGAGACTTGGGAGTTAGAGACCTAATATTTAGTAAACCACATTTAATTTTTAAATTATGAGGAGGAACAGAGGCCAAATCATTCAATTTAGAGGCTTTATGTTTAATTTGAGTTTTACCAATGTTTTGCTTTATCACTTTGGGATGCTTATGCATGATATTTTTATTTACTTTGGAAGGAGCAGACAACGATTCTCTGATGGGGAAGACAGGGGCTAAGCTGAGGGGTGGCGGATGAAGAGGAGCTGCAGAGAGGCGTGTAAGACTGCGACTCTGCTTCCTGGTCCCAACTCTGAGTAGTCATGGTTTTGGAAATTTGGATAAAAAAGATGCCAGATTGTTAGATAAATGAGAAGCACCATCCAAAGTGGGATGAATGCTGTCTCGTCTCATAAGACCAGGTTTTCCCCAAAAAGAGCTCCAATTGTCAATGTAGCCCACGTCATTTTTAGGACACCACACAGACAGCCAGCGGTTCAAGGATGACGAGCGACTAAACATGTCATCACTGGTCAGATTGGGGAGGGGCCCAGAGAATACTACAGTGGCAGACATCGTTTTTGCAAAGTCACACACCGATTCTACATCAAGTTTGGTGACTTCCGACTGCCGGAGACGGATGTCATTAATGCCGGCGTGAATAACAATTGTGGAGTATTTACAGTTACTTTTAGCCAGCATTTTCAAATTTGACTCGATGTCGCCTGCTCTGGCCCCAGGAATGCATTTGACTATGACCGCTGGAGTCTCTAGGTTCACGTTTCTGACTACAGAGTCGCCAATGATCAGAGTTTTTTCCTCAGCGGGTGTGTCGCTGAGCAGGGAAAAACGATTAGAAACGTGAACAGGTTGGTGGTGAACCGGGGCTTTGCGACTAGGCTTCCTTCTCACCGTCACCCACCCAGTCTCCTCGCTGCTGAGGAGAGCCGGGGAACCGCTGACAGGGGGGCCTAAGCTAGCTAGCTCCGCTGCAGCTAATGGGCGTCCGTCGAGATTAACTGGCGCAGACGGTGTTTCAATGCAGCGGAGCCGGGATTCCAAATCAGACAACCTCGCCTCGAGCGCCTCAAAAAGACAACATTTATTACATTTACCGTTATCGCTAAAAGAGGCAGAGGTGTAGCTAAACATCTGACAGAGAGAGCACACCAGAGGAGAGGAAAGAGAGCTAGTAGCCATAGCTAATAGCTGGAGAGCAACCACATATCTAGAAGTCTGTCACCCACAGAGTCTCGGTACGCTCAAATCGAGAAAGAAGCTCTCGCCGTGACATGGGCGTGCGAGCGCCTGAGCACCTATCTCCTGGGAATGGACTTCACGGTGCGTACAGATCACAAACCTCTCATATCACTGTTAGGTACCCGGCCACTGGATGATTTACCTCCAAGAATACTCAGATTCAGACTGAGAATGATGAGATTCAACTACAAGATAATTCATGTACCAGGGAAACAGTTGGTGGCTGCTGACGCATTGTCACGAGCGCCACTGGGACCAGAGAGCAGCACGGAGAGTGCCAGCCTGGAAAGAGAGTGTCAGGTGTACATCGACTTTGTGATGGAACACATACCTGCAACAAAAACAAAATTGGACGAAATTAAAAACATGCAGAACAACGACACAACAATGAAACAGCTGAGGGCATACACAGACAAAGGATGGCCTTTGCACAGACAAGCAGTTCCAGAGAGGCTGCTAAAGTACTGGCCGCACAGAGTTGACATCCATGTGGCTGACGGTATCCTCCTAAAGGGAGAAAGGCTTGTCATTCCAGCGCCAATGCGAAGAGACATGCTGGAGAGAATCCACCATGGGCACCTGGGCATGACAAAGTGCATTTCAAGAGCCCAACAGTCTGTGTGGTGGCCAGGCTTGACAAGGGACATCAAAGAGCTTGTGGAGAGGTGTGAAGTATGCAGCCAGTACTCCAGCTATCGCACAGAGCCACTGCTCACGACCCCCTTACCTGCAAGGCCGTGGCAAAGGCTAGCGGCGGACCTCTTCGAGTGGGGGAAGAGCCACTACCTGGTCGTAGTTGACTATTTCTCCAGATACATTGAAATAGCCAACCTTCCAACGCTTACTACAGCAACCACAGTCAAGAGGCTGAAAGTCATATTTGCAAGATTCGGTATCCCTGAGGTACTAGTGACGGACAACGGGCCACAGTTCGCCTCTTCAGAGTTTAAAGTATTTGCTCAGGAATACGACTTTGAACATGTCACCAGTAGCCCCAGGTATCCGCAAAGCAATGGGGAAGCAGAGAGGGCGGTGAGAACAGTAAAGCAGATACTCAGCAAGAACCAAGATCACCAAAGAGCTCTCCTGACTTACAGGACAACCCCATTGGCTCATGGAGCCTCACCAGCAGAACTTCTGATGGGGAGAAGATTGCGATCGACAGTTCCGGTCCCTCCACAGACTCTCAGACCAAAGTGGCCAGACCTTCATGCTTTTAAAAAGAAAGACGCAAGATTGAAAGAGAATCAGATGAAAGCATATGGAGCGAGACACAGAGCAAGAGAGCTGCCGGTTCTCAAACCAGGTCAGAGAGTGTGGATTCGCTCAGCAAAGACCACCGGGACAGTCCAGTCGACGTCATCAACTCCAAGGTCGTACAACGTGGAGACAGAGTCGGGCACACTGAGAAGAAACAGAGCTCAGCTCACTGCGCTTCCAGAACCAGATCAGCCTGATCCAGAGCCAGATCAGCCCAGCTCGGATGTGACTGTGACCAGATCGGGGCGAGTATCTCGTCCACCAGAAAGACTGAACTGGTAAAACCTAGTATAGAGGCCTGCAGTGAACAGGGCAGAATAATTCCCTATGGCAGAGCCTGAAGGGTCAGGTAGTCTACCCTGTCCTTCTAGTTAGAAAAGAAAATGAAAAGAAAAAGTTATGTTCTGAAAATGTAAGCGCACAGTAGTGACAGTGTAGCTTTGTGTTATCTTGTGGTTGACCATATTCTTTATTATTAGAATTTAAGTAAATAAGATATATAAAGGGATATGGTAAATATCTAAAAGGGGGGGATGTAATGTAATGCCTTGCCACACGGTGGCACTAGTAGAAGATATACGTGTTGAATGATGTTGGAGGAAAAGGGAATAAAATGAGGCTTGTTCTGAGATCCACGCTGGTGTCGATGTCCACTTCTTATAAAGATTACCCAACCACACAATATTATACATGGCTCTGCCTAACTTTCAATATTACTACTGGGCAGCAAATATCAGGTGCATGTTATATTGGAAACATTTCTATCTGGAACCCAAATCACCCATTTGGATCCTTATGGAGTCACATGTGGACAATCAAACCTCCCTACCGACAATTTTAGGTTCACCACTTCCCCTTGTTTTGTCTACACCGGGTAATAACAAAGTAGTTTGTCAGTCTCTTAGAATTTAGTCTCAATTCAGGAAAAACTTCGGTCTTCAGTTTTTCTTTTTTATTTACCCCATCAACTATTGATAGTGCATTTCATATGTGGCAAAGAAAAGGTTTAAAATCTTTTGCGGATTTATATTTTGATGGACAATTTGCAAGTTTTTCTCAACTTTCCACTAAATTCGACATCACTTCTACACATTTTTTCCGCTTCCTCCAGGTCAGACATTATGTGCAAACCATGACAAAACAATTCCCTCAAAAACCTTCTGATAATCCTCTAGATGATTTTTTATTAGTTAAACCAACTTCTAAGGGGGTAATATCAGTTTTATATAATTTAATTTCAAATTTACAATCTTCTTCTCTGGCCGCTATTAAATTGAATTGGGAACAAGATCTTAATTTTACTTTTACTGATGAACTGTGGGACTCTATTCTTGGCCAGGTTCACACTGCATCAATGTGTGCTCGCCACGCTCTTATTCAATTTAAGATCGTACACCGGGTGCACCTGTCCAAGGTTAAGTTAGCACGTATTTACTCGGATATAGACCCAACTTGTGAAAAGCGTGGTAGCGCTCCTGGCACTTTGCTTCACATGTATTGGTCCTGCCCTTCATTGATGAATTTTTGGCATTCTGTTTTTATCACTATGTCTGAAGTCCTGCAATATCATATTAAACCTGATCCATTATGCGCCATTTTTGGTGTGGCTCCAGAACTTGTCTTGCCAAATTCCAAATTAAAAGTATTCAAATTTTCATTATTATTGGCTAGACGTGCTGTATTACTGAAGTGGAAAGACTCTTCGCTCCCTTCACATTTACAGTGGATAAAAGATATAATGTCCTGTTTGGATTTAGAAAAAATCAGATATACAGTTCGTGGCTCTGAAAACAAATTCTATAAATTATGGCGCCCGTTTCTTGATTTCTTTGAAAGACCCACGATTATAGTTTCACACACTGTTGCTGGCATTTTGGCCCATTCCTCCATGCAGATCTCCTCTAGAGCAGTGATGTTTTGGGGCTGTCGCTGGGCAACACGGACTTTCAACTCCCTCCAAAGATTTTCTATGGGGTTGAGATCTGGAGACTGGCTAGGCCACTCCAGGACCTTCAGATGCTTCTTACGAAGCCACTCCTTCATTGCCCGGGTGGTGTGTTTGGGATCATTGTCATGCTGAAAGATCCAGCCATGTTTCATCTTCAACGCCCTTGCTGATGGAAGGAGGTTTTCACTCAAAATCTCACGATATATGGCCCCATTCATTCTTTCCTTTACACAGATCAGTCGTCCTGGTCCCTTTGCAGAAAAACAGCCCCAAAGCATGATGTTTCCAACCCCATGCTTCACAGTAGGTATGGTGTTCTTTCTCCTCCAAACATGACAAGTTGAGTTTTTACCAAAAAGTTCTATTTTGGTTTCATCTGATCATATGACATTCTCCCACTCCTCTTCTGGACCATCCAAATGCTCTCTAGCAAACTTCAGATGGACCTGGACATGTACTGGCTTAAGCAGGGGGACACATCTGGCACTGCAGGATTTGAGTCCCTGGTGGCGTAGTGTGCTATTGATGTAGCCTTTGTTACTTTTGTCCCAGCTCTCTGCAGGTCATTCACTAGGTCCCCCCGTGTGGTTCTGGGATTTTTGCTCACCATTCTCGTGATCATTTTGACCCCACGGGGTGAGATCTTGCGTGGAGCCCCAGATCGAGGGAGACTATCAGTGGTCTTGTATGTCTTCCATTTTCTAATAATTGCTCCCACAGTTGATTTCTTCACACCAAGCTGCTTACCTATTGCAGCTTCAGTCTTCCCAGCCTGGTGCAGGTCTACAATTTTGTTTCTGGTGTCCTTTGACAGCTCTTTGGTCTTTGCCATAGTGGAGTTTGGAGTTTGACTGTTTGAGGTTGTGGACAGGTGTCTTTTATACTGATAACGAGTTCAAACAGGTGCCATTAATACAGGTAACGAGTGGAGGACAGAGGAGCCTCTTAAAGAAGAAGTTACAGGTCTGTGAGAGCCAGAAATCTTGCTTGTTTGTAGGTGACCAAATACTTATTTTACTGAGGAATTTACCAATTAATTCATTAAAAATCATTCAATGTGATTTTCTGGATTTTTTTTCTCATTTTGTCTCTCATAGTTGAGGTATACCTATGATGAAAATTGGAGACATCTCTCATCTTTCAAGTGGGAGAACTTGCACAATTGGTGGCTGACTAAATACTTTTTTGCCCCACTGTATATTCGCTGCTCTTGTTTTTTCTTGTCTTCTTGATTGTTGCTCTGAGTGTTGCTATCCCTGTGCTGTTGCAATCCTGGAATTTCCCCATTGTGGGACTAATAAAGGCTTATCTTATCTTATCTTATTGTAAGTTGTTTTATTCCGTTAATAAACACGTTCACTTCACCAGCATTTAGGCTCGCATTAACTCATTTATGCGCTGCGCAATTACGCAGCGTACATGACAGCCTTAGTTAATAATTCTATTGACAATATTTGATCAGTCTCATAATCTGGGCATCAGTTCTTGACACTGTGTGAGTCTTAAAATCTGGAGAGGGGACACCGATGAAGAGGTTAGTAAATCTATTACAGAAAACCCAAAATGACAATAAATATCTGTATGGCTTGTAGAATGGGAAGATAACCAAATTAGCATGAACAGTGGTAATTTTGCATATATGAAGAAACAGCAATATTTACATATTTACAGGTCTTGCATATGTGGAATAAGGGTGAAGTGAAAATAGTGGTAAAAATTAATTGGAACGCAAAGTTAAGCAAAAAGGAATTTGGAAAAAATTGTTTTGAAAAAGAAAATAGATTAACTTTACCTTGTGTTCAAAGAGGGACTGTCGTTACAGAAAAAGTTTATGGCTTTCCTTGAAGCTAATGCTGTTAACTGCCTTACTCTTTTGGTATTGCTTGGTTCCCAAGAGGCTTGGAACAGGACAAAATGGTTGAGCCTTAGGAGGGGTAACAGGCGTGGGAGGATTGGCTCTGGGTAGCCCGGCTTTGGTCCAACCTGGGCTGGAGATGAGCCTTGGCAACATTGGTTCTCCCTGCTGTCCTGTGCCCCAGGGTCTGGGCCTGGAAATCCTCGGTGAGGTGGGGCCTGGAGGTTGCATCTGCTGGAGGTGGCTGGAACAATGGATCTCTTCTAGGCCTGCATTTTGCAGTGTAGGATAGCCAGAAGGAAGCCTTAAAAATGGAATGAGCACTTAAAAGTGTGATCACGCCTGACTTAAAAAATAAGATTAAAGAAGAAAATCATGGCTTGGTTGGCTTTAGAAAAGATAAAAAAAATTGAAGATTACTTCCACTTGTCATGAATTGCTAGAAAAAGTCATGAAGCTTTAAAGAAAAATCCAAAAAGTGTCAAAGTTTAGGTAGTTAAACCATGCTAAAAAAGGAAAGCTTCAAGTATTACCCTCAGTCAGATAACAGCTGGATTAGAGGCCTTCAGGCCTCTGAGGAGAGAGAGAGGGCCGATGACCTCTCTCCTCAGAAAAACAGCAGCAAAAGAGAGTGGATTCTGGGTAGAGACGTGATAGAGAGGTATTGGCCCCTACCCACAGGGCAGTCCTGAGGGGTTGGCCAATCAGGGCAATGCATGACTATCTCACTGCCCCTTTGGTAAACTCACTCATCCCAATGTGAAAATGAAGTCATAGACATCTATCACAAACTAGGCACACATTTTCAGAATACTTCCATCTCAATTTTCTCATCTATGAGGGTTCATAAGTAAGAAAAGTGTGCATAAATGAAACATCTTGACATAATGCACGGCTCAGGAGACACACACGCAGGCTCAGAATAGGTTTAACAGTTTATTTAACATCAAGTGTGTGTGTGGATGCGTGTCTGTGGTATGTGGATGTACTGATGGCGGACGTCAGCGTCAGACACGGAGGCAGGAAACCGTACAGCCAGACAACCCTGGGGAGAGAGCACAGGGAGAAGGTGACAGGCACCAAACCAGTACAACAGGTAACAAGGGATTTGTTGGCTTACTTGGCAGGGCAGGTGGCAGGCGTGCACAAGGGCGAGTCCAGGAGACAGCAACCTGACGATGCACCTGACAGCAGCAACGAGATGGTGATGCAGAGGCGGAGTCCGCCGCTGGGGAAGATCCACCTGTGCACAGGGGAGAAACTGGAACACAAGAGGAGGTATGCTTACGCGGGTAATCTTGCTGGTAGGCGAGGGGGTTCCTCTGAAGCAAGTAGCCAAAGGGAACAGACGGCTTCAGGCCGAGGCCCAGGGCAGAGTGGCTTATATGCCACGCTGCTGACGAGGTGCAGGTGTGCGCTCAGCTGGCGCCACTAATGAGCGGCGAGTTGTAACAGTACTCCCCCCTCTAGCAGCACCTCCTGGCGATGGTTTATCGGGGTGCTTCCGGTGAAGCTTGGTGATGAGAGAGCGATAATAACAATAAGTCACTAAGTGACTTATTGTCTCTCGTGCACTATGTACAGCAGCTCAACCAGACTCATGTCAATCATCACTGTTTTCTTCCTGAATTACCGACTGCACTATATGGTTCTCCACATTATCTGCTGCTCGCTAATATATTTTAACTGCTGACTAGTATTACTCACTCTTATTCTACACTTTATTGCATGTATAGTTTATTTCTTTTATTTTATCATGTTTAATGTTGCAGCATTGCACCGAGACAAATTCCTAGTTTGTGTACTACATGAACAATGGCAATAAATCTGATTCTGATTCTGATTCTGATTCTGATCCAACACAAATGAGGAGCGAACCCACTGCCTCCATTCTGGACCATAGCCCTCCCAGTCCACCAAATACTGTAGCCCGCGACCCCGGCATTGGGAGTCCAAGATGGTAGAGACAGTCCAAGCCGGATGGCCATCAATCATCCGAGGCGCGGGCGGTGCAGCAGAAGGAGGGCAGATGGGATCAGACACCACCGGTTTCACCTTGGAGACGTGGAAGGTGGGATGGATGAGGAGGGAGGGGGGAGTAGCAACACACACAGCCGCCGGGTTGATAATCTTGGTGACGGGGTATGGACCCATGAAACGTTTAGCCAACTTCCTCCTCTCACCCTTCAGGTTCACATCTTGCGTGGATACCCAGACCGGTTGGCCTACCTGGTTGGCAGGAGCAGGTCTTCTATGCCGATCCGCCGTGGCCTTATTGCGCTCTGCCGTGCGTAAAAGCGCATTGCGTGCAGCTGTCCAGATGGAGCGGCACCGCCTGAGGTGAGCCTGAACCGTGGGAACTGCCGACTCGTTCTCCAGCGAGAGGAACAGAGGGGGGTCGTAACCCAGGGACACCTTGAAGGGGGACATCCCTGTGGCTGAGGAGCGAGCGGTGTTGTGGGCGTATTCCACCCAGGCAAGGTGTTTGCTCCATGACGCAGGCTTCGAGGCGGTGACGCAGCGGAGAGCAGCCTCCAGCTCCTGGTTGGTCCGTTCACACTGCCCGTTAGATTGGGGGTGATGGCCGGAGGAGAGGCTTACCTGGGCTCCTAATGCCTTGCAAAAACCCCGCCAGACGTCCGAGGTAAATTGGGGACCCCGGCTGGAGACCACGTCAACTGGTATCCCGTGCAGCCTGACCACGTGTTGGATGAGAAGATCTGCCGTCTCCAAGGCAGAGGGGAGCCCCCGTAATGGCACGAAGTGGGCGGCCTTGGAGAAGCGGTCGACGATGGTCAGGACAGTGTCGAAGTTGTTAGAGACGGGCAGACCGGTGACGAAGTCCAATGCGATGTGCGACCAGGGCCTACCAGGAACGGGCAGGGGCTGGAGAAAACCCGCAGGGGGGGAGTTGCCGGTTTTACTGGTGGCACAGATGGGGCAGGCCCGGGCGTAGCGGGCAGCCTCCTTGCGCAGTCCCGGCCACCAATAAGGAGCGTTGGAGCAGGTCAATCATTCGGGAGGTCCCAGGATGGCAGGCTAGCTTGGACGTGTGAAGCCAATGGATGACCTCCCCCCGAACGGAGGATGGAACAAAGAGCCTCCCCTCTGGTCCGCTGCCCAGGTCTGGCTCCGATTCCTGCGCCTTCCGGACCTTATCCTCGATCTCCCAAGTAACGGCCCCCACGATGCACGACCTGGGCAGGATGGTGTGTACAGTGCCCCCCGAGTCTTCAGGGGCGAATTGCCTGGAGAGGGCGTCAGGGAGTCCGTTCTTGGAGCCCGGCCTGAATGTGATGGTGAAACGGAATCTCGTAAAAAACAAGGACCAACGGGCCTGGCGGGCATTCAGACGCTTGGCAGTTCTTAAATATTCCAGGTTTTTGTGATCCGTTAGCACCATGAAGGGCAGGACGGCCCCCTCCAGCCAGTGACGCCAGTCCTGGAGCGCGAGCTTGATGGCGAGAAGCTCCCTGTCCCCCACGTCGTAGTTGCGTTCCGCCGGGGACAAGTGCCGGGAGAAGAAGGCGCAAGGCCGTTTGACCCCATCAGCAGGTGACCGCTGAGACAACACCGCCCCCACCCCTGTATCCGAGGCGTCGACCTCCACGATGCACTGCAGAGAGGGATCGACCTGGCTGAGGACCCGGGAGGATGAAAACTCCGCCTTCAGTGCCTGGAAGGCTGCCGCAGCCTCTTCAGTCCACTGGAACCGGGTCTTAGGGGAGGTGAGACGGGTCAGAGGGCCGACGATGGCTCCAAAGTTGGGCACAAAGCGGCGGTAGAAGTTAGTAGTAGTAGTAGATTAGTTTATTTGACAGGGACAGTGCAATAAACATAGACAATTAATCAAAGACAATCAATCTGATGTGTTGCACATAGAGTGTATAGCTATTAGCTAATTTGCAACTCTTGTCCCTGGATGGGCTTTAGAAAAAAGAATCAAGATAAAAAATATACACAATAACCACATACATCAATGCAGAAAAATTATAAATACACAATTATAAATATTATAAATATTATAAATACACAAATATAACAGCCTGACTCACATTTAACATAAATATTATAAATATTATAAATACACAATTATAACAGCCTGACTCACATTTAACACATATAACATAACTCACATTTGCCTATTTCAGGCCTTCCTCCCTCCGTCACTCACTATAAACAAACACATTTATTCCTTCCCTTCATTCACTCTCACTTTGCAGACAAATAATTCATACATGAGTACATTCTTGTTTATTTTTCAGCCAGTTTTTAACATTTTTAGTGAATGTTTTAAAGTCCGTTATTATTTTAATTTCATTTGGCATTGTGTTCCAGATGTGACTGCCCTTTATAGAGAAAGCTGTTTGTCCAAATGTGGTTCTGCGGTGGAATATTTTACAGTTATTGTTAACAGAACTCCTGGTGGCTCTGCTGCTGTCCTGTCTTTGGACGAAACCAGCAAGTGGCTCGGGTGCTGATTTATGGAAACATTTGAACGTTAATTTCAGAAGACAGAGGTCAATGAAGCTCTCAAAACTCAATAGGTTGTATTTTTTTAAAACATTACAGTGATGCCACCTAATGGGCTTTTTGTCCAAGATTTTTAGGGTTTGATTATATAATGAACCTATATGTCTTATTGTGGAAGGGGCTGCTTGAGCCCAGACTGTCAAACAGTATGATATATGAGAAAAAACCATAGAATGCATATACAGTGCAGCTGCTTCGTAAGGTATGTAATATCTAATTAATTTAAAGCAGTTCAGATTTTTTTTTACTGTTTTTGAAATTTTCTTTATATGAAGATTAAATTTGAGTTGAGGATCTAGTACAATGCCAAGGTATTTGAATTCTGTAGCTAAACTGATGTCATGATCATGTATATTAACTTTAAAATGTTGCAGGTTACATTTTTTGATTGAAAAGCACATTGAGACTGTTTTCTGAAGGTTCAGCAATAGATGGTTCTTGAGGAGCCACTCTTGGACATCAACCATACTTGTAGACAGTACATCTGCAGCCTGTGCTGGAGTCTTGGCAGCTGTGTAAATAACTGCATCATCTGCATAAAGCTGGCATGTTGCAGCTGAGCAGTGTAACGGCAAGTCATTAATAAAAATGCTGAAAAGTAAAGGACCAAGAATGGACCCTTGTGGGATACCCATGCGGTTGTTTAAAAATGAGGATTTATCCTGGTGAACTTTTACACACTGTTCTCTATTCTGGAGATAAGATGCAAACCATTCTAATGTATTTGGGGAGAAGTTAAAAGATACCATTTTGGATAAAAGCAAACTGTGGTTTACAGTATTGAAAGCCTTTTTGAGATCTAGAAAAACAGCTCCTACCACATTACCCCTGTCCAAGGACTGTTTGACGTTTTCAATAAGGCAACAATTTGCTGTTTCTGTTGAGTATCCTGGTCTAAAACCAAATTGATGTGGATGAAGAAGTTGACTGTCTTGTAGCTGTGTAGCTACAACTTTTTCAAGAACCTTAGATAGGACTGGTAAAATAGAGATTGGGCGGTAATTGCATATATCGTCTTTACTGCCTGATTTATGAACTGGTATGACGACAGCTTTTTTCCAGCCAGATGGAAATGTACTAGACCTAATGGAGAGATTAATGAGATGAGTCAGTGGTTTGATTAATATTTTGCTGTGCATTTTGAGAAAGGAGGTGCTCATATTGTAGATATCATTAGTTTTTGAGTTTGACAGTGTTTTAACAATACCAGCAATTAACTTCTCATTTACCTCATCGATGTGAAAAGTATCTGTTGGAAGTATGGAATTTGTGTTGTTGAGCACATTTGGCAGCACAAAAATTTTTGTTAAGTCTTCCACAGAGCCCACAAAGTGTGAATTAAATTCATTTGCCAAAGTAGCCTTGTCACTGACGGTCTTGCCATTGATTCTAAGTTCCTTTACCCCCTTCTGATCGTTTTTTTTATTAGTTAGGTTATTTAAATGCCTCCATAGGGAACTGTTGTTACCCTTTACATGATCTATCAGTTTATTGTAATAAGATATTTTTGATTTTCGCAGCTCATGTACCACTTTATTTCTTAAACTTTTGTACACAAGGTGATCATTTTGTAGTTTGGAGGTTAGTGATGTTTTCAGTGCATAGTCTCGCCTCTTCATAAGTTTTCTTATTTCATTATTTAACCATGGTAGGCTAATCTTCTGTTGTCTACTTTTAATTTGCTTTGAAAATTTTTCTATAGACTTTGTGATTGTTGCAGTTATAAAATTACAACAATCATCTACTTCACATGTTGACATGAGCTGCTCCCAATTTTGATTCTCTAAGTAATGTTCAAACTCCTCATTTTTTGATTTGGGGATAATAAAATTTGATTTGTCAATATCGACTCCCCCAAAATACTGTAGTCGCTTTTTAGTAAGTTTCCTGACAGCAAGAACCATGTTATGATCTGAGAGACCAGTTACAAGATTATAGGTTCTGGTTATTCGTTCTGGTTTATTAGTAAATACCATGTCAATAAGTGTTCTGGATTGTTTGGTTATCCTGGTGGGTCCTTTGATGATTTGCTGGTAATTAAATTTAGTCATGAGGCTTTTCAGTTTTTGTTTGTCTTTTTTATCAGACCAGTTGATATTAAAGTCACCATGAATTATTGTTTCTCTGTTCTTCTCAAGTTGTTTAACCAGATCACTTAATTCATTATAAAAGGAAGAGTTGTGTGACGGTGGGTTGTACACTACTGCAATGTTGAAATTCATTACCGGAGAGAGACATACATTAACAGCTAAACATTCAAGTGAAGTATTCAAATCAACCAGTTGACATTTATATTTCTCTTTGATGTAAATTAAAACACCTCCTCCCCTCCCTACCTGCCTGTCTTTTCTAAAACACTGGTAGCCCACAATATCGATCATATTAGTGTCTATGTTACTGTGTAGCCAGCTTTCTGAGAGACAAAGGTAGTCCAGATTTGAGTCCAACAGCAACACCGAAATCTCATCTCTTTTGGGGATTATGCTCCGTATGTTTAAATGACCGCCGAGGATCCCCTTTGGTTTAGCCTTGGTGTCCCAAAGAACTCGTGCATGATTAACAGTTTGGAAAAATAAATGTTGTTTTTGCTTTTGTACAGCTCGGTTTTGTGCTAACCCAGTGGTCTGCTGTTTAATAGTGGCAGGTCCAGGGTTAAGGTGAATATCTCCTGCCAGAAGTAGCAGAACTAACAGAACTTTAACTGTATATCCTCTGCCATATTGTGATTTTTGCTTAACAGCCATGTTTGCCTTAATTTGGAAGTTTTTGCTCAGGGCTTTTAAAGACCACATAGAGTGTAGGGTGAGATGTCCAAGCCCAAATCCATACAGATAAAACTTTTTAACTTCACCTTTGGTTGAGTTTGTCGGAAAATCCTTCTTGTTGCAGGTCCAGACACACAAAGACAAAACGAAGAGGAAGTAGAGAAGTAGAGAAGGCTTATTAGTGGTGCCCATCAGCCCACTTTTTAATCCGGTGGCAGCCATCTTCAGTCTTTCTTGGAAAGAAGGAAAAAGAAAATCTGTGGATAGTAAAATAAATTCTGCTTATATCGCCAGAATCTGATCCGATCGTCCTCGAATCCAGCTGGGCCTCAGCTAGCCAACTAGCCCCTTCCGTTGCTGGTCTCGTTGCTCATAGTCGCCGTAACTGGTCTCCCGTCCCGCTCCTCCAACCGAGTCTCGTCACACACCGCCGCTGCCACCGAGCTCCGCTGAGGTCACGGTAAATCCTCCGCTAGGCACCGCCACCTACCGTCGTCTGCCTGGGTGAAATCTCTGCTGAGCCCCGTCAACAAATAGCCGCTTGCCTGGTAGTATCTCCGCTGGGCCTCGCAGCTGGGCTTCGATTCAGGCTGGTGTAAGGTGGAATGACTGGCGCCAGCATTAAGCTAACTAGCGTTAGCTTAGCAATCGCTTCGGGTAGTCTCGTCGCACACCGCCGCTGCAGTCACGGTAAGTCCTCCGCTGGGCACCGCCGCCTACCGCCGTCTGCCTGGGTGAAATCTCTGCTGAGCCCCGTCAACAAATAGCCGCCTGCCTGGTAGTATCTCCGCTGGGCCTCGCAGCTGGGCTTTGATTCAAGCTGGTGTTAGGTGGAATGGCTGGCGCCAGCATTAAGCTAACTAGCGTTAGCTTAGCAATCGCTTCAGGTAGGGCACATCAGTGAATCACAAGGAAGCGCTGGAATCGCTGGTCAGTTTACTCACAGTGGCCGGATAAAAGCGATCAAAGGGGTAATCCACCGGAGGTATATCCGATCGCTGTAGGTTAGTTATTTAGAGACTGGCGCCAGCATTAAGCTAACTAGTGTTAGCTTAGCAATCGCTTCAGGTAGCATTAAGCTAACTAGTGTTAGCTTAGCAATCGCTTCAGGAAGGCGCAGGAAGTCGCTGGAGAAAGGCGATTAAAGGGCAATCCAGCGGAGGTGGCAATTCAGCCCGTGCGTGTTCGCCACGAGCGCCGATCGCTGCAGGCCAGCCACTTTTAATGGCAAAATCAGTGACTTTGTCTCAGCATTGAAAAAGTGTGACCATCCCGGTCGCCATCTTGAGTAGTCAGGTAAAAAGGTAAAAAGGTAAAAAGGTCTCAGGCTCAAGCACAGCAGTTCTATGTCCGGGGTACAAAGCGACTCTCTCGTAGTGAACTGTGAGCACCATTTGTTCTTAACGTACACACAAATGCCTCCTCCTTTGATCTTACCGGAGAGCCCGTCCCTGTCCTGCCGCACCAGGGAGAAAGCCGATGAATTGTTGCACCTGCTTTCTAGATGTGGGAGTCAGCCAATCTACCACCGCTTTAATCTTAGCTGGGTCTGGGAGCACCTGGTCATGGGAGATGACAAACCCGAGAAATGACGTCTTCTTGGCATAGAACTCGCACTTCTCCGCCTTCACATACAACCGATTCTCCAGTAACCTCTGAAGGACCCGTCTCACATGCACCTGGTGCTCATCCCTGGACTTGGAGAAGATGAGAATATCATCCAGGTAAACGAACACAAACAGACCGATGAAGTCCTGGAGAACATTATTAATCAGGCGCTGAAAGACGACTGGAGCGTTGGTTAACCCGAACGGCATGACCAGGTATTCAAAGTGGCCGTTCGGGGTACGGAAGGCTGTCTTCCATTCATCTCCCTCCCAGATCCGGACGAGGTGGTACGCACTGCGGAGATCCAGCTTGGTAAACCAGGTCGCCCCCTGGAGGGAGTAGAAGACAGTGTCCATCAGGGGCAGGGTGTAACGGTCCTTCTCCGTGATGTCATTGAGGGCACGGAAGTCGATGCATGGAGGAAGAGAGCCATCCTTCTTGCCCACGAAGAAGAACCCTGCACCTAATGGAGATGATGATGGGCGAATAATACCTGCACTGAGAGATTCCTTAAGGTAGGTGTTCATAGCCTCCTTCTCCGGCGCTGACAGGCTGTAGAGACGTCCCGAGGGAAGAGGTGCCCCCCTGGCGGAGATTTATGGCGCAGTCGTAAGGCCTGTGTGGAGGAAGAGACATCGCCTTGGACTTACTAAAGACCACGCCCAGGTCGTGAAACTCTGTGGGCATCAAGGAGAGGTCCGGGCGCAGCATCCTTGACCACGGGAGGAGAAGATGGAGAGCAGGCAGCGGATTGGAGGCAGGTGCTCATACAAAAGGTACTCCAGGCTGTCACCCTTCCGGTCTTCCAATCCAGGACGGGGTTATGGAGACGGAGCCACGGATAACCCAGGATCACCGGAGACACAGAGGATGGCAAGATGTAAAAGGAGATTTCCTCCCGGTGATTTCCAGAGATGATGACAGAGACGGGGTTTGTCTGGTGGGTCATTTTCCCCAGAGATGCACGGGAGAGATTGATGAGGGTGAGAGGAGTTTTAAGGGGCTGGCAACGGATGCCCAATCGGGTTGCCAGGCTTTGTGAAATGAAGCTGCCTTCCGCACCTGAGTCCACCAGTGCATGAGTGAGATGCCCTGTGATGTTGTGGCAAAAATGGATGGGCAGCGACAAATGAGTGAGAGGAACTGACTGATTAGCGTCCGCGAGGGCCCCTACAGTGACTCGTGGACCTCCCCGTTTGGGCTTCTCCGGGCAACGCTCCACAGTGTGCTGGTTGTCTCCGCAATACATGCAGAGACCCAACTCACGGCGGCGTTGTTTCTCCGCAAGGGGGAGCTTTGCCTGGACCGTCACCATAGGTTCTGACTCCTCGGAAACCTCCGATGGTGGTAACGCCAGGGGGCGAGCTTGGAACGGGCGTGACGAGGCACCCCGCGAGCAAGAAGGCAACTTCCGCTCCAAGGCGCGCTCGCGCAGCCGGTTATCCAAGCTGATGGTAAGAGAGATTAGCTCCGCAAATGTTTCAGGGAGATCCCGATCAGCCAGTTCATCCCTCAGACCAGAGTTTAAACTGCGGAGAAAGATGCCACAGAGGGTGCGTTCCTCCCAGCCAACCTCCTCCGCTGTAACCCGGAAGTCAATGGCGTAATCGGCGGCCGATCGGCTCCCCTGCTGAAGGCTGAGGAGGCGATCGACCTGGACACTCTCAAAACGAGAGTGATCAAAGACTTCCAGGAATAAGTTAATGAACCGGCCATAGGTGAGGGTGGTGTAGCTGGGCTTCGCCATTACGGCATAAGCCCAGGTGAGCGCACGACCCTCCAGGAGATTTCCTATATAGCCAATTCGGCTGTGGTCTGAGGGAAAATCTCCGGGGACACGCAGGAACACCGACTCACACTGCATAATGAACCCCCGCGCTCCACCAAGCTTACCGCTAAAGCGGGCGGGGGTCGGGATAGGAGTGAGTCGGGCTGGGACACCCGGAGCAGGCTGGACGGCCGCTGGAGCAGCTGGAGCTGCGCCTCCCTGACGAGCCGGGGGGAATGGCTGACGGGGGTCCAGGCGGTCTAACCGGTCAGTAATCTTAATCAATTGATTCAGCATCACCTGTTGTTGATAAACTATCAAATCTATTCGAGCCTCTAAGATGGTGAGACGGCGTGTGAGCCCGCTGTCCGCCGAGCCGCTCTGCTGAAGCCGTACTGACATAATGCACGGCTCAGGAGACACACACGCAGGCTCAGAATAGGTTTAACAGTTTATTTAACATCAAGTGTGTGTGTGGATGCGTGTCTGTGGTATGTGGATGTACTGATGGCGGACGTCAGCGTCAGGCACGGAGGCAGGAAACCGTACAGCCAGACAACCCTGGGGAGAGAGCACAGGGAGAAGGTGACGGGCACCAAACCAGTACAACAGGTAACAAGGGATTTGTTGGCTTACTTGGCAGGGCAGGTGGCAGGCGTGCACAAGGGCGAGTCCAGGAGACAGCAACCTGACGATGCACCTGACAGCAGCAATGAGATGGTGATGCAGAGGCGGAGTCCGCCGCCGGGGAAGATCCACCTGTGCACAGGGGAGAAACTGGAACACAAGAGGAGGTATGCTTACGCGGGTAATCTTGCTGGTAGGCGAGGGGGTTCCTCTGAAGCAAGTAGCCAAAGGGAACAGACGGCTTCAGGCCGAGGCCCAGGGCAGAGTGGCTTATATGCCACGCTGCTGACGAGGTGCAGGTGTGCGCTCAGCTGGCGCCGCTAATGAGCGGCGAGTTGTAACACATCTATGACAACAGATAATGCAGCAACATTGTAAGCACATTTAGGAAGTCTTTAGGAAGAATTCCTGTTCTGCAGAACTTCACTGCTGTGGTTGTAAAATAATGTCTCAGTGGGGGAATTTGTTTCCTGCTTCTCTCTTTTCCATGTCAGGGATCTGTGTTGAAAGGAAGGAAGAGAGGGGGCAGGGGTGCTGTATATGGTCCTCCATCACAGCTGGATCCTGTTGGGGTGATGAAACTGGGCAGAGGTTAGACAGTTTGTTCATACATGAAGCAAAGTTCCAATGTTAGTGTTCAATCCAGCTTGAGTCTGCTACAGTCCCTCCCTTGGGTTCCAAGACAATGTTCGTGGCGGCCTTGGAACCCAATTGGAAGCTGGTTGAGGCAGTTGAACTAGCTACTTCGGCATTGGTTCTCATGTCCCTGACACTGAAAAAAAAAAAAAAAAATCTAATCCTAAGGAAAAACTTTGACTATGGCTACAGTAACTATGAATCAAACAAAGTAGCACAACTTCTAGTTGGCTGCAAGTGAGAATAAAAGGAAAAAGGAAAAAAGGAATGTTCATTTATTAAAGGACACAAAAAAAATTTTAATTTGCAGAGTAAAACTCATGTACTTAAGGTAGGTTCTTAGCCTACGTAGTGTTGGTATAGCCTAGCCACCCTTGGCCGGGGGATCGTGGGGATCGTGGGATCGTGGGTTCGATCCCAGCCCCCGACCAACAGTGATCTGTGTGGAGTTTGCATGTTCTCCCCGTGTATGCGTGGGTTTACCCCGGGATTTCTCCGGTTTCCTCCCACATGCCAAAAACATGCAGGTTAGGTTAATTGGAGACTCTAAAGTGGCCCTTGGTGTGAATGTGTGTGTGAATGGTTAAAAGGGATGGCGCCATATTGTGGCTGCTTCATCCATCCAGGTGGTGGATGACCCTTAATTTCTGTAAAGCGTCTTTGAGTGTCTATGATAAAGCGCTATATAAATCTAATGCATTGACTGATTGATTGATAGCCTATGCGAGGCCGAATTTGGATCAGTTTGGCTGAAACCAGCTTTGGCTACACAGATGTCAGAGTCAGAGCAGAACAGAGCAGTTATTAAGTGGAGAGTGTTAGACCGCGGAGCAGGTGTGTCATCATCCTCACGAGGATGCTAGGAATGAGGGGTGTTAGAAGCTCGCTATCTTCTTCTCTCACTTACAAAGTGCTCTGGGTAGTTGACCAAAGTTCTTCTCAGTGGTGGAAATGACTCTGTATAAGTGACTCTATTTGAGGAACATTTATTGTTAGTGTCCTACTAGCTTTGTGGGAGAATTTAAGGTTATTAGCTCAATGCTAGTTACCTATTCTGATGGAGTTTAAATTTTTAGATTTCTGTGTGGATTATTTTAACCCCTTGCACTCCGGTCAATTTCCCTAAAAACGCCAAAAAATAACGTGCCCAAATTAAATCCAAAGCTGTTCTTCAACCCTTTGCAGCATCTTCATGGGGTTGGTCTCATTTAAAAGAAAACACTTTGAATTTTTTGGCAAAATAGTCATAATCTCTCTAAGTGCTCCGGCCACTGAGTTACAGTCATCTAAACATACTGAACTTGAAGAAAATAAATTTCGCCTGGGTGGTTTTTTTTTGGATACAAATGCTTGCAAATAACACACAGCTTCAGATCCGGGCTGGAAAATGCAACAGAAATGTAGAACCAAGTGTTATCCAGCTGAGGTCCAAATTTTGTGACAATACCACAAAAAATGAATATATTACACAGCTTTTTCCCCAGGTAGTTCCCAGGCGTTTTGGAACTGTGCCAAATTGTGCCAAATGGCACAGTTTGGAAAAACGTCTGTAACTTTTGAATGATTCAATATAGAAGCTTCATCTTGGGCTCTAATGAAAGGTCACACTCAGGGCTGTGTCTGTGCGTGTGTGTGTGTGGGGTGGTTGTCCCCCCCCCCCGCTACAGAGGACGGACATCGGCCATCGCTACATGATGGATTAGCCTCATGTGGCGATGTGGCGACCGCGGCGTAGTCACCGTGGCTTCCCCCCCTTGCTACAGAAGAGTAGCGGGGGGGGGGGGGGGGGCGGCGTTCACGGTCTGGATGTGGCGAACGACCCGTGTACCAGTTGTAATTTACCGATTGGTCAAAAGTCAGTTTTGATTACAATTTTCAGGGATAAAGAATAATTTAGCTTATAACACCTTACCTCTTCACAGCAGTGTCCTGGCGAACTTCTCTTCCTCATTGTCAGATGAACGCGACGCTGGTCCGCTCGTGGTTCTGGTCTCGCGACCCGATCAAAACATAATTCCATTATTGCGGTTTTGCGCTTCCATGATTGCGGTTTTTGGCGAACGATTTTTCAAAACAAATAACAGTAGTAATTAAAAAAAGACTGGCGAACGCATGTGTGTCACTCAGCCTTCGTCGTCGGCCTCCATCGGTCTATGACCATGGAAGTAAATCATAACGTCTACTCTGCTGGAAAAAAAAACAAAATAAGCACCGCCTGTGGCCGAACATGCCGATGCGCGAATGGCAGTCGCTGTCACACAGATTGCACTTGTGGGTGGTCTCCGTGCTGCTGGGTCTGTGACGGTTCTTCCTGCGGGTCCTTTTTTTATCTGCTGCAGCAGTCTGTCTTCACCCAGCCTTAAAAAAAACAGCTCGCGAACTTCTCTGCTTCAATTGGCTCACTGCATTCACAGCCTTGGTAGGCGGGTCCTTCTTGCTAGGTTTTCAGTCATTGGTTCTTCAAGGTTTCAGAAACCCAATTCAAGGCTCTTATTAGTCGAATGAGAGGTCAATCAGATGATCTAATCTGTTCGCGGCTGTGTCTGCAGTGGAAGAACGGAAATGCAGCTTCCGCTGCTCCATCGTGCGTCCTAGAGCGTACGAGGGCGCATGAGAGCGCCCTCATGCGCTCTGGGACGCAGAGACTTGCCCGCCTGCGGTACAACGGAGTGCAAGAGGTTAAAGTGAGAAGATGATTGTTGGTTTATGAGGTTCATTTGAAATAGTTATTCATGTCAGATAGAAAAGCCTATTTGAGTTGGGAGTTTCTTTGCAGTTTTGGGGTGTTTGCAACTGACTTCTTTTGAAAATGAGGCCAAATTGACCTAAAGCTGTCAGCTCATTAGGATAATTTCCTAGAATGCACAGAGTCTAATCTTATCCTATTTGTGGACTTGCTGTGACAGCGCTGTCCTAAGCAAGTCCCATGGCAGATTGTGTCGCTTGTTTTGCTTATGGCGGACCCAGGAGCGAGTGGGGTCTGATTGACCTTGGCACACTTTGACCTTGTTCCCCCCTTGGCGTCTTTCGTGGGAGGTTTTTCGGGCAGAAATGGTCCTGTAAGTTAGTCTCCTTGACCCTGAGTCAAGGATTGACATGAGCATGGTTGCCTGAGAAGGCTTAGCATGCACAGCTTGGGGTTCAGGTGTGTCAGCCTGCGACGGGAGGGGGGCACTCCCAAGTCCAAGAGTGATCAGCTCAGAGTTGTGAGTGTCTGAGCTAATAAGCAAGCTGAGAGGCATGTTTTTGGACATGACTATGGCTTCAGCTGTTGGGTTGTGCACTGTAAGGATGGTAGTTTGGGAGCCAGTGCTTAAAAGTGGTGTAGCTTTCAAAGTCAAGCCTAGACTGAGAAGTCGAGGGGCAGGTTGAAAGGAAACCTGAGAACGGTTGAGTTTTTGTTTGGTCTGGAAGTGTACTCGAACCAGAGGGTTTTTAGAATAGGCAGGCATAGTGCAATGCTGTGAGCTTAGCACTTTGCATGCTTTGGAAGTGGTTTGGCCTTGTTTCAGAGTTCTTGGATCTGAACTTGAGGCACAAAAACAAGAGTCTTGATTACACTGGGACTGCTGGTCAAGTGGCATGACTGAGACTGCGGTTGGGGTGCCACTTTGGGTTTTGTGGCCCTCTTCAGGCAGAGGAGTCACTACTGTTATGGCCAGGATGTCAGCTTTCTTGTCCTTGTCCAGGATTTCAGTGAGCAGGTGCCTGATATCGTCAGTCTCTCCTTGGCTGAGAGCAGAAGTTTCCTTTGTGTCCCCAGCTGTGAGATTGGATTCGACATATGGAGGTCTAGCCTCTGCTCCTGAGTGATCATGGTGGAATGATGGTGGAGACCCCCTACCACGGTGGTGCGTGTTCCGTGGTCGGTATCTCCCATCCCTGATCCTAGTTGCAGGGTAGTTGGATCTGTCTGGATTCCTTCGACGATAGTCGAATTTTGGCCAGGGAGGTCTTGAATGTGAATCAGAGAACTTAGTCTGGCTGTGACTTTGATGAGTTTGTC
This sequence comes from Pholidichthys leucotaenia, assembly GCA_020510985.1. Classification (NCBI taxonomy): domain Eukaryota; kingdom Metazoa; phylum Chordata; class Actinopteri; order Cichliformes; family Pholidichthyidae; genus Pholidichthys; species Pholidichthys leucotaenia. Next base: position 291,419,075 of record CM035844.1, on the reverse strand, counting down.
TGATGAAAGATTTAGGATTAACCTGGATGTGGGTTTGTTGTGATGGAGCAGGGCCTGGGGCCCCTTCCAATTCAAGAGATGGGAGAGCAGCAGCCACAGCTAATGCTGTGGGAGTCTCCGTGTATTTGTTCTGTGCCTGCTTTTCCTTCTGGAAAGCCAGAGAAGCAAGTTCACGCAAGTGTTGGATGGAAGAAGTTCACCTTTAAGGTCATCCAGTTGACCTTTGGCCCCCTGCAATTTCTGCTGGCAGCCTTCGAGTTCTTTTTCAAGCTTGTGCTTTTCTTGTTGGAGCGCAAGGTGGAAGGTTTTTAGCTCTTTAAAGTCTGCGTATGCTTCAGCAGCTTGTGCGCTAGCCTCTTTTAAGTCACCTAGTGCATTGTCACGTTCGCTACAGGTAACTTCGTGTTCTGCATGTACATCGGCCAGTTGGATAGTTAGAGACTGGACTTACTCTTGTAAAGAGGCAATTAGAGATTTATGGTGGGCAGACTTTGATAACAGGTCTTGTGCTAAGTTTAGTCTGAATGCTAATGCCAGTGCAGAACTTGTTATGATCTCTGGAATAATTTTGTCCTTCGGGAGCTTGCTTTGGATGTGGCCCATAAATGCAGGTGCTAGTTTTTCTGCTAGCTCCTTTACTGAGCCCTGGTAATCCACTTCAGTGAATTCAAAGGACTTGACTGGGAAGGAGTCATTCATTGTGAGGTTGCTCCACTGACTGCCTAGGAACTGTTTTATTCACTTAGGTACAACCTATTTGTTAGGAGACTAACCTCTACTGTTAGTGCTGGTTTAAACACTGAAGAAGTTCTTCCTGTAATCTGAAAGGGTTCTTAAAGCTATGTATTAAACTGAGTTTTAATAACTAGCTTTGTAGTTTGATTAAGCGTCAAGGCTGAACCGTGACCTTGGTTATCACGCTAAAGAAGACAGGAGTAAAAACAGAAACAAAACCATAAAGTTTTATTTATCTGGTTAAGTTACTTTTAGGCTGGATTACTTTAGCAGTTAGCTAAGTTTGTTGAATTTCAGGTGTTTGAAAATTTGGGGGAACTCAATAGTGTTTGTACTCTGTGGTGTGTACCTAGACTAAAGATTTCTAAAGGTGAACACAGGGGTGACGTGTCTAACAAAGGTTTGGGAAGGTAAACACAAGACTGGTGTGTTTGCTGTCTATAAATTTCTTATTTATAGAGCATTAAGTCTGTTTACCTGTGATTGTTAGTCTTACATCCTGGAAGGAAGTAGACAACTAGTTAACTTGTTTCCTTTTCTTGTGGGATGAAACAGGAAACAAAGGGAAAGGCAAAGTATAATTTTACACTAAGTGGTTTTAGCGGTGATTATATTTTTGCTCTAAATTTGGGTTCGTGAGGGAATGAAAATGAAAGAACCAAAATATATTCACACTAAGAAGGGTGTTAAGTGTTATTCTAATTTATTTTTATCTTATGTTTTTAAAGTGCACCTGAAAATACAAGAAAGCGAAACGTTTTACGCTATTGGGTTTTAGTGCTAATTATTTTTGCTTTATAGGAGGTTGGGAGGAGCTAACCTTTCAGGAGGGGACACAGGTAATTTAAGTACTTTAAAGACTTTTTTGCGGAATAAATAGTGGTGCTTTTTATTCAGATATTTAAGTTGAGATTGATTACCTGTGGAAAAAAGGAAACTACAATGCTGTTAGCAATGAGAGTGTTATGTCCATACAGTAACTCAGTGAAATCAGGAGGAGGCTCAGTGTATAGTTGAACGTACTTTATTATAACCAGAACCAGTGCCACAATGACACTCCGTACAGGCCAAGGGGTCAATGGCGAAGAGCCGGAATCTCTTCCGCCTAGACCCTTTATACCCCTGGTGATGCTACCATTGGAAAGGTGGGTCATCACCTCCCACTACACCCATGGCTGTCATCTTACTACACACAGTATCATTTTATATACATATCATTTCCCCCCCGTAGAAAAAATGTCAAGCGCACAGATTAGGCCCTCCTGAATTTAAACCTGACTCATACACTAATGGCAAAACATATGTACGGAAATAAATAAACTGGCCTATCCATTCACACAAAATAAACTAGAGGGGCCAGGGGGACCACTGGCTCCCCCTACACGGCCAGGAGGATTATTCTGCCACCTTGATCATGACAGTCCAACGAAAAAAAAAATAGAAGTGTACCTAAAACTATATTAATCCGAGAACATTACATATATACATTCACAAATTCACGTAACACAGCAACCACAATAAACAATATACACTATCTTTTTGGTGCCCCCCCATTCCACTCCAACACACCCACCCCCAAACCAGGGCAACTCACAGCAAAACACTTTTTTTTCCACAAACAGTGTTGGGGTTTACTTTCCTTTTTTTCCCCCCTTTTATATATATAATAACTTCGGCCAACACACAATAACAACACTCAAAACTAACAAAACATATTAAAAACACATTAATTAAATGACTTGGGGTCCTAAACCAAAACAAATACCTGTTATTCGTCACCCCCCAGTCATTTTACCTGCCCGATAAGAGGGCCACCCTCTGGGTCTCCATCTGGTGGATCCCACCTGGAGCGCCTCTGCCTCTTGACCTCCGGGGATGAGCTGCACTGGCGTCTCCTCTCCTTGACACACCGCAGCTTATTTGGGTGTCTCCATGATGTATCCGACAGTCCCAAATAACCGTCTTCCCGGGTAGCCATCACTCGCAGCCGCATCGTTCATCTCGTCGCTCTCTCCTCCTATGGATGCCCCTCAGCCAAGCTTCCACCCTTGGTCAGACCTCTTCACCAATGTGCAGGGGAGCTTGATGATGCTTCTGCAGTCCATGTCGCCACCAGGCCTTCTTCCTGGGCCGGATCCGTAGCCCTCCTCGAATGTCTTTGCTCAACGCGTCGTAGAATTGTGCCAGCTGGTCCTGTCCCACTCTCTTTCATTTTAGCACCTACAGTTGTCCTCTCGGGCGTCCCGCTGTGCCGTCCAGTTCCCACATCCAGGGCAACTTGGACATTGGCATCAGCCCCCCCCCCCCCGTGCTGGGTCATCCCGGTGCCAGTCCTCATCACTCCCAAAAACACCAGGCCAATCACTGTCCCAGACCATGTTGTCCTCCACGTGCAGAGCTGGTTGGTCCCACAATCCACAACCCGACCACTCCTCTCCAGCACCATTGACGATCTTGAATCCCATGCCGTAAAACATGTCACAGCCAATGATGTTTGACCCCAAGGCGGTCACCACGAACAGGACTCTGGTCACCACCGCCGACTTGTACCTCGCTGTCAGCTCCAACGATCCCACTACAGTCATCCTGCTTCCTCCATAGCCGAAACATGGCGTTGTGTACTCCCTCAAACAGTGGTATGGGAACAGGCTCCTCATGGTAGACAAATTCAACACCGAAGCAATCGCTCTTGTGTAAACCAACAGCGGAACCTCCACACCATCCAGTGATACATTGCAGTATATGTACCCATTTGTGCTCAGGGAAATGGTATGAACAACCGTGGGATCCGCAGTGAGGAGATCTGTTCCACATCTTCGGTCCCACATCTTCGGTCCTCCCGCTCAAAATTCTTGCAGGCTCTGGCAAAGTGATGCAGAAGACTGCATTTGCCACATCGCTTGCCCTTCGCTGGCCACTCTCTTGCCTTATACTGGTGACTTGCGGACCCATAGCCATAACATCCTGGCATACCCGGGACGGACCTAATTCTTACAACAGTGGCATATTCTTCTTCACTCATGCCATCCTCGTTGTCCGAGTCCACAGCCAGCGTCCTCCCACTTGGTTCTCCACACCTTGACGTGTCTCTCTCACGGAGGTCTTCAGACAACTTTTCTGCTGCCTCACACTGCTGTGCAATCTCCATAGCCATGGCCAACGTCAGTTCACCCGGGTAGGTCAGGACCCTCGACCGTGCTGCGGAACAAAGGACACGCTCAGCCAATTGATCATGGACCATTTCGTCCTCCAGGGCTCCAAAGTGTCACTCCTCCGCCAGCTGACGTAGGTCTGAGACGAAGCGCTGTACTGACTCTCCCGTCCGCTGGTGGCGCTGCCTAAACTTTATCTGCCCGACTATGATGTTCTCAGGGGCGCGAAAATAGTGTGCCATTAGCTCCACCATATCTTCATAGCATTCAGTCTCTCCTAGAATGCTAAGGATCCTCTGACCCTCTATACCGAGACTTTGAACCAAAATAGCTCTTGCATGCAACTTCTCGAGCTTACCGAGGTTAAGGGCCATCAGACAAGTCTGTAATGCCGCGTACCATCTAGCCCATGGTACCGGCGGCTCACGCGGGGCTTCCAAAAATGGCCAAAAACTAGTGCCAGCTTGTTCCATACCTCCTTTCTCCTCATTGTCAAATGTTATGTCCATAATTTGGTGAAATCAGGAGGAGGCTCAGCGTATAGTTGAACGTACTTTATTATAACCAGAACCAGTGCCTCAGTGACACTCCGTACAGGCCAAGGGGTCCACAGCAAAGAGTCTTCTTCTTCTTCTTCTTCTTCTTCTTCTCTTGGTTACTGCAGGATAGCAAACAATTGAAAGGTGCATACCGCCACCTACTGTACAAGAGTGTGTAACATTATGTCATCTGAGCCCGACCCCTAAATTCTATGACTTAATCCTGTGTTATTTAAAAAAAAGAAAATAGCCCTTCTCGTGATTCTTATTGCCTCTCCATCTCCATCTGTTCTCAGAATCCCAGTTAAATCCCATTCTCTACCAGCCTCTCGAACTTCATTTTTCATTATCTGTCTTTCATTTCTGTATTTGTGACAGTGTAATAAGATGTGCTCGACATTTTCTTTTACTCCACATTCTCTACATTTGCCACATTCGCTTTTCCCCATGGTGAATAAAGTGCCGTTTAAACCTGTGATCCAGTCTGAGTCTTGCCATAATGATGTCTTCCCTCCTTATGGTTGTTATGAAATTCTTTATTGCAATAGACTTTTGTATTTTGCAATATGATCTACCTTTATGATCTTCATCCCATCTTTTTTTGCCTTAGCTCAGTTCCTTTGTTCTTGATTACTGCTTTCCCTTCACCTTTTCCAAGAGACAATGGTATAGTTATCTCTATTCCAAGAGCACTTTTTGCTAATTTGTCTGCACAGTCATTCCCTTTCAACCCTTCATGTGCAGGAACCCAACAAAACTGAACTTCTCCGCCACCCCTGTGTACCCTAAATACACTGTGATATAGCTCAATCACTAAGTCTTCCCTTGTAGATTTTAGTGTCTGTATGGATTTTAACGCTGCAAGTGAGTCCGTGCACACCACCACCTGGTCCGGTCTGACCTCCTCCACCCACTGCAAATCAATAATTATTGCCACCATCTCTGCTGTAAACACGGATGTGTTGTTGGAGAGTCTTTTTGCGATGGTCACTTTAAACTCTGGGATGTATACTCCAACTTCAACAGAGCACTCTTTGTTCTTTGAACCATCAGTATAGAGATGTAAGAAGTTATAGTAATTGTTCCTGAGGTAAATGCTTGTTTTAACACCAACTTCACTCAAATGCCAATCCTTTTTCCTCATTAGCAGACTAGCGTCTACTTCTATTCCCGGAAACAGCTAAGGGGGAACATTACTCACTGGACTGGTGTTAGTTATATCAATAGTGTGCAGCCCATACATTCTGGTCCTTCTTTCAGTTGTCCACCCAAACCCGTGTCCCTGGAAATTAGAATATTCCCAGCAGTCTTGTAGTGTTGTTTTTGAAATATTTGCTTCGTCACTTCCTTTCAGCTTGACCCAGTATGTTAATGTGAGTTTATCTCTTCTCAAATCCATTGGCATTTCTCTTGCTTCTATAAAAGCTGTATTGTTTGGTACTCTTTTGACGGCCCCAATGCACAGGCAAAGCGCTCTGTGTTGCAATCTGTCTATTTTTTCCAGAGTCGTCTTTGCCGCTGCTCCATAAATGTCAATTAATGCCTGTTTATCTGCACCCCATTCGTGTCCAGCTATAGATTTTATGAGATTAATGACTTTTTTCAGAATCAGAATCAGAATCAGCTTTATTGGCCAAGTATGCACAACACATACAAGGAATTTGACTTTGGCTAAAAACTTGCTCTCGTTGTTCAGGTGAAGGATTTAAATAAGGATTCAATGACAACCACAGTATGTACAGTAAATTACAGTCTGTCCACGTTTCTATAAAAGGATGCAAATATATACAGGAATATATGCAGTTATTTACTCGGACTAACCACACTTTGCAGAAATATATGAAAAAAATATACAATCACACAGTATTTCAATGTGGACTCAGATTCAGTGATATAATGTGAATGAAGTAAAAAGCAGTGTGAGAGTTATGTGCAATGTAATGTAATGTAATGTAGTTTGCACTACATTGCAAATGTTTGCACTTTGTCTTCAGATTTTCAACATGAACTCTCCATGTGTATGCACTATCAAACCACAATCCTAGATATTTGAACTCACTCACTTTCTCTGTTGGTTGATTGTATAATGTTAATGGTTCTGTACCAGTTCTGCGGTTTTTTTGTGAAAGTCATATAGCAGGTTTTACTGTTTGAAAATGTAAATTACTGTTTTACTGTTTGAAAATGTAAATCCCCAGTCATATAGTCATGCAGCCGATAGGAAGAGACAGAACAAACTGATTAAGAAAGCTAGCTCTGTCCTGGGGCAGCGCCTTGATCCGATGGAGGAGATAGGAGAGAGAAGGACGGTGGCTAAACTGTCATCTCTGCTGGAGTCCGAGTTCCACCCTATGCAGGACATACTGAATGCACTGAGGAGCTCATTTAGCAGCAGACTACATCATCCCAAGTGCACAACCGAGAGGTTTCGTAGGTCCTTCCTACCAACGGCTGTCAGACTGTACAACCTAAGCAGGGCTGCTCGCAGAGATAGCAAAAAGACGTAACAAACTAATAGTTTTTTGAATGCAAAAGATGCAATAGACTTACACAATGGTCCCCTCCGGCATACAACTAGGAACATACCGGTCGCTATGGAGGGTGAGAATATGTATGGGCACATAATCATACCATGTAGGATAACTAAGTAGACGGTTATGCTGTTTCATTCCATCTAGCAACAATGCACTGCACTGTGTGTGTTTATATATTTACATATTTATTCCATCTAGCTACAATGCTCAGCACTGGGTGTGTTTATATATTTATACAGTATATCTACATATTATTCCATCTAGCTACATTGCTCCGCACTGTGTGTGTTTATTTACTTGCATATTTATTCCACCTAGCTGCAATGCTCCGTACTGTGGGTGTTTATATATTTACATATTTATTCCATCTAGCTACAATGCTCTGCACTGTGTGTTCATATATTCATATATTTATTCCATCCAGCTACAATGCTCTGCACTGTGTGTCTGTGTGTGTGTGTATATATATATATTTTATAGTAATATGTACATATGTATATTAGCTGCTCTTGCTTGCTTGTTTTTTTCTTGCCTTCTGATTGTTGCTCTGAGTGTTGCTATCCCTGTGCTGTTGCAATCCTGGAATTTCCCCGTTGTGGGACTAATAAAGGCTTATCTTATCTTATCTTATCTTATCTTATCTTATATGACAACTTTCCATTTTCTCCATTGCTTTCTGACATGGTTCAGTGACCCAGTGACAAAACACAGACTCCGAATTGATACAATTAGGTTTATTAGCAACAAAAGTGTGTGTGTTGGTGTGTGAAAGTGTAGGCAGGAGAAGCAGGGACAGAGCGGCACACCGTACTACCTGGCAACCCTAAAGACACACAGAGAGGGTTAATTAGTGAGCGTCGTGGCCGGAGTTAAACAGTTAGTTTAACTCCAGCCACGAGCTGTGTATCCACTATCTTGCAAAGCTCTCTTAAGCTCTGACATTGTGAGCTCGAGGTCTAACACAGTCATGACTGCTCCTTGCTCACCTCCGCCCCCTGGTGGGACCAGCAATGGATCCACTCCAGTTCGCCTACCAGCATGGCATTGGGGTGGACGATGCGGTGATCTTCCTCTTTCACCGTTCTCTGTCCCACCTGGAGAAGCCCGGGAATGCGGTGAGGATCATGTTCTTTGACTTCTCCAGTGCTTTCAACACCATCCAACCGATGATCCTGAAGGACAAGCTGCTGTGCGCAGGGGTGGACCAGCACCTGTCATCATGGATCCTGGACTACCTCACAAACCGGCCTCAGTTTGTGAGAACCCGGGACTGTGTGTCCGACATGATCATCGGTAGCACGGGGGCCCCCCAGGGAACGGTTTTGGCTCTCTTCCTGTTCACCCTTTATACTGCGGACTTCTCACACAACACAACACACTGCCATCTACAGAAGTTCTCTGATGACTCTGCGATCGTTGGCCTCATCTCCAACGGAGATGAAGCTGAGTACAGAGGGCTTATCCAGGACTTTGTGGACTGGTGCCATCGGAAATGCCTCCAGATCAACGCGAGGAAAACTAAGGAGTTGGTGGTGGACTGCCGCAGGCAAGGACAACCCCTCACAGCACCAGTAAATATACAGGGAACAGACATCGAGATGGTGACATCCTATAAGTACCTGGGTGTTCATCTGAACAATAAACTAGACTGGTCACACAATACCGACGCACTCTACAAGAAGGGACAGCGCAGGCTGTTCCTACTGAGGAGACTCAGGTCTTTTGGTGTACAAGGGGCGCTGCTGAAGACATTCTACGACACGGTGGTGGCATCAGCCATCACTTTTGGAGTGGTCTGCTGGGGCAGTGGCATTACTGCAGCCGATAGGAAGAGACTGAACAAACTGATCAAGAAAGCTAGCTCTGTCCTGGGGCAGTGCCTTGACCCAGTGGAGGAGATAGGAGAGAGAAGGATGGTGGCTAAACTGTCATCTCTGCTGGAGTCCGAGTTCCACCCTATGCAGGACATAATGAATGCACTGAGAAGCTCATTTATCAGCAGACTACATCATCCTAGGTGCACAACCGAGAGATTTCGCAGGTCCTTTCTACCTACGGCTGTCAGACTGTACAACCTAAGCAGGGCTGCTCGCAGAGATAGCAAAAAGACGTGACAACCTAATAGTTTTGAATGCAAACAGACGCAATAGACTTACACAATGGTCCCCTCCGGTATACAACTAGGAAAATACTGGTCGCTATGGAGGGTGAGAATATGTATGGGTACATAATCATACCATTGTGGAGTGTGTAAATGACTAGGCAGATTTGTCTCAGGCAGTTTATTACACATCTCACACATGAGCATAGTAGAAAGAGGACAACTCAGACAGAACTCTTCTCTTAAATACTCAGGCCTTTCTACATATCAAAGGTCACATTGCATTCACATCAAAGGTCACATTGCATGCACTTCCTTAATCCCTTAACATCCCCCTCGCAGTCTCTGGCACACAAAGGATCCTCCTAGCAGTCTCTGACACACAAAAGATCACACTTTCACAACTTCCTGTTATCTCCAAGGAAACTCTGCTCTTTGTTCTTATCTAAGATGCTACACATTATGTTTTCCCCATGTGCGGCCACACCACCCCCCCGAGCATATTGGATTGAACAAAAGAATAACAGTCCGTATGCTGTGACAGAATCATTAAACATCAATCCACATGCTGCTTGGGCTTCCGTCTTCTCCCGTATCTGCTGTAACCAGGATTCACCGCCTCCGCGGCGCTGTCATGCTGGGGAGCTGCTGTGTGGGGGTGAAAACCTTTTGTCTGTCCCTGCGGGTGTTCTGGGGAAATTTTACTCTGGGAAGCTCCCCGTGGGGGTCTTCCACGCCGAGGGGCCCTCGCCAACAGCACTTGCTCGTCCGCCACCACAAAAGCGGGTTTGAGTCTATTAATGCCAACCTTTTCCCTCCTACTCCCCAAATCTAGCAAAAAATGCTTGTCCCCTGTTTCCAGCACTCTGAACGGCCCATCATAAGGTGGGCGCAGTGGGGGGCGATGTGCGTCGTGTCTGACAAAAACAAACTCTGCGTTTTTCAAAGTCTTAGGCACAAAAACGTGCAGAAAACTGTGGTGAACAGGGCCCGGCAGCATGCCTGTGTCAATGCTACGCTGCAACAGCTGAGACGGGGAGCTGCCCGGCGCAGGATTATCTGGGAGAAACTCCCCGGGCAGCCGAAGCGGCTGCGCAAAAAAGAGTTCAGCCGGGGAAGCTTCCAAGTCCTCCTTAGGCGCAGAACGTAACCCCAATAAAACCCACGGTAGCTTGTCTACCCAATTTGCATCCGTCAGTGACGCCCTAAGAGCCGCTTTCAATGACCTATGAAAATGTTCGCATAACCCATTAGCCTGTGGATTGTATGCGATTGTGCGGTGAATTGTGACACCCAGGCTGCGGGCCATTGTTGACCAAAGTTTGGAAACAAATTGAAGGCCTCTGTCGGACGTAATGTCCGACGGGACTCCAAAACGCGCCACCCATGCTGTTAAAAATGCGCGCGTCACCTCCTCGGCTGTGGTTGATGCCAGTGGAACCACCCCAGGCCAGCGCGTGGTGCGGTCCACCATTGTCAGAAGGTGCGTGCACCCCTGTGATGGCGGGAGGGGGCCCACGAGGTCCACGTGAACATGGTCGAACCTCTTAGCCGGGATGTGAAACGGCTCCAAGGGAGCTCTCGTGTGTCTGTGTACTTTGGCTCGTTGGCATGCCATGCAGGCTGCTGCCCACTCTTTCACTTGTTTGCGAAGGCTCGGCCACACAAATTTCTCTCCTACCATCTTGACCAACGCGCACACTCCTGGGTGCGCCAAAGAATGAATTGAGTCAAAAACGCGGCGGCGCCATGCGGCCGGTACCACAGGACGCTGTCGCCCAGTGGAGACATCGCAGATTGGGGGGGGCATACCGTCTTGCAGCACCCTGTTCTCCAGCCTTAACCCTGTTGGTCCAGGCTGGAGCGCACGCACATCCACGCCACTAACCTGCTCCGCGGCCATGGCTGTGTAATCTATCCCCACGCGGACCGGGGCCGCCACGGCACGTGAGAGGCAGTCCGCCACTACATTCAGTTTACCCGACACATGCTTAATATCGGTAGTAAACTCTGAGATTGCAGCCAGATGTCTCTGCTGCTGGCCCGACCACAGTTCTGAAACCTTGGCCATCGCGAATGTTAGTGGCTTGTGGTCAAGCTTAAATCTCGTCTGTTAATGATGAGATAAAGCAACGCTGCTCCTCTCACTCTCAATCTGACTTCAACCCTGCTGCAGGACACAGACTTTGTGTCCCTTCTCTGAGAGCTGTGCGCTCGCTCTCGGCGCTCATGCACGGCGCCGGGAGTGGAGCTCGTGACGGTGGTATGATATAATAAAACTCTACTTAAAACCTCCAACAACGCTGCATTATTTTATGCCGCCGCCTTTCTAAAGCCCATCCAGGGACAAGAGTTGCAAATTAGCTAATAGCTATACACTCTGTGCAACACATCAGATTGATTGTCATTGATTAATTGTCTATGTTTATTGCACTGTCCCTGTCAAATAAACAAATCTATCTATCTAACAAACGCGGTGAAACAGCGTCCTTCCAGCCAGAACTGAAAGTGGCGAATGGCCAAGTGGAGAGCCAGCAACTCCCTGTCGAATGTGCTGTATTTACGTTCACTATCACGCAAAATCCTGCTGAAAAAGGCAAGCGGCTGCCAAGCCCCGGCTACACGCTGCTCCACGACCGCCCCTATGGCCACATCTGACGCGTCAGTAGTGAGCGCTATGTGGGCCTTTGGGTCTGGATGTGCCAACAATGCAACGTTTGCCAGGGCTGCCTTGACTTCCGAGAACGCCCGCTCTCGCTCCGGGGACCATTCAATCTTATTCGCGGGTTTCTGTTTTTTGAGCGCAGCGTACAGTGGTTGCATGAGGTGCGCTGCGCGGGGGAGGAAACGGTTATAAAAATTCACCATTCCCAAAAACTCCTGTAACGCCCTGACCGTTTGTGGTCGGGGAAAATCTGCTACCGCACGCACTTTGTCAGGCAGCGGAACCGCTCCTTCGGGAGAGACGCGGTGCCCCAAAAAAATCAATCTGCGTCATCCCGAACTGACACTTCACTGGGTTGATTATTAAACCGTGCTCTCCCAACCTCTGGAAAACCGCCGTGAGGTGGGTTTCGTGTTCGTCTTCGGACGCGCTGGCTACCAAGATATCGTCCAGGTAGACAAATACGAAAGGGAGATCGCGCAGCACCGCATCCATCATGCGTTGGAACGTCTGTGCAGCCCCTTTAAGCCCGAATGGCATGCGCAAAAACTCAAATAGACCAAACGGAGTTATCACCGCTGTTTTGGGTATGTCCTCAGCGCGCACCAAGTCTATTTTGGAAAAAACGTGCACCCCTGCCAAGTGAACGGAAAAATCCTGGATGTGAGGAATTGGGTAGCAGTCGTGCGCTGTGGCGTTGTTCAACCTGCGGAAATCCCCGCAAGGCTGCCACGAACCGTCAGCTTTAGGGACCATGTATAGCGGGAAAGCCCATGGGCTGTTTGAACGCCTGATGATGCCCAACCTCTCCAGGTTGGCGAACTCCTCACGCGCTATGGCCAGTTTAGCTGCGTCCAAGCGCTGAGGTTTTGCAAAAATGGGCGGCCTGGTGGTGGTAATAAAATGTTCCACCCCGTGTTTAGCGACGGCTGCTGAAAATGTCGGGACCGTGAGTGCTGGGAACTGAGTGAGCAGTGTGTGGAACTTACCGCTTGCAGCTGTGACGTTGGCTTGTGCTGTTGGCCGGGACGCTCGAGCTGTACAGGGAATAGAATCAAAGGACAGTGCATTAACCAGGCGCCTGTTAGCGACATCAACCAACAAACCATGTGAGCACAAAAAATCAGCCCCCAATATATTGAAATTCAATGCTGCTATGACAAAAGTCCACTCAAATGCACGGCCGTGTAGCGACAGAAGTAGAGTCCTCTCACCAAAGGTCTTAATCTCCGAGCCGTTTGCTGCTGCCATCTAGGGGGCGCTGGAACCTGCCAGCCGGTCAGCGTAAGACGGCATGATGAAACTCAACTGGGCGCCGGTGTCCTCGAGGAAATGCCTCCCCGAGCGTGCGTCCGTCAAGTAGAGCAGCTTGTTCTCCTCCCCGAGGGCCGCAGCTGCTACCGACCCCCGGTCTTGGCGTTTCCCGAGTGCTTGAACTGGCACGGTGGTATACATTTGCGTGCCTTCTCTGCAAAGCGGCGATGGTAGAAACAAAGGATGTCTCCTCCGCGTTCCTTGGCCCCCGCCGCCGCTGTCGTCGGTGGTTCTGCTACCGCCGTCAATGGCTCCTCGCCCTCTCCGGCCGTCGCACCGAGCTCCGTCGTTGCCGCCGTGGTCGTGAGCTCTCTGCTGGCCATGATGACCCGGTGTGCTTCCCAGGCCAGCGCACGGTAGTCCTGCTTGGCTAGCAACGACGAATTGGACAGGGCCGCTCTCGTCGCTGACGGAAGGTTCCGGAGGAAGAGGTGGGTAAAAATGAAGTGGTCGTCGTCCGAGCCCTTCAATCTCAGCATCCTCTCCATCAGGTCAATAGCCGTGCAATCTCCTAACCCGGTCCGCGTCAGGAGTCTCTCTGCTCTCTCCTCAACCGAGAGTGTGTAGTGCTGGATAAGTGTGGCCTTCAACGCGCCGTATTTGTCGCTGGTTGGTGGCTGATCCAGCAGGCTCTCCACATGCTGAGCCGTGTGGGTGTTGAGCTTTTCGACCACATGGTAGAATTTCGTGTCATCCACCGATATCCCCCGGAGGACAAACTGCGCCTCAACCAGGTGGAACCAGGAGCGCGGATTGTGCTGCCAAAAATCCGGTAGCTGGATTGTAACGGCATACGCTTGGCTGGGGGCTCCCAACAAGGCTGGCTCCGGGGAACTCTCTTCGTGTTGCATGCTTCGTCTTGGGTCACCAGTGTGGAGTATGTAAATGACGAGGCAGATTTGTCTCAGGCAGTTTATTACACATCTCACACATGAGCATAGTAGAAAGAGGACAACTCAGACAGAACTCTTCTCTTAAATACTCAGGCCTTTCTACATATCAAAGGTCACATTGCATTCACATCAAAGGTCACATTGCATGCACTTCCTTAATCCCTTAACATCCCCCTCGCAGTCTCTGGCACACAAAGGATCCTCCTAGCAGTCTCTGACACACAAAAGATCACACTTTCACAACTTCCTGTTATCTCCAAGGAAACTCTGCTCTTTGTTCTTATCTAAGATGCTACACATTATGTTTTCCCCATGTGCGGCCACACCATATAGGATAACTAAGTAGACGGTTGTGCTGTTTCATTCCATCTAGCTACAATGCTCCGCACTGTGTGTGTTTATATATTTACATATTTATTCCATCTAGCTACAATGCTCTGCACTATATGTGTTTATATATATTTATATATTTACTCCATCTAGCAACAATGCTCCACACTGTGTGTGTTTATATATTTACATATTTATTCCATCTAGCTACAATGCTCCGCACTGTGTGTGTTTATATATCTACATATTTATTCCATCTAGCTACAATGCTCCGCACTGTGTGTTTATATATTCATATATTTATTCCATCTAGCTACAATGCTCCGCACTGTGTGTGTTTATATATTTACATATTTATTCCATCTAGCTACAATGCTCCACACTGTATGTGTTTATATATATATATTTACACTACCGTTCAAAAGTTTGGGGTCACTTAGAAATTTCCTTATTTTTGAAAGAAAAGCACTTTTTTTCAATGAAGATAACTTTAAACTAATCAGAAATACACTCTATACATTGCTAATGTGGTAAATGACTATTCTAGCTGCAAATGTCTGTTTTTTGGTGCAATATCTAGATAGGTGTATAGAGGCCCATTTCCAGCAACTATCACTCCAGTGTTCTAATGGTACAATGTGTTTGCTCATTGCATCAGAAGGCTAATGGATGATTAGAAAACCCTTGTGCAATCATGTTAGGTCTGCAATGCTGTAATTGCTGCAAATGGAGGATTCTTTGACGAAAGCAAAGTTTGAAGGAAAACATTATTATTTCAAATACAAATCATTATTTCTAACCTTGTCAGTGTCTTGACTATATTTTCCTATTCATTTTACAACTCATGGTGGTAAATAAGTGTGACTTTTCATGGAAAACACAAAATAATTGTCTGGATGACCCCAAACTTTTGAACGGTAGTGTATATATTTACTCCATCTAGCAACAATGCTCCACACTGTGTGTTTTTATATATTTACATATTTATTCCATCTAGCTACAATGCTCCGCACTGTGTGTGTTTATATATCTACATATTTATTCCATCTAGCTACAATGCTCCGCACTGTGTGTTTATATATTCATATATTTATTCCATCTAGCTACAATGCTCCGCACTGTGTGTGTTTATATATCTACATATTATTCCATCTAGCTACAATGCTCCGCACTGTGTGTTTATATATTTACATATTTATTCCATCTAGCTACAATGCTCCGCACTGTGTGTTTATATATTCACATATTCATTCCATCTAGCTACAATACTCCACACTGTGTGTTTATATACTCATATATTTATTCCATCCAGCTACAATGCTCCGCACTGTGTTTATATATTTATATATCTATCCCATCTAGCTACAATGTTCCGCACTGTGTGTCTATATATATATATTTATATTTATATGTACATATGTATACTTCCTGCTCTTGTTTTTTTCTCTTGCCTTCTGATTGTTGCTCTGAGTGCTGCTATCCCTGTGCTGTTGCAATCCTGGAATTTCCCCATTGTGGGACTAATAAAGGCTTATCTTATCTTATCTTATCTTATTTAAGTATGCATTTTCTCTGAGTTTATGCTGCCTTTGCTGTCTATGACTCTCAGCAAGATGGTCTCCTCTATGCACTGCTGCAAATGCGCTACCTAGGACTTCTGCCTTTTCTTTGTCTGATACAGCCATCTTTTCCCCATCCACTAAAGCTGGAATTTTAACTGATACCCTTTTCCCACTCATTTTTTTAAATGTACCTGGCATCACCTAGCTCTGTTTTCCTACCAAGGGTGGAACAAAATTCTCTCCATGTTGACCTTTTCCTGTTTTTAATAATTCTTCAGTCTACTGCCCTTTTCTTTTTATACTCTATTAAGTTTTCACTAGTCATATTCTTCCTCAGCTCTCTGAGCGCCTTGTTTTGCTCTTTTATTGCAATACTACATTCGTCATTCCACCAGGGTACAACCTTCTTCCTAGCCTGTGTTGTTTTCTTAGGTATAGTTGTCAAAACACCATCTTGTAAAACATCTTCCCTCTTGTATACATACTCCAGTTTTAATGACTGTAAGTATTGGGAAGTGATCACTTCCCATAGTTGTCCTGTTCATAACCGTCCATTCACGTGCTCACTAAAGAATCAGATACCAGAGTCAGGTCAATACATGATAATGTGCCCCTATGCACATCCACCCTGGTACCTTCACCACTGTTTAGACAAATTAACGATCTTTCATCTAACATCTCTTCCACAATACTTCCATTGTTATGTGTATGTGTGCTTCCCCACAAGCTATTATGGGCATTAAAGTCTCCACACCATACCTCTTTTATATGCCCTTCCCCTGCCATAACACTGAAAATATCTGCTGTTAACTTCCTACATGGGTTGTAATAATTAATCAGCTTAATATTTTCTAGTCCATTTGGCCTACATATTTAAATAATATTATACTCGATATTTTTTTTATTTTTGATTTTGTATACTTTATTGATCCCCAGAGGGGAAATTGAGGACATCCACCTGGATGGATGAAACAGCCACGGTATGGCGCTATCCCTTAACCATTCACACACACATTCACACCTAGGGCCACTTTAGAGGCTCCAATTAACCTAACCTGCATGTTTTTGGCCTGTGGGAGGAAACCGGAGAAATCCCGGAGTAAACCCACGCAGATACGGGGAGAACATGCAAACTCCACACAGATCATTGTTGGTCAGAGGCTGGGATCGAACCAGGGATCCCATGACCAAGGATGAATTGCTGTGCTGGTGCAGTGCTAACCACTGTGCCACCGCACCGCCCAATATCCTGAGGGGAGGGAATCACCCTATACGCCAGGCCATCTTTAATGAAAGTGGCACATCCTCCTCCATTTACAGTGTTAATTATATCCTGTCTGATTGAACTGTATCCTGGAATAACAAAATCTAAGTGAGGTTGAAGCCATGTCTCCTGTACACACACTACCTGTGGAACAACTTCTAGTTCATAAAGATACTTCTTGAGTTCTTGTCCGTTTGCTATAAGACTCCTCACATTCCACTGTAGTATGTGTAGTACGATAATTAAGGTCTTGTTTCAGCATGTGCAGTCTCCCCAGTTTCAGCTTTCAATAAAGCATGAATCTGGTATCTTTCACATCTAGGAAGCTTCCTGCTGCTTCCACAATGGTTTGATTCTGTTACTTTTCTTCTTTAGCTGTGCAGCAACATTCATGGTGTGGCGGATAAAAGCTATAAAGTTTGTCCTCTTAACTATCAATGTGTCATCATCAATTTTGCATTTGTGAACACAAACATTCCTTGCAGCGACACGATCCTGTGCTTGCGTGGGACCCGTTGATTGCTGGGCTTCCATATGAACTGAACTTCTTTGAGGAAGGCCTGCTGTGTTTCTAACTATTCCTGCCTCTCTAACTGTCTTTAGAGCTTTGTCTGCATATGAGATTTTCTTAGTTATTCTGATTTCCTGGGCTTGTCTAGCTTCCCTCTGCACAACACATCCTCTACATGCAGCACTGTGCTCACCCCCGCAGTTGCAACACTTTACTTTGGCGTCCTTGTCACATTTACCATATTCGTGCTCCCCTCCACATCTAGCACATCTT
The DNA here is from genome assembly GCA_020510985.1 of Pholidichthys leucotaenia. NCBI lineage: Eukaryota > Metazoa > Chordata > Actinopteri > Cichliformes > Pholidichthyidae > Pholidichthys > Pholidichthys leucotaenia. Next base: position 291,401,202 of record CM035844.1, on the reverse strand, counting down.
GGCTTTCCCTTACATCACTGAGCAGTGTGACCCATCCTTTGACATTTGCAGCACCTGAGTAGCTTTGGGACGTATTCTCAGGCACTGATACACATGTATCCTGTTAGGACTGATTAAGGGAGTGTTTCCTCAAACTGAATCATGACAGACAGTGTGTCCTTCAGTGAACCTTCTTTTTTACTCTTTAGCCTTTTCACATCCTTCACCTTTCCTCCTTGGATCTTGTTTTTCACTTCTTCCATAGACATGCACAAAGGGACACCTGATATAACTCCGCTCAAGTTAACATGCTCAACATGCGCCTTTGTTTGTTCTCCATTTAGACATGTCATTGCTAGTATTTTCTCTTGTTGTTGTTTACTTCTGGCATGAATTAACAGCTGGTTATTATTCAAGAACTTTGCAAACTTAACTCTCCCAATTTCTTTCTCAATTGCTTTTGTTAGCTTAACCAGGTGATAGTGCCCCCCACCCTGAATGAACTCAATGACAACCTTCCAGTCATTCCCTACGTCCTCAAACTGCCATCCATTTTGACCAGTTTGTGTTTTCTTCCCATTGTTACTTCCTCCTGCATCACTCTCATTTGACCCGCTTCTAGGTCTTGTTGCCCCCCTAGCTGCTCTTTTCCGGCCCCCAAGCCTGGATAGTGTCCAGCCCACCTCATCTTTATCATACCTGTCACAGCTAGATGCCAGAGTCTGTTCCTCCTTGACCCTTTATACCCCTTGTGACGCTACCACCGGAAAGGTGGGTCGTCACCTCTCACTACACCCACAGTCGCCATCTTACTACACACAGTATCATTTTATATACATGTCAGAGAGCTTTAAGGATCTGAACACACAAAGCTGAAGGTTGATGTTTAAGCAAGGATAAATGTACTTTTCTTTGATGTTAAAGACAGAAAAGGTGTTTAAACACTGGAAAAGGGCAAGGTGTGTGTTGGAAAAGACTTAAAATGGCTTAAATTCACACTAAGACTTGAGTTTCCACCACTGAGGGAGAGATTTCTTGAATTATATATAGAGTGATCATGATTAATATCATAGGTGGCGGTAATGCACCTGTAAGCTTGTTGCCAACTGCCAATCAAATCTAAAAGAAGTTTCCACCACTGAGTCTAACTGTCACGACCCTCCTCGTGCACTTTACACAGCACATCAAAGAGTGAGGAGGAAGGATGGATTTAGGCGCAGGTTACCCCACAAACACATTTATTGACAAAAGTGGCAAACAGTTCCAAAAACAAAGACATACAAAAAGGCTACAGGGTGCACTAAAGGGTTCACACGATGGATGTGCAGCGGGCAAACCACAGTGCACAGTGGCCACGAGACAAACAGTACAAAATAACGTAATTGCTCAGGTAAACTTAGAGTCCTTCAAGATGCTCAACTGACTCGGGAGAATGAAACCAGGCAAGTTGCCAAAGCATAGCAGCTAAACTGCAAGGGGAAACGTAAACAGTTCGTACTCACAGAACAGGAGCAGTCCGAGTAGTCCAAGTTTTTTCGGTGAGCACACACAACCAATAACTACACTGAGGGGAGTAGCGACAGTGAAGCTCCCATAGTGCTATTTAATTTGTAATTATGATCAGGTATAAAGATTATTTAATTTGTATTAAAAGCATTTGTGTGCGGGGACAGATGTTTGGTCTGCCACCGCAAACACTCATACCTAGAGAGTAACACTCTCATTTTGGGGGCACCAGCTCAAAAAATGTGAGCAATTGATAATTAATCTTATACCTGAAATTGATCAATCAATTAATAAATCGATAAATTAATAGTCAGTCTCAAAATATTAGTGAATTCCATACTGGGGCTTCGAAGCCAGGCACAGAATGGAATAAATTCCCAACAACTTCTCTCATTTTACAGATTTATTCAAATGAAGCTTATTAAATGACATCACATTCAAATGATTTATAAGTGACATGATTTCTGGCCCAGGAAACACGCACACAGGCTCGGGTGAGATTTAAGAGTTTTATTCAACAGCAGGTGTGTGGATGAGTGAGTGGGAGATGTGAATGTTCTCTTGGGGATGGAGAGCACCGAGGGCAGAACAGACACCGTACAGCCAGGCAACCCTGAGGACAGAGCAGAGAACAGGGGATGAGCAATTGTCTCAGCAAGATGATGAAGGTAATAGTGTGGCTTACTTGCAGACGTATTGGTGACTGGCGTTGGCACGAGGTGCTCCCACCTGGGAGACAGCGCCCAGCTGCGCTCGATGCAGTGAGGATGAGAGCAAAAACGACGAAGGGGAAATTCCGCCGCCAGGAGGGTCCACCTGTGCACAGGGGAAGAACTGAGGAGAACAGGTAAGAGTACCTTACTTGAGGGCGATGTGTTGCGGCGTTGGCCGAGAGGAGTAGGCAAATGCAGAGCTTGAGCGTGGAGATGAGCTGACGGCTCCAGGCTGAGGCTGCGGGTAGAGCAGGTTAAATAGCAGCAGCCTGATGAAGCCCAGGTGTGCGCACGGCTGGAGCGGATGACAGGAGGGAGCGAGTTGTGACAGTACTCCCCCCCCCGAGCAGCGCCTCCTGGCGCTGGCTTGTCGGGATGCGCCCGATGGAACACCTCAATGAGCTGCTTGTCCAGCACAAAGGAAGGGCGCGCCCAGCATTGGTGCTCAACCCTCCCAGTCCACCAAATACTGTAACCCCCGGCCCCGACGTCGGGAGTCCAACATAGAAGTGACGCTCCATGCCGGGTGTCCATCAATCATCCTGGGGGGGGGGGGGGCACTCTGGGGGAAGGACAGATAGGGTTAGACACCACAGGTTTAACCTGAGAAACATGAAATGTGGGATGAACACGGTGGGGGGGGAGCGCCAAACGCACAGCCACCGGGTTAACCACCTTCATGACAGGGTAGGGTCCAACGAAGCGCTGAGCCAATTTCTTCTTCTCCCCCTTCAGGTTAATATTCTGGGCAGACAACCATACTTGTTGACCCACCTGGTAGCGTGGCGCAGGCCTCCTGTGACGATTAGCAGCCTTGGCGTTGCGCGATGCGGCCTGAACCAGGGCCTGACGTGTCTTGGTCCACAGTCATCGACACCGTCTCAAGTGGGCCTGGATGGAGGGGACTGCCACTTCACCTTCTTCCTCAGGGAACAGTGGGGGATTGTATCCTAGGGACGCCCGAAAGGGGGACATCCCAATGGCTGAAGACAACGTGGAGTTATGGGCATACTCCACCCAGGGAAGATGAATGCTCCAGGAAGAGGGGTTGGAGGAGGTGACGCAGCGCAGAGCAGCCTCCAGCTCCTGGTTGGTGCGCTCGCACTGCCCATTAGATTGGGGATGATGTCCAGAAGACAGGCTAACTGTGGCCCCCAGAGTGGTACAGAAGCTCTTCCAGACTTTAGACACAAATTGCGGCCCCCTATCAGAGACAATGTCAGTGGGGATGCCATGCAGCCTGACCACATGCTGCACCAACAGATCGGCCGTCTCGCGCGCCGAAGGAAGCCCAGGAAGAGGCACGAAGTGGGCCGCCTTGGAGAACCGGTCTACAATAGTCAAGATGGTGTTAAAAGAGTTGGAGACCGGCAGGCCGGTGATGAAGTCCAAGGCAATGTGCGACCAGGGCCTCCCGGGGACCGGCAAGGGATGGAGAAGATCCACAGGAGGAGCATTAGATGATTTATTCATGGCACACTGAGGGCAGGCGCGCACGTAGTTGGAGACGTCCTCCCGGAGCCTGGGCCACCAAAAGGACCGCTGGAGAAGATCAACAGACCAGGAGACACCAGGGTGGCAGGCGAGCTTAGAGGTGTGAGCCCAGTGAATGATGTCACCTCGGACTGATGAGGGCACAAATAACTTCCCTGCTGGGCCGCCGCCAGGATCAGGTTCGGACTTCAGTGCCTCCAGGACTTTATCTCTGATGGCCCAGGAAACAGCCCCCACAACGCACGAAGCAGGAACGACGGTATGGACCTCCTCTTCTGGTGCTTCAGGGGCAAACAGCCTGGACAGCGCGTCAGACTTCTTATTTTTGGAAGCCGGGCGGTAAGTAATGGTGAATCTGAACCTGGCAAAGAACAGCGACCAACGCGCCTGGCGGGCATTCAGGCGCTTGGCCGTCGTGATGTATTCCAAGTTCTTATGATCGGTCCAGACCACGAAAGGCTGAGCCGCCCCTTCCAACCAGTGACGCCACTCCTGCAGCGCGAGCTTCACAGCCAGGAGCTCTCTGTCGCTGATGTCATAATTGCGCTCAGCCGAGGAGAGACGCTTGGAGAAGAAAGCGCAGGGGCGCAGCGCCCCGTCAGTCGGGGAGCGCTGAGACAAGACCACCCCGACCCCAGTGTCAGACGCGTCCACCTCGACAAAACACTGTCGCTCAGGATCCACAAGAGAAAGGACCCGGGAGGATGCGAATTCCTTCTTGAGGGTTTCAAAGGCTGTCTCCGCTTCCGTCGTCCACTGAAAGCGTACCTTCGGCGAGGTGAGGTGGGTCAAAGGGGGGGTGATGGAACTATAACCAGGAACAAAACGGCGGTAAAAATTAGCGAACCCCAAAAATTGCTCAACCTGCTTCTTAGAGGAGGGGGTGGGCCATTTGACCACAGCTTTAATCTTGGCAGGGTCGGGGAGGAGCTGCTTGTGCAAGACAATAAAACCCAGGAAAGAGGTAGTATTGGTAAAAAATTCGCACTTCTCAGCTTTGACGTACAGTTTGTTCTCCAAAAGACGTTGCAGGACCCACCTCACATGGACCAGATGCTCCTCCCGAGACCGGGAGAAGATCAAAATGCCATCCAGGTAGACGAAAATGAAGACCCCCAGGAAATCACGAAGGACATCATTAATCAGGCGTTGGAAGACAGCAGGTGCGTTGGTGAGCCCAAACGGCATGACAAGGTATTCAAAGTGGCCGCTGGGCATTCGGAAGGCCGTCTTCCACTTGTCACCCTCCCGGATCCGGACTAGGTGATAAGCACTGCAGAGGTCCAATTTGGAGAACCAGGACGCCCCCTGGAGGGAATTGAAGGCTGAGTCCATAAGCGGCAGAGTATAACGGTCCTTAACCGTGATGTCATTAAGGGCCCTAAAGTCAATGCAAGGCCTTAAGGAACCATCCTTCTTCGCCACAAAAAAGAACCCAGCACCCAGGGGGATGAAGAGGGGCGAATAATTCCGGCACTGAGGGATTCCCGAATATAGGTGTCCATGGCCTCCCGTTCAGGGGCAGAAAGGCTATAGAGGAGACCAGAAGGGAGGGGTGCCCCCTGCAGGAGATCAATGGCACAGTTATATGGGCGATGGGGTGGGAGGGATAATGCCTTCGACTTGTTGAAAACCAGGCCCAGGTCGTGAAACTCCAGTGGCACAGCAGAGAGGTCCAGCGGGGCGGAGTCACGGGCGGGTGCAGGCACAGACGGGGCACAGGCCGCAGACTGGAGGCAGGTTCCCAAACAGAAGGTGCTCCAAGATAAAATACAACCGGTCTGCCAATCAAACATCGGGTTGTGGAGGCGTAGCCATGAGTAGCCCAGAATGATGGGCGCCGCCAAGGTGGGAAGGACATAGAAAGAGAGGTCTTCACGATGGTTACCAGAGATAATGATGGAGATGGGTTTGGTAATATGAGTGACTTTTTCCAGAGGACAACTGGTCAGAGCGACGAGATGAAGGGGAGTGGGCAAGGCTTGGCAAAGGATGCCCAGGCGGGTTGCCAGGCTCTTAGAAATAAAACATTGTTCTGCCCCCGAGTCCACCAGTGCGTGAGATGTGTGACCAATTGAGTTGTGGCAGAGTCTAATTTGAACCTGGCATTTAGATAGGGGATTAGACTGGGAAGCGTCCGCGAGGCCCCCTTTTGGCTTCACCGGGCAGACTTCCACGGGATGTTGGTCATCTCCGCAATACATGCAGAGACCCAACTCCCGGCGGCGCTGTTTCTCCGCTAAGGAAAGTCTAGCCCGCCCGATGATCATAGCGTCAGGATCGTCGGTGACCTCCGGAGGAGGTAACGCCAGGGGGCGAGACTGAGGAGCGCGGGTAAGAGCTCCGCGCGAGTGGCTGAATGGTTTCCGCTCGGCGGCCCGCTCCCTCAGCCTGTTATCCAAACTGATGGCCAAAGAAATTAATTCTGGCAGTCGATCCGGCTGGTCCCGGCTGGCCAACTCATCCCGCAAATCAGAATTTAGATTCCGGACGAATAGGCTGCAAAGAGCAGCATCACACCAACCAATCTCTTCCACCACCACCCGGAAGTCGACAGCGTAGTCAGCCGCTAAGCGGTCCAAATGATCAAAGACCTCGAGAAAATCTTGCACGAACTGGGTATAGGTCAAGGTCTCGTAGCTGGCCTTTGCCATAACGGCGTAAGCCCAAGCTAACACTCGCCCTTCCAGAAGATTCGAAACATACCCAATCCGGCTTTGGTCTAACGGAAAGTCCCCGGGCACGCGCTGAAACACCGTCTCACACTGTAGGATAAACCCACACGCTCTGCCAAGCTTTCCGCTAAAGCGCGCGGGAGTGGGAATTGGGGTGAGACAGGTCAGCGGACCCGGGGCAGAGGGGCTGGCCTGAGGAGCGGGAGGAGCTGGCCCACCGAGCTGAGATGGAGGGAGCGCCTGCGGAGGATCGAGGCGATCCAACCGGCTATTAATGGAGGTAAGCTGATTAAGGATTACCTGCTGTTGGTGAACAATTAAGTCCACCCGAGCCTCGAGATTGGAGAGTCGGCGTACGTACCTGCTGTTTGCTGGGCCGCTGTGCTGGAGCCGTACTGACATGATTTCTGGCCCAGGAAACACGCACACAGGCTCGGGTGAGATTTAAGAGTTTTATTCAACAGCAGGTGTGTGGATGAGTGAGTGGGAGATGTGAATGTTCTCTTGGGGATGGAGAGCACCGAGGGCAGAACAGACACCGTACAGCCAGGCAACCCTGAGGACAGAGCAGAGAACAGGGGATGAGCAATTGTCTCAGCAAGATGATGAAGGTAATAGTGTGGCTTATTGCAGACGTATTGGTGACTGGCGTTGGCACGAGGTGCTTCCGCCTGGGAGACAGCGCCCAGCTGCGCTCGATGCAGTGAGGATGAGAGGAAAAACGACGAAGGGGAAATTCCGCCGCCAGGAGGGTCCACCTGTGCACGGGGAAGAACTGAGGAGAACAGGTAAGAGTACTTTACTTGAGGGCGACGTGTTGCGGTGTTGGCCGAGAGGAGTAGGCAAACGCAGAGCTTGAGCGTGGAGATGAGCTGACGGCTCCAGGCCGAGGCTGCGGGCAGAGCAGGTTAAATAGCAGCAGCCTGATGAAGCCCAGGTGTGCGCACGGCTGGAGCGGATGACAGGCGGGAGCGAGTTGAGACAGTAAGCAGTGAAATTATCAACATTAACCATCACATTACTTGTAACTGGGATACTCAATAACTGAATGTGAACACTTCTGCAACCATGGAACTTTAGCATGAATTTGGAAGAGCTGAAATGAAAAATTATGAATAATATTGGACGTGAATTTATGAAGAAAATTATAACTACATATAGAAAAATTCTAAATTATGCTATGAAAGAAAAACACAATTTTAATGAAAAGAGAATATTAATCCTCTTTAATTCTGCATCTGATCAGATAATGAATTATTTCCAAATCTTATACATTCATTCAGCAGATGGAAACGAAGAAGGCTCACGTGAATCCAGGTGGAAGTTCTGTTGTTGAGATGATCCCGATATCTGCCAGCAGTTACTGGGGTAAAGTTCAGTCACAGGCTGATATTGGACGATGATGAGGCTTTTACGCTCTGCCAGTGGGAAGCTCTTGTCAGGGCAACTTTCTAAGTCCACTGACACAAGATGAGATTTTGACTGTATCAATCACAGCTGGAGCTCAGGTCAGGTGACGTGAGGCTGCTTCTTCTCCTTCTTCGTTGGCAAGTGGCTTTCTTCCAGGGTCCGGATAAACTTGGAATATAGTAAAATAATCTGATCCGATTAGCAGAATTTTAAAGAGATTAAGATAAAACTGGAACAACAAAGACACACATAGAGTTGGCTGAAATAGCTTCTAGTGTGAAGATGAATGGTCAGTCCTTTAAAAAAACAGAAGACATATGGTGGATTTAAGAAAAATGTTCAAAAGGGACAGGAGTTCTTCTTCTTCTTCTTCTTCTTCTTCTCTCGGTTACTGGTGGATAGCAAACAACTGAAAGGTGCATATCGCCACCTACTGTACAAGAGTGTGTAACATTATGTCATCTGAGCCCGACCCCTAGGGACAGGAGTTTAACTCCGAATTAAGATTTGAGCTTAGGAAAGAAAGAATTAATTCCCAGACGTTTAAAGAAAAACATTGAAACGCACAGACTTTCTCAAGACAATAGCAAAACTGAACTGACAAAAACTCTGATCTGAAGGAGGGCATCTCACTGCTAAAGACTGAGCAAGTTTCGTGGGCTTCCGGGAATTGACAGAAGCCTAAGCCAATAGTCTTCCTTCATGGGCGGGTTTTATGATCTTTAGTCCAATAAGCAACCAGTCCTTTCTCTGTAAGGAACCAATGGAATGAAAGAGCTGTAGCCCAACATATGCTGGGTGATGATTGGCTGATACCGGTCCTCTCACAGAATGACACACATTTTAATACACTGGAGATTCCTTAACATACTTATGTATAAAGTTTAAGCAAAGTCAGTAATTCATGTACTTTTATACCGGTACTTATACAATTAACATGCAAGAATAAAATAAGATATACTGAAACATTAAAACATCCATGCACACATTTAAAATCAAGGATTAATAAAATTCTTTCAAACCCATTATTGATTGTCCACACCGAACATCAGAGTCCATTTTCTTTTCCATGGTGTCCTGGAAATTATTCTGAGAAATGAAACTTGGAAAGAGTTTAATGTTCAGTCAAAAACTTGGTTCAGTATGTAAAGTCAACAGTGAATGTCTATCCCAGAGACGTCCACAAGGGGTAGTGTTGAGCTGTGGATAATCCTAGGGCCTTAGGAAATGCATTTAAAGTTTATGGGATGCCGGCAAGTGTCAGACACCAGCCACACGAATGTAGGTCAAAGGAGGCTGCCTAACAGCTGCCGGCCAGAACAGTGGCTACAGGCACGGAAAAAAGAACAAGTGACATAGAAACTACAAGAACTGAAAAGATAACACAATACACAAATACACAGATAAACCTGAGCCACAGCGGGTCAGCGTTTTATTAACCCATAAAACGGTTTTGGAGGAAGAGAGTTTCCAGTTTATTTATGATGTCAACTAATCCGTTCCTTGGATGAGATGGAATCCTTATCTCTTGTACCTCTTTACAAAGGAATGTGTTCTCCACAGTGGTTCTAAGATGAAAAAGCAATTCTTGACTAGCCTTCTCCTGAGTGAAACAATGTCTTTAAGATGAAGGGTAGTTTTATTGATGAGAGCCAATGAAATGATGCTACACTACCGACAACCTCATTGGACAATACAATGGTCCAGCAATGCTTGACTGGCAAAGGCCGCTTAAGTGCAAGCATTGCTGGCACAACAGATAGGGTGCACCTGGGCAAGGTGCAGTAAAAGCAATCACTGGAGTGGAACCAGCTGGCTGTCATGAGAGAGGGGGCATGGTCGGAACGGCAAGTGTCAGACACCAGCCACACGAATGTAGGTCAAAGGAGGCTGCCTAACAGCTGCCGGCCAGAACAGTGGCTACAGGCACGGAAAAAAGAACAAGTGACATAGAAACTACAAGAACTGAAAAGATAACACAATACACAAATACACAGATAAACCTGAGCCACAGCGGGTCAGAACCGAATCATATAATCATATAAGAATCAGAATCATATAAGAATAAAAAAGAAAAAGCACTGGTACTGGACTTAGAAAATTAAATCACTGGAGACAACCTGTGCCGTTTCCCCACAGGAACAGACACTTAACGATCTGAGAAAATTAAAGCTGGAATTAAAAGAAATTACAAACAAAAGAGCACAGTTTTTAATACAAAGACTGTGTCTTGAGAACTTTGAACACAGTGATAAATCGGGGCGATATCTTGCGAACCAGCTTAGATTGGATAAAGAAAAAATAACTATCCACTCTATCAAGGATATGACTGGAAATATTAAGATAAGATAAGCCTTTTTTAGTCCCACAATGGGGAAATTCCAGGATTGCAACAGCACAGGTATAGCAACACTCAGAGCAATAATTAAGAAGATACGGAAGATATAAATAAGAGCAGTGGATATCTTTATCTTTATCTTTATCTTTATTTATTTCGGATAGATTAAGAGTACAGATTAAAAGAAACAGAATAATATAACAAAGGGGAAAGAAAATCCAACAAGGTCAAATTAGACAATAACTCCTCTGATTATACAGTTCAACATACACTACCATTCAAAAGTTTGGGGTCACTTAGAAATTTCCTTATTTTTGAAAGAAAAGCACTTTTTTCAATGAAGATAACTTTATACTAATCAGAAATACACTCTATACATTGCTAATGTGGTAAATGACTATTATAGCTGCAAATGTCTGGTTTTTGGTGCAGTATCTACATAGGTGTATAGAGGCCCATTTCCAGCAACTATCACTCCAGTGTTCTAATGGTACAATGTGTTTGCTCATTGCTTCAGAAGGCTAATGGATGATTAGAAAACCCTTGTGCAATCATGTTAGGTCTGCAATGCTGTAATTGCAAAGCAAAGTTTGAAGGAAAAAATTATTATTTCAAATACAAATCATTATTTCTAACATTGTCAATGTCTTGACTATATTTTCTATTCATTTTACAACTCATGGTGGTAAATAAGTGTGACTTTTCATGGAAAACAAAAAATAATTGTCTGTGTGACCCCAAACTTTTGAACGGTAGTGTAAGTTATCCGAAATGGGTGATGGCTGAAGCCACAGCTTATATTGCCCACCCATATTCCATCCAAGAATTCAAAAGAAAAACAAACAAGAGTGATTACAATTCAGAACAAAACTAAAACAAAATGTGACCAAAAAACCCCCAAAAAAACTAAGTAACAGCACAACGCAGACTGGATATGACAATCCTTAAGTGATTTTATATGTCATCTTGTACAGTATATATGTTTGGAGTATTTCTTCCTTTAGTTTTTGTTTAAATTGTCCAAGCGTTGTACATGATTTTAATTCAGGTCCAAAATCGTTCCATAATCTGACTCCTTGCACTGAAACACAGTGTTGCTTGGTGGTAGTTCTCACTGAAGGTTTTTGAAATATACATGTTCCTCTGAAATGATATTGTTTCTCCCTTATTTGGAACAGCTTTTGGATATTTGCGGGCAGTGATAGATTCTTCACTTTAAACATTATTACTGCAGTTTTAAAGTCAACCAGATCTTTCAACTTGAGAGCTTTAAATTTAAGAAAAAGTGGGTTTGTTGGTTCCCTGTAAGCTGCTTTGTTTATTATTCTAATAGCTCTCTTCTGAAGCATAAAGACTGGATATATGTTTGTTTTATATGTATTTCCCCATACTTCAGTACAATATGTCATGTATGGGAGTATTAATGAATGATACAAGGTATATAGTGTGGGTTGATTTCACTCTGTGTAGTATTGCAATTGATTTGGATATTTTACCTTTAATATAATTAATATGTGACTTCCAACACAGTTTATTATCAATTATTACTCCAAGAAATTTAGTTTTGGATACCTTTTCAATCTCTACGCCATTTACACTGAGGTTAGATACTAAGTTGTTGTGATGGTTGTTGAAGACTATAAATTTTGTCTTACTTAAATTGAACGTTAATTTGTTTGAATCAAACCACAGTTTAAGCTTTCCTAATTCCTTTCCGAGTGTATCCAAAAGTTGTTCCAAATTGCTTCCACTACATAATAAATTAGTGTCATCGGCAAACAATATTAAATGCATTTTTTCTGAAACTTTACATATATCATTTATATACATATTGAATAACAATGGCCCCAAAACTGAACCCTGTGGGACTCCACAAGTAACCTTCAGTAACTGTGAGTTTTTGTTACCAACACATACATACTGATATCTATTCTTTAAGTAACTACATAACCAGGACAGTGCTACTCCCCTAATACCACAATTTTGTAGTTTCTTTAATAATAAGTTATGATCCACTGTATCAAATGCTTTTTTAAGATCCAGGAATACCCCAACTGAATACTCTTTATTTTCAATGGCAGTTGATATTTTTTCAATAAATTCCATTAGAGCAAAATGCAGTTGTCCTCTTGTGTCTGAACCCATATTGCTGCTCACACAATAAATTATTCTTCATTATGAAGTTGTCAGTTCTCTCATAGAATATTTTTTCAAGTATCTTGGAAAATTGCGGCAATAGTAAAATTGGTCTATAGTTTGAAAGTTCCCCTCTGTCACCCATCTTGTATATCGGAATTACTTTAGCTATTTTCATTGCATTGGGAAATATACCTGTTTGGAGAGACAGGTTACAGATATACGTCAGTGGTTTCACTAAGCATTCAATAATAGTTTTGACTAAGAGCATGTCAATACCATCACAGTCCATAGATGTTTTACTTTTAAACGATTTAACAATTTCAATGACCTCTCTCTCATCTGTGTTCTTTATGAAAATGGAGTCTTTTATAGCAGTGTTTTTGCTTATTGTATCATCTCTGGGTGCCGTAATGGGTATTTCTCGAGCCAAATTAGAACCAATGTTAACAAAAAAGTTATTAAATTCATCTGCAGGTGAAGCTGCATTCACACTGAGTCATTTTATTATTTTTTGAAAAATTGGTTGGGTAGCTTGTGTTTCTGTTTTTATTTCCAAGAATATTAAGTATTGTCCATGTATTTTTAATATTGTCTCTGTTTTTCTCCAGTTCTTTACTGCAATAGTCTCTTTTACTGCATCTTATTATATATGTTGTAGCACCTTGGGGGAGCCAGATTATCTAGCATCTCAGACAGGAGACAGTGAATAAGCATGGGAGAACAAAGAGCAGGAGATTCCTGGTGAGATAGCAGGAAGGAGTCAAGGATGGAGGAGTTGAATGCAGTGTGATGCAAATGTCATGTTGTGTGTGATGTAAATGCCATGAAACTTAAGGGGAGAGTTTCTGCTTAAATGTTCAGTCTGTTCTGTGCTTGAGAGATGTGAGTGTGAAATAAATCGTCTGACATAGATCTGTCTCTGATTTCACACACTCCACACTGGTGACCCAAGACGTATTATGGAACACGAGGCAAGATCCCCGGAGCCGGCCCGGTCAGGAAGCTACAGCAAGGCGGCAGCCATCCCACAGACAGCCCGGACTGGAACCTCCAGCCACGCGTGTGCGGTTGCAGTCAAGCTACCGGATTTCTGGCAGCACAACCCGTGCTCTTGGTTCCACCTCACCAAGGCCCAGTTCGCCCTCCGGGGAGTAACGACAGATGATACCAGATTCTACCATGTGGTCGCAGCGCTCAACGCCCGCACAACTCAGCAGGTAGCGAGCCTGCTCGATCAGCCACCAGCCAGCAGCAAATACGAGGCGCTGAAGGCTGCGCTCATCCAGCGATACACGCTCTCGGACTGTGAGAGAGCGGAGAGGCTCCTGACGCTGACCAAGTTAGGAGATGGTTTGGCCGTAGACCTGATGGAGAAGATGCTGGCGTTAATGGGCACGGATGACGGGCACTTTTTGTTTCCCACCTCTTCCTCCGGAACCTTCCAGCAATAGCGAGAGCGGTTCTGGCCAGTTCACCGTGGCTGGCCGCGCGCGACTACCGTGCGCTAGCCCAGGAGGCAGACCGGATCATCATCACTACCAGGGCGATCACAGTCAACGCAGCAGCGGCGGAGCCCAGCGAGACGACCAGAGGAGGCGAGGAGCCACCGACGGTAGCAGCAGCGGGGGCCAAGGAGCGCCAGAGAGACACGCTCTGTTTCTACCACCGCCTCTTCGGAGAGAACGCACGCAGATGTGCGCCACCGTGCCAATTCAAGCGCTCGGGAAAACGCCAAGGCCGGGGGTCGGTAGCAGCTGCGACCCTCGGTGAAGAGAACAAGCTGCTCTACTTAACGGATGCACGCTCGGGGAGGCGTTTCTTCGTGGACACCGGAGCCCGGAAGAGCTTCATCCGGCCGACCTACACTGACCGGCTGGCAGGATCTAGCGGCCCCGGGATGTTGGCAGCAAACGGCTCGGATATTAAGACCTTTGGTGAGAGGGCTCTGCTCTTATCTCTACACGGCCGTACATATGAGTGGACTTTTGTCGTAGCAGCACTGAATTACCATATACTGGGGGCCGATTTTCTGTGTGCACATGGTTTACTGGTTGATGTTGCTAACAGGCGCCTGGTTAATGCACTGCCCTTTGACTCTCTCCCCTGTATAACTCGGGCGACCCAGCCAACAGCACAAGCCAACATCACAGCTACAGGCGGTAAGTTCCACACACTGCTCACTCAGTTCCCAGCACTCACGGTCCCGACGTTTTCTGCGGCCATCGCTAAACACGGGGTGGAGCACTTTATCACCACCGCCAGGCAGCCCATTTTTGCAAGACCTCAGCGCTTGGACGCAGCTAAGCTGGCCATAGCGCGCGAGGAGTTCGCCAACCTGGAGAGGTTGGGCATCATCAGGCGTTCGAACAGCCCATGGGCATCCCAGCTACACATGGTCCCTAAGGCTGAGGGATCGTGGCGACCGTGCGATGATTTCCGCAGGTTGAACAACGCCACAGCACACGACCGCTACCCAATTCCCCACATACAGGATTTCTCCGTTCACCTTGCCGGAGCGTGCATTTTTTCTAAAATAGACCTGGTCCGCGGTTACCACCAAGTCCCAGTGCGCGCGGAGAACATACCCAAAACAGTGGTAATAACTCCATTCGGTCTATTCGAGTTCCTGTGCATGCCATTCGGGTTAAAAGGAGCGGCACAGATGTTCCAGTGCATGATGGATGCAGTGCTGTGCGATCTCCCGTTTGTGTTCGTCTACCTGGACGACATCCTGGTAGCCAGCGCGTCCGAAGACGAAGACGAAACCCACCTCACGATGATTTTCCGGAGGTTGGAGGAGCACGGGTTGCAAAATGCCAGTTCGGCGTGACGGAGATTGATTTTTTGGGGCACCGTGTCTCTCCGGAAGAAGCGATCCCGCTGCCCGACAAAGTGAGCGCCGTGGCGGATTTTCCCTGACCTCAGACGGTCAGGGCGCTGCAGGAATTTTTGAGGATGGTGAACTTTTATAACCGTTTCCTTCCTCGCGCGGCACAGCTCATGCAACCATTGTACGCCGCGCTCAAGAAACAGAAACCCGCGGATAGGGTCGAATGGACCCCGGAGCAAGAGCGGGCGTTCTCGGAAGTTAAAGCAGCCCTGGCAAACGCCACACTGCTGGCGCATCCAGACCCGACGGCCCGCATAGCGCTCACCACCGACGCTTCAGACGTGGCCATAGGGGCGGTCGTGGAGCAGCGCGTCACCAGGGCTTGGCAGCCGCTCGCCTTTCTCAGCAGAACTTTGCGCGACAGCGAATGTAAATACAACGCGTTCAACAGAGAGTTGCTGGCTCTCCACTTGGCCATTCGCCACTTCCAGTTCTGGCTGGAAGGGCGCAGCTTCACCGCGTTCGTAGACCACAAGCCGCTAACGTTCGTGATGGCCAAGGTTTCAGAACCGTGGTCGGGCCGGCAGCAGAGACAGCTGGCCGCCATCTCAGAGTTTACTACCGATATTCAGCATGTGTCTGGTAAACTGAATGTAGTGGCGGACTGCCTCTCGTGCGCCGTGGTGGCCCTGGTCTGCGTGGGCATAGATTACGCTGCCATGGCCGCGGAGCAGATTAGCAATGCAGACGTGCGTGCGCTCCAGTCTGGACCAACAGGGTTAAGGCTGGAGAACAGGGTGCTGCAGGATGGCGCCCCCCCCCCCCCAATCTGCGATGTCTCCACGGGTCGCCTGCATCCGGTGGTCCCGGCCGCGTGGCGCCGCCGCGTGTTTGAGTCGGTTCACACTCTGGCGCACCCAGGAGTGCGCCTGTCGGTCAAAATGGTGGGAGAGAAGTTTGTGTGGCCGAGCCTATGCAAACAAGTGAAAGAGTGGGCTGCAGCCTGCGTGGCGTGCCAACGAGCCAAGGTACACAGACACACGAAGGCTCCCTTGGAGCCGTTTCGTATTCCGGCTAAGAGGTTCGACCATGTTCACGTGGACCTCGTGGGTCCTCTCCCACCATCACAGGGGTGCACGCACCTCCTGACAATAGTGGACCGCACCACGCGCTGGCCAGAAGCGGTCCCGCTGGCGGCAACCACGTCCGCTGACGTAGCGCGTGCTTTTTTAACAGCATGGGTGGCGCGTTTTGGAGTCCCGCCGGACATTACGTCCGACAGGGGCCCACAGTTTATTTCCGAACTCTGGTCCGCGATGGCCCGTAGCCTGGGTGTTACAATTCACCGCACAATCACGTACAACCCACAGGCCAATGACTTATGCGAGCGTTTTCATAGATCACTGAAAGCAGCACTCAGGGCTTCACTGACGGATGCAAATTGGGTAGACAGGCTGCCATGGGTTTTAGTGGGGTTGCGCTCCGCGCCAAAAGAGGGTCTGGAAGCTTCCCCGGCAGAGCTGGTTTTTGCGCAGCCACTACGGCTGCCCGGGGAATTTCTGCCAGATAATCCCACGCCGAGCAGCTGCCCGTCTCAGCTTTTGCAGCATAGCGCAAACACAGGCATGCTGCCGGGCCCTGCCCACCACAGTTTTCCGCGTGTTTTCGTGCCTAAAACTTTGAAGAACGCGGAGTTCGTGTTTGTCAGACACGACGCCCACCGCCTTCCATTGCGCCCACCCTATGAAGGACTGTTCAGAGTGTTGGAAACAGGGGATAAGCATTTTCTGCTAGACTTGGGGGGTAGGAGGGAAAAAATTGGCATAGACAGACTCAAACCTGCTTTCGTTGTGGCGGACGAGCAAATGCTGTTGGCTAAGGCCGCTCGGCGTGGAAGACCCCCACGGAGAGCTCCCCAGGGAAACGATTCACAGACCGAAGTGGCTCCCCCCCAGCAACCCCCCCCCCACCGGCACAGCAGCGCCGCGGAGGCGGCAAACCCCAGTTACAGCAGATACGGGAGGAGACGGAAGCCCAAGCAGCATGTGGACTGATGTTCAATTGTTCTATCACAGCATGTGGACTGTTATTCTATTGTCCTATCTAAGATGCTGTGGGGGGGGGGGGTAGCACCTTGAGAGAGCCAGATTATCTAGCATCTCAGACAGGAGACAGTGAATAAGCATGGGAGAACAAAGAGCAGGAGATTCCTGGTGAGATAGCAGGAAGGAGTCAAGGATGGAGGATGTTGAATGCAGTGTGATGCAAATGTCATGTTGTGTGTGATGTAAATGCCATGAAACTTAAGGGGAGAGTTTCTGCTTAAATGTTCAGTCTGTTCTGTGCTTGAGAGATGTGAGTGTGAAATAAATCGTCTGACATAGATCTGTCTCTGATTTCACACACTCCACAATGTTAACTTATTTTTGTTTGTTTTATACCGCTGCTCTGCTTCTTTTGTCCTTTTCTTTAGAAAAGCTTTATATAATAAATTTTTCTTTTTACACACCTTTTGTAATCCTTTGGTTAACCATGGCTTATCGGCAAATTTATGTTTAAGCTTTTTCTTTACTAATGGACAATTTTTTTCATAAAGAGTGGTTACAATGTTTATAAATGTGTCATAGGCTTCATTTACGTCTGATACATAGACTTTTGTCCAGTCTTGCTTCAGCAAGTCTTCTATAAAAGAACTGATTGCATTTTGTGATTTGTATCTGAACGATTTTAAAATTTTTTCTGTATTGGCCCCCGTGTGGCCATGTATAAGTGCAAAGGTTGGCAAATGGTCACTTATATCATTTATCAATAATCCACTTTCTATTTTCTTATCAATAATATTAACAAACAGGTTGTCAATAAGTGTAGCAGTGTGGACTGTGATTCTACTGGGATGTGTTATTGTGGGATATAGAGTCATGCTGTACATAGAATTCATGAACTCTGTAATTACATTTTGTTGATATGGATTTAGTAGATCAATATTGAAATCTCCACAGATTACTACCATTTTCTTACTAGTGATATTATTGTACAGCTCGACTAATTTATCTCTGAATGTCTCAATGCAAGTTCCCGGCGTTCTATATATACAACTTATAATTAGATTTTTTGTTTTATCTTGGTCAATCTCAACAGTAACACATTCCAAAATCCCTGGTAGTGCAAAGGACATTCCATTTACAAGCTTACACCTATATAAGTCATCAATATACAGTGGGGAAAAAAAAGTATTTAGTCAGCCACCAACTGTGCAAGTTCTCCCACTTTAAAGATGAGAGAGGTCTCCAATTTTCATCATAGATATACCTCAATTATGAGAGACAAAATGAGAAAAAAAAATCCAGAAAATCACATTGAAGGATTTTTAATGAATTAATTGGTAAATTCCTCGGTAAAATAAGTATTTGGTCACCTACAAACAAACAAGATTTCTGGCTCTCACAGACCTGTAACTTCTTCTTTAAGAGGCTCCTCTGTCCTCCACTCGTTACCTGTATTAATGGCACCTGTTTGAACTCGTTATCAGTATAAAAGACACCTGTCCACAACCTCAAGCAGTCAGACTCAAACTCCACTGTGGCCAAGACCAAAGAGCTGTCAAAGGACACCAGAAACAAAATTATAGACCTGCACCAGGCTGGGAAGACTGAATCTGCAATAGGTAAGCCGCTTGGTGTGAAGAAATCAACTGTGGGAGCAATTATTAGAAAATGGAAGACATACAAGACCACTGATAATCTCCCTCGATCTGGGGCTCCATGCAAGATCTCACCCCGTGGGGTCAAAATGATCACCAGAACGGTGAGCAAAAATCCCAGAACCACACGGGGGGACCTAGTGAATGACCTGCAGAGAGCTGGGACCAAAGTAACAAAGGCTACCATCAGTAACACACTACGCCGCCAGGGACTCAAATCCTGCAGTGCCAGACGTGTCCCCCTGCTTAAGCCAGTACATGTCCAGGCCCGTCTGAAGTTTGCTAGAGAGCATTTGGATGATCCAGAAGAGGATTGGGAGAATGTCATATGGTCAGATGAAACCAAAATAGAACTTCATTGTAAAAACTCAACTTGTTGTGTTTGGAGGAGAAAGAACACCATACCTACTGTGAAGCACGGGGGTGGAAACATCATGCTTTGGGGCTGTTTTTCTGCAAAGGGACCAGGATGACTGATCCGTGTAAAGGAAAGAATGAATGGGGCCATGTATCGTGAGATTTTGAGTGAAAACCTCCTTCCATCAGCAAGGGCATTGAAGATGAAACATGGCTGGGTCTTTCAGCATGACAATGATCCCAAACACACTGCCCGGGCAACGAAGTAGTGGCTTCGTAAGTAGCATTTCAAGGTCCTGGAGTGGCCTAGCCAGTCTCCAGATCTCAACCCCATAGAAAATCTTTGAAGGGAGTTGAAAGTCCGTGTTGCCCAGCGACAGCCCCAAAACATCACTGCTCTAGAGGAGATCTGCATGGAGGAATGGGCCAAAATACCAGCAACAGTGTGTGAAAACTTTGTGAAGACTTACACAAAACGTTTGACCTCTGTCATTGCCAACAAAAGGTATATAACAAAGTACTGAGATGAACTTTTGTTATTGACCAAATACTATTTTACCAAGGAATTTACCAATTAATTCATTAAAAATCCTTCAATGTGATTTTCTGGATTTTTTTTTCTCATTTTGTCTCTCATAGTTGAGGTATACCTATGATGAAAATTGGAGACCTCTCTCATCTTTTAAGTGGGAGAACTTGCACAATTGGTGGCTGACTAAATACTTTTTTGCCCCACTGTACAGTGCAACACCACCACCCTTTTTTTGAGATCTGTTAATATGAAACATCTGATATCCCTCTATTGCCATCAGGGAAGCCTGCTCTTCATTAAGCCAAGTTTCAGAGACTGCGATAGCTGTAAATTTTCTGTCTAGCTGTTTTAAATAGTCCTGAATCTGTGGAAAGTTTTTGTTAAAACTTCTGCTGTTGAAGTGTATTATTGATCGTTTACCATCTAGTTGCACTTGACTTTTGAATTGCTTTTCGGTGTAATATTCACAATGATTATGAATATTATTGAAAAAGTGGTTATCAGGATCAATATCATTTTCCATCTCTTGTAGTTTATGTTCAGCATAATGGCATATTTTCAGAGTTTGAATATACATACATACACATAAATATATAAATATATATACAAAGTGCGGAGCATTGTAGCAAGATGGAATAAACAGCATAACCGTCTGCTTATTACCCATGAGCCTGAAGAAATAAATAACTCCTTTAGAAAGTTTTATGAAAACCTCTACTCATCTCAGGTTAACCCATCTGACTCAGAGATAAATACATTTTTGGATGATATTAATTTACCACAATTAAATAATGAACAGATTGCAGCTCTGGATGCACCTCTTCAGGTGTCTGAACTCCAGGAGGCACTTAAGCACATCCCAAACAACAAAGCCCTGGGACCAGATGGTTTTCCAATAGAATTTTATAAAGAATTTTGGCCTGTGATGGCACCTACTTTTTTTTTTTAAATGGTGAACCAAATTAAAGAAGATAATGTAATTCCTCCCAATATGAATTTGGCTAGTATTATCCTGCTCCTTAAACCTGGAAAAGAACCTATGCTTCCATCCAGCTACCGTCCCATCTCACTTATGAATGTTGATCTTAAAATAATTTGCAAAGCTCTCGCCAAAAGACTGGAAAGGATAATTCTGTTTATTATACACCCAGATCAAACAGGTTTCATCAAGGGTAGGCACTCGGCTGATAATACACGCAGGCTATTTAATTTAATAGACTACTGTAAGATCAATAATGTGGAAACTACAATCTTGTCCCTGGATGCAGAGAAAGCCTTTGACCGTGTTAACTGGAAAATTCTTTTTATGGTGTTAAACAAGTTCGTGTTTGGTTCATCTTTCATAAACTGGATTAAAACACTATATAGGTGTCCAGCTGCATCTGTCCGAACAAATGATCAGACTTCCCGAAGTTTTAATCTCCAGAGAGGTACTAGGCAGGGGTGTCCACTCTCTCCCTCACTTTTTGCCATCTTTATTGAACCATTAGCAGCAGCCATACGACAAAATGTTGATATCAGAGGTATTCAAACTGGAGAAAAGGACCACAAGATAAGTCTTTATGCTGATGATGTATTGATTTTCCTTGAAAACTCACAAAGATCTCTTCTTCAGACAGTGGTGCTCATTGATAAATTTTCATCATTATCAGGCTACTCTATTAACTGGGTAAAATCAATAGTTTTACCTATAAATTGCAATTTCTCAAATACATCTACTATTCCAATACAATCAGGAAATGTTAAATGTTTAGGAATAGATATTTCCCCTAGGCTCTCAGAGTTATTGCGACTAAATCATATTTCCCTTTTAAAAGCAATACAAGATGACCTTACTCCCTGGAGGACACTACCTTTATCATTAATGGGAAGAGTCGCAACCGTTAAAATTGTTACAACTCACTCTGGGCTGTCATCTGCCCCAGCTGTGCGCACACCTGGGAATAATCAGCCCCGGGCTATATAGCCCATCCTGTCTGGAGCTTCGGCACGGAGCCGTCTGCTATGCAGCGCACATCGTCCTGAGCACGACTGATTCCTCTCAGTCCCGCGCATCTCTGCTGGACTCTCCGTTGGCACGTAAGCTCAACATCATCCACTTACCTTTTCCCAGGCTCTCCCCTGTGCACAGGTGGATCCCTAAGGCAGTGGTTCTCACCCTTGCGGCAGCTGGAATTGCCCTTCTCTCCACACCACGCTCCACAGATCTTCACCGGGTGCGCTCGCCAGATGCTGTCTTCCTGGCAGGAAGCCAAGGCCAAGCCAACATCGCCTGTAGAACAACAACAAGTAAGCCTGCTTATTCTCCGGTCATTATAACACGGCTGAAGTCTAACATCTGTGTTTGGCTCTGTCTCTAGGGTTGCCAGGCTGTACGGCGCTCTGTGTCACCCCCGACTGCAGCTCGTTCACCCACAACACATTAACATATCGCACGCACGCATTCGCGCACCTGCTGGTATTCAATAAAGATTATTGTATTGAACTTGAGTCTGTGTGTGCGTGTTCCCTGGGTCTAACATTATGACAGTACGGCTCCGTCAGAATGACCCAGCAAACAGCGGGCTCGCACACCGCTTTAACAACTTGGAGGCTCGAGTCGATCAGTTGGCTTACCAGCAGCAGGTAATTTTAAACCAGCTAGGTCAGATAAACAACTGGTTGGATCGCCTGGAAGGACAGCAAGCGTTCCTTCCGGCCCAGAGCAGCAGGCCAGCTCCCGTTAGCTCACCACCTAGCCAGGCTAGCCCGGGCGCGTTCACGTGTCTCACACCGATCCCCACGCCCACGTACTTCAGTGGGAAGCTCGGGGAGGCGCGGGGTTTCATCCTCCAGTGTGAGACGTGTTTGAGCGCTTTCCCGGGGACTTCCCTTCTGATCATAGCCAAATCGGTTACGTGGCTAATCTCTTGGAGGGGCGAGCGTTAGCATGGGCTTACGCCATAATGGTGAAGCCCAGCTACGCTAACCTTTCTTACGCCTAGTTCGTCCGAGATTTCCACGAAGTGTTTGACCATTCGAATCGTGATAGTGTGCTAACCACCCGTTTACTTAACCTTCGCCAGGGTAGTTGGTCTGTGGCTGATTACGCTGTCGACTTCCGGGTGGTGGCGGCAGAAGTTGTGTGGGAGGATGCTGCACTCTGCAGCATCTTCACCCGTAGCCTGAGCCCTAGTTTGCGGGATGAGCTGGCCTGCCTAGATAAACCTGAGCAGCTCACCGAGCTCATTTCTCTGGCCATTAGTTTGGATAATAGGTTGAGGGAGCAAGCGGCCGAACGGAGGTCCTCTGGCCATCTGGGTAAATCACTTTGCCGCTCCTCCCAATCACCCTCGTTCGCTTTGTCGGCACTGGAGGGCCCGGATGAGCCCGAGGCCATGGTAGTAGGACGAACTAAGATCCCACAGAGAGACAGCGCTGTAGGGACTTAGGACTCTGCATGTATTGCGGTGATGGCCAGCACAACATTAATAATAAAAATAATAATAATACATCAGTCTTATATAGCGATTTTTCTAAATACTCAAAGACGCTTTACAAAGCAGCATAGGGACAAACATACAGAGAACGGGTAAACGGACAAGGTAGGTACACATAGGTAGAAGAGGCAGTCAGTTTTTATAGATAGATTTGAAAAGATGGGTTTTGAGTTGAATTTTGAAAGAAGCAAGTGTGTTGGCAGACCGGCTGTGAAGGGGCAAGGAATTCCAGAGGGTTGGTGCGGCAGTGGCGAATGATCTATCATCCAGGGTGCGGAATTTTGTCTTGGTGATGGGGGTAAGAAGGTGAGCGTCAGCAGAGCGGAGGAGACGAGTGGGAGAATGACGAGACAGAAGGTCCGTTAGGTATGAGGGGGCGAGGTTATGAAGAGCTTTATAGGTGATGAGGAGGATCTTGAAGTTGATGCGCTGTTGAATGGGGAGCCAGTGGAGCTGACGGAGGAGAGGAGTGATGTGGTCTCTGGAGCGGGAGTGAGTAAGTAGGCGGGCGGCTGAGTTTTAGACATACTGTAGTTTTTGGAGGATGGTGGAAGCAAGTCCATACAGGATGCTGTTACAGTAATCAAGTCTGGAGGCGATGAAGGCGTGGATGAGTATTTCAGCAGCAGAGGGTGAGAGGGTGGGACGGAGACGTGCAATATTACGAAGATGAAAAAATGATGTTTTGGTGATATGGTTGATGTGAGATTTGAAGGAGAGGGTGGGGTCCATGATAATGCCGAGGTTTCTGGCCAGGGGGGAGGGGGTGACTGAGTGACCATCGATTTGGAATGAAAAGTTCTGGGAAGAGGGTAAAAGAGATTTTGGTCCAAAAATGATGATTTCTGTTTTATTGCTGTTTAGCTTGAGAAAGTTGTTAGTCATCCAGGTTTTTATGTCTGTTAGGCAGTTGGTGATGGTGGAGAGAATGGCGGGGGTGATGGATTTAGAGGAGATGTACAGCTGGGTGTCGTCGGCGTAGCAGTGAAAGTGAAGACCATGTTGACGGATGATGTGACCAAGCGGAAGCATGTAGAGAGTGAAAAGGGTTGGACCGAGCACAGAGCCTTGAGGGACACCATATGAGATGGGGGTGGTGCGTGATTTATGATTGTTGAAGGAGATGTACTGGAATCTCTCAGACAGGTAGGAGGTGAACCAAGAGAGGGCGGAGTCAGTGATGCCAATAGAAAGCAGACAACGGAGCAGGATGGAATGATTGATGGTATCGAAAGCAGCGCTGAGATCGAGGAGGAGAAGAATGGTGAGGGAGCCAGAGTCAGAGGTGAGCAGGAGGTCATTGGTGACCCTGGGGAGGGCGGTTTCAGTGCTGTGGTGAGAACGAAATCCAGATTGAAATGTTTCGTAGAGTTTGTTGGAGACGAGGTGTTTCTTGAGTTGGGTGGTGACAGCTTTTTCCAATATTTTAGCCAGAAATGGGAGGTTGTAGATTGGTCTGAAATTGTTGGGGTCGTCAGAGTCCAGGCCAGGTTTCTTAAGGAGGGGGGTGATGGCAGCAATCTTAAGTGATGGGGGGACAATGCCAGTGGTGAGGGAGGAGTTGATGGTGTCGATGATAAGGGGGGCAAGAGGGGTGAGACAGGCTTTGATAAGGGGGGAGGGGAAGGGGTCCAGGGGGCATGTAGATGATTTCATGCTGGAGAGTATTTCGGAAAGTTCATCAGTGGTTATGGGTGAGAAAAGGGAGAGCTGTTTATCTATGGGTGGAGAAAAAGTGGGTTCTGAGTCAGGGGTGATGGCTGGGGAGGAGGCAAGCTGGTTGTGAATATTGTTAATTTTGGAATGGAAAAATGATAGAAAGCTATTGCATTTTTCAGGGGTGAAGGATGATGAAATGATGTCCTGGGGTTTGAGGAGTTTGTTGATGGTGGAGAACAGAGTGCGGGGGTTGGAGGATCCAGAGTGAATGATGCTGGAGTAGTAGGCAGATCGAGCTTCATTGAGTGAGGATTGATATAGGTGCATCAGTTCTATGTGAGCGAGGGTGTGTACAGTCAGACCAGTTTTGCAGCTCAGGCGTTCAAGCTGTCGCAGTTGTTTTTTGAGTTTGTGAAGTTCTAAGGTGTACAAGGGGGCCGCATGAATGAAAGTGACGGATTTTGTTTTCATGGGGGCCAGTTTGTTGAGGGAGGTAGACAATGTGTTGTTGTAGATGTTTACTAAGTCCGTAGGGGTTGGGTTTACAGGGAAGGTGAGGTTGGAGAGAGTGTTAGATATGCATGTGGAGAGAGAAACTGAGCAGATAGACTTAAGATTTCTGAAGGTTATTGTTCGGTCTTGTTTGGGTTGAGGGGCCGGGATGTCAATGTCCAGTGTGATGGCGAGATGATCCGAGATGGTGAGGTCAGTGCTGGAGATGTTGCGAATGTGGAGACCAGTGGAGCAAACCAGATCCAGGATATGTCCACGTCTGTGGGTAGGGAAAGTTATGTGTTGGGTGAAGTTGAGACACTTGAGTAAGTCCAGAAAATCGTTTGCGTATTTGCAGTCAGGGGAATCAATGTGGAGGTTGAAATCACCAAGCAGTAGGACAGATGGTGAGGTTGCAGACAGTACTGTAATGAGCTCTGAAAGATCTGATAAGAAAGATGGATTTGGTTTGGGAGGGTGGTAGATAATTGCAATGAGGAGAGGTTTTGGGCCGGGGAGTTTAAAAGTCAGGTGTTCAAAAGAGGAAACAGCGGGTATGGAGAGAGCTCGTGGATTGAGGTCATGAAGATGAATAGCAGCAATGCCTCCTCCAGGGCCTTCAGGGCGTGGGTTGTCCAGGTATGAATATCCAGCAGGGGTGGTTTGGTTAAGTGCAATGTAATCCAGGGTTTTTTGCCAAGTTTCAGTGAGACAGAGGAGATCCAGTTTATTATCAGTGATGAATTCATTTAGAATGAGGCTTTTATTGTTAAGGGATCGTGTGTTGAAGAGGGCAAGTTTCAGGTGCTTTTGTTTTGAAAATGCGGGTGCGGAAGTTGGAAGGATTCACGTTGGGGTTGTTCTGATGACGCGTCACATTGTTGTGATGACGCAACGCAGAAGTGCGGAAGCCAGTGTCCATGCAGCGATTTGACCAGAGAACGGGGATACAGTTTGTTGTGGTGAAGTGGTAATTAAACTTGCGGCGTGAACTTCGGTGGATATATCGGGGCTGGAGGAGAAGTCTGGAGCTTTTTAGTGAGGCAATGAGTTCCAAGGAGAGAGAGGTTTGGTGGTTTAGCCAGAGGAGTTGCACGGATGTGTAGTGTAGACGCCATAACTGGGGCTATGCCGGTGC
Source organism: Pholidichthys leucotaenia (assembly GCA_020510985.1). NCBI lineage: Eukaryota > Metazoa > Chordata > Actinopteri > Cichliformes > Pholidichthyidae > Pholidichthys > Pholidichthys leucotaenia. The sequence continues at coordinate 291,374,761 of CM035844.1, read as the reverse complement.
TGGAGGTGGGTGATGGAGGTCCGAGTTTGTTGCAGGCGTTTAAAACCAATGAGTCGGCAGAGTTGCAAGATGAAGTGACAGAACGTGTCGACCATGGAAGGACGCTTCCCAGCCTCTCTGATTTCTAGCCGAGCAGCGCTAGCACCAGGCAGCAGCCGGTTAGCCGTTGACCCGCCAGCTTGTAGCGAGACACCCGGTAGCAAGCTCGGTAGCGAGCTAGCTGATGGCCCAGCGATGTTAGCAGGGAGTCCCAGGCAGATGACAGCCAAAGCACGGACAGGTAGCGGTCGGCCAGCCGTCAACTGGCTGGCTAACAGCCAGTTTCCCGCTAGCCCGCTATCCCGCAGGCCAAGGCCACCAGCAAGTCGCGGATAGATGTTCCAGAAATGGAGAGTAGAGAGGCAGATGAAGACAATCCAAACCATGACAGGACAACAGAACAGTTTGTGACCGGAGTAGCGCTTGAGTCAGCCCGGTGGGTGAAGTTGACAGCCGAGATCGTCTTGCAGGTAAGCGTCCACACCACCAGTAAAATGAAAAAAAAAAAAAAGTAGTATCCAGGTCCAGCAATGTAGGGAAACAAACAAAAAAAAACAACACAGAAACTGTAAAGTTAAAAAAAAAAAAGAAATTACGAATGAGTCACGAATGGGGAAGCGGCGCACAGAGCAGCGCCAGCGTCCTCCCTCCTCATTAGACAACAGGAACATTGACAGGAACATTGAGTCCTGCCCGGTTCAGCCAAAAGGGGGGGCCCGCGAGTCACTATAGGGGGCCTTGCGGACTCATCCCGGTATAATCCCCTATCTAAATGTCTCCTGCCTATTAGGTTTTGTTACAACTGCACGGAGCTCCTCACTCATGCACTGGTGGACTCGGGGGCTGAACAGAGCTTTATTTCTGAGGAACTGGCAACCCAATTGAGGCTACCCTGCCAAGCTCTGCCAACACCCTTTTATCTCATCACCCTGTCGAAGGCTCCCCTGGGAAGGGTGACCCACCGGACTGCCCCGGTTTCAGCCATCATTTCTAGGAACCATTGTGAGGACCTCCAGCTCTTTGTTCTCTCCACCTCGGCTGCCCCGGTCATCCTGGGTTATCCCTGGCTGCATTTACATAACCCCACCTTTGACTGGCAGACTGGCAGCGTTCTTGCCTGGAGCTCATTCTGCCTTAGTGCATGTCTCCAATCAGCAGCCTGTTCTCCAGCGGTCCCCCTCTCCTCCCCCGCCCTTCCACCCCCCGACTTATCCAGGGTGCCTGTTGAGTTCCACGACCTGGGAGCGGTGTTCAGCAAGGCCCAGGTGCTGTCTCTTCCCCCCCACCGCCCATACAACTGCGCCATTAACCTCCGCCCGGGCGCCCCCCTGCCGTCGATCCGCTTGTACAGCTTATCTTCTCCAGAGCGGGAGGCTATGGAAACTTACATCAAGGAGTCTCTCAGCTCGGGCATCATTCGGCTGTCATCATCTCCAGTTGGGGCGGGCTTCTTCTTCGTGGTAAAGAAAGACAGCTCACTTTGTCCTTGCATCGACTTCCGGGCCTTGAACGATATTACCATCAAAGACAAGTATACGTTACCTCTGATGGACTCTGCCTTCGACTCCCTCCAGGGGGCCTCCTGGTTCACGAAATTGGACCTCCGCAGCGCTTACCATCTTGTGCAGATCCGGGAGGGCGATGAGTAGAAGATAGGATTCCGGACCCCCAGCGGCCACTTTGAATATCTCGTCATGCCATTTGGGCTTACCAACGCTCCGGCCGTCTTCCAGCGGCTTATCAATGACGTCCTCCGGGATTTCCTGGGATCTTTCGTGTTCGTCTACCTGGATGACATCCTGATCTTCTCCAAATCCTGGGAGGAGCATCAGGTTCACGTGAGGTGGGTCCTTCAACGGCTACTTGAGAACAAGCTCTTCATGAAAGCCGAGAAGTGTGAGTTCTACACGGAGAAGACCTCATACCTGGGCTGTATTATCTCACACAACCAGGTCATTCCGGATCCGGAGAAGGCGAGGGCAGTGGTGGATCCCTCCCCCCCCCCCCCGTCATCAAGGAAACAGTTGCAACAATTTTGGGGGTTTGCCAACTTCTACCGGCAGTTTGTGCGCAGGTACAGCTCGATCGCCGCCCCCCTGACACTCCTCACCTCCCCCAAGGTGGCGTCCCAGTGGACGAAGGAGGCTGCATCGGTGTTTTCGATCCTGAAGATGGAATTCTCTTCCTCCCGGGTCTTGACACAGGTGGACCCCGCGCTGCAGTGCTTGGTCGAGGTGGATGCCTCAGACTCAGGGGTGGGGGCAGTCCTTTCTCAGCACTCCCTGGTGGACAGGGTTATCTGCCCTTGTGCCTTTTTCTCTCGCCGTTTGTCACCCGCCAAGAGGAACTACAACGTCGGCGACAGAGAATTCCTGGCGGTTAAGCTCGCACTGGAGGAGTGGCGGCACTGCCTGGAGGGGGCCGCACTACCCTTTGTGGTTTGGAAAGACCATAAAAACCTGGAGTACCTGAGGACGGCTAAGCGCCTGAACACTCGCCAGGCGCGTTGGTCCCTGTTCTTTGGGCCCTTCCGGTTCACCATCACCTATCGCCCAGGGTCAAAGAACACGAAGCCAGATGCCCTGTCCAGGCAGTTCGCCTCGGAGACCACCGAGAAGCAGGAGCACACCAACTTCCCAGCCTCATGTGTCATGGGCGCCCTCTCCTGGGCGATCAGGGATAAGGTCCTGAGGGCTCAGGAAGCTGAACCGGACCTGGGCAGGGGTCCCACCGGGACACTGTTTGTACCATCAGCCGTTCGGGGCGACGTGATCCACTGGGCCCACACCTCCAAATTTGCCTGCCACCCTGGGATTTCCCAGCTAGTGGACCTGCTCCAGAGATCCTTCTGGTGGCCAGGTCTCCATCAGGACATCACCGGCTACGTTCAGGCCTGCCCCCAGTGTGCCACCAGGAAGACATCGATATCTCTGCCGGCGGGCCTTCTCCATCCCTTGCCTGTCCTGGGAAGGCCTTGGTCTCATGTGGCTCTGGACTTTGTGACCGGTCTCCCGGTATCTAACTCCTTCGACACTGTGCTGACCGTCGTTGACCGCTTTTCCAAGTCTGCTCCCTTCATCCCCCTACGTGGGCTTCCAACAGCGCGGGAGACGGTGGATCTTCTGGTGCAGCACGTAGTGCGTCTGCATGGAATCCCCGTGGACATTGTCTCTGACCGGGGTCCGTAGTTCATGTCCAGTGTGTGGAGGTGCTTTTGCAACGCTTTGGGGGCTACAGTAAGCCTGTCCTCCGGTCATCACCCCCAGAGTAACGGGCAGTGTGAGCGAGCTAATCAAGAGCTGGAGGCCGCTCTGTGCTGCGTCATCGCCTCCAGTCCATCATCGTGGAGTGGCCATCTGCCTTGGATTGAGTATGCGCACAACCTAACTGTCTCTGCCGCCACCGGCATGTCTCCTTTCAGGGCCTCACTGGGTTATGACCCCCCGCTGTTCCCCAAAGAAGAGGGGGAGGTGGCCGTACCATCAGTCCATGCTCACCTGAGGCGCTGTTGTCGGCTGTGGGCTGCTACGCGCCAGGCCTTTTTATGCACTGCGGAGCGCAATACCAGGGCAGCAAACCGGTGCAGGAAACCGGCTCCGCAGTATCAGGTGGGTCAGCAGGTATGGTTGTCCACTCAGCATATCAACCTGAAGGCTGAAAAGAGGAAGCTGGCCAAACGCTTTATCGGGCCCTTCCCTATTGTCAAGGTGGTGAATCCGGTGGCTGTGCGTCTGGCTCTCCCTCCTTTTCTCTGTGTTTGTCCCACATTTCACGTCTCCCAGGTCAAACCCGTGATCTCCAACCTGCTCTGCCCTCCACCTCGAATCCCGCCTCCATCCGTGTTGATCGACAGTGACCTGGCTTCGACGGTGAATTCCATCCTGGACGTCCGCCGCCGGGGCCGCGGCTTGCACTACTTGGTGGATTGGGAGGGGTATGGCCCTGAGTGGAGATCCTGGGTGCGCCAGTCGTTCGTGTTGGACAAACGCCTCATCGAGGACTTTCACCGGGCGCACCCAGGTAAAGCCAGCACCAGGAGGCGCTGCTCGGGGGGGGGGGGGGTACTGTTACAACTCACTCTGGGCCGTCATCTGCCTCAGCTGTGCGCGCACCTGGGAATAATCAGCCCCGGGCTATATAGCCCGTCCTGTCTGGAGCTTTGGCACATAGTCATCTGCTATGCAATGCTCATCGTCCTGAGCACAACTGATTCCTCTCAGCCCCGCGCATCTCTGCTGGACTCTCCGTTGGCACGTAAGCTCAACATCGTCCACTTACCTTTTCCCAGGCTCTCCCCTGTGCACAGGTGGATCCCTAAGGCGGTGGTTCTCACCCTCGCTGCGGCGGAAAATGATGGTCCTTCCTAAAATCAATTATTTGTTCTCAATGATCCCTACCCAACCATCAATGGCCTGGTTTAAGTCTTTAGACTCAAATATAAGTAAATTTTTATGGAAGGATAAACCATCACGGATTAGTTTAAAAACCCTCCAAAAAGCGAAAGAGTGCGGAGGCTTAGATTTACCAATTTTTTTTAATTACTTTTTAGCCAATAGACTGCAGTTCATTTTAAAATGGACAAAATCAACCCCACTAGGAAACCCATGGTTAGATGCTGAGCAGGCTCTCTGTGGGTCGCTAAATATCTCTGACTTACCTTTTATAAGTCCCTCTATTAAACGCCATGACTGTTTTAAAAGTATTAATATCAGCTCCTCTCTGATGGCTTGGTGGAAATTTTTTAAAATAACAGGGTCTTCACTTGTCCCCTGTAAACTCACGCCCATTTGGAATAATCCTGATATCCTGCAACAAAAGAGGACATTAAAATTTCCACTATGGCAAGAGAAGGGAATAAATAACTTAGAACATCTTATTCAAGGTGGAAATTTTATCCAATTTCAGGACCTAGTGTCACAATACAAAATCAGTGATATAAAGTATTTTGAATATCAACAGCTTAAATCCATAGTAAAAGCAAGATTTAATCTTAATCAGACAGATTTAGAAGTACCAGTTAAGGTGGCAGAGTTTCTAAATCTCCGTTCCCCAAAATTGATATCGAAAATACATGGATTATTATCAAAGTTGGATGAGTCCGTATCTCTTCCAATATCAAAATGGGAGACAGACTTATCGATTAATAAGGAGGAAAGTTTCTGGACACAAATATGTTTAAACACTTTTAAGATGACTAAAAACTCTAACTTACAACTTACACAGTATAAAGTTCTACATAGAATTTATTACACAGGACAAAGGGTGTTCGAAATGGGCCCGAGTCACACAAATATCTGCTCTCACTGCACTAGCAATGTCCCGGATAGCTATATGCATGCTATGTGGTCCTGTGCACCGGTTCAAAAGTTCTGGCAGAAGACATGTGAAGACCTGTCGGCATGGCTTGGGTATAGTGTCCCACCCTCACCCACACTTTGCATATTAGGTGATTTAAGTGAAATAAATATAGATGCAAGGATGTCACACATGGTTCTCACTGCCTTATGCATCGCAAAGAAAACTATCCTCATGAATTGGAAATCAAGAAATAACTTATGCATGACTAGCATCTATGTCAATCCTAGCATCCCCTTAGAGCTTACTAGTCAGGACTTTATGAACTTTTTCAATAATAAAATTTCATCCATCAGAGATAAAATCAATCAGATTCTTCCCACAGTTAACTTAAATACTGTAACTACTACAACTCCTTCTATTGATGTCTGTCTTGATGAGTTTACTCCAATCGACCTTTGTGAGTTAGACAAAATAGTTTCCTCATCCAAACCTTCAACTTGTCTTTTAGACCCTATTCCTACCAGGTTATTTAAAGAAGTCTTCCCACTTATTGGTAGCTTTATTCTTCATATAATCAATTCTTCATTAACTTTAGGCCATGTACCGCAGGCTTTTAAAACGGCTGTAATTAAACCCTTACTCAAAAAGCCAACGCTAGATCCAGGAGCTTTAGCTAACTATAGACCAATCTCTAATCTCCCTTTCATTTCAAAAATCTTAGAAAGAGTTGTTGCTATGCAATTATTTGACCACCTGCAGGGAAATGGTTTATTTGAGGAGTTTCAATCTGGGTTTAGAATCCATCATAGCACTGAAACAGCCTTAGCGAAGGTCACTAACGACCTCCTCATTGCATCTGATAATGGACTAGTTTCTGTACTTGTCCTTTTAGATCTTAGTGCAGCTTTTGATACTATTGATCATAATATTCTACTTGATAGATTAGAACACTATGTTGGACTTAATGGAACTTCGTTGCAGTGGTTTAGATCTTATTTATCTGATAGGTTCCAGTTTGTTCATGTAAATGATGAGTTTTCTCTCAGCTCAAAGCTTAGTCATGGAGTTCCACAGGGATCTGTGCTTGGCCCTACTCTTTTTAGTTTATATATGCTTCCGTTAGGCAACATTATTAGAAAGCACTGTATACATTTTCACTGTTATGCAGATGACACACGATTATACCTGTCAATGAAGCCAGATGATACTAATCAATTAGCCAAGTTAGAAGCCTGTCTTAAGGAAATCAAAGTTTGGATGACTTGTAATTTCCTGCTATTAAATTCAGATAAGACTGAAGTCATTCTTGTTGGTCCAAAAAACCTTAGAAATTCCTTTCCAAATCAAACTTTCAGTTTGGATGCAGTTACTCTTTCTCTTAATAGCTCTGTGAGGAACCTTGGAGTTATTTTTGATCAGGATTTGTCCTTCAATTCACATATTAAATTTGTTTCTAAGACTGCCTTCTATCATTTGCGTAATATTGCCAAGATTAGGAGCATCTTGTCTCAGAGTGATGCTGAGAAGCTGATCCACGCTTTTGTTAGCTCGAGATTAGATTATTGTAATTCTTTATTATCAGGTTGTCCTAAAACATCTTTAAAAAGTCTTCAGCTGATCCAAAATGCTGCAGCAAGAGTTTTAACAGGTACTAGAAAGAGAGATCATATCTCTCCGGTTCTGGCCTCCCTTCATTGGCTTCCCATAGAGTTTAGAATTAAGTTTAAAATCCTTCTTCTTACTTACAAAGCTCTAAACAATCAGGCTCCTTTTTATTTAAAAGATCTGATACTACCGTATCATCCTAACAGAGCACTACGCTCCCAAAATGCAGGTTTACTTGTAATACCTAGAATCTCCAAAAGTACAATGGGAGGCAGAGCCTTCAGTTATCAAGCTCCTCTCCTGTGGAATCAGCTGCCAATCTGGATTCGGGAGTCAGACTCGATCTCTGTTTTTAAGAATAGGGCTAAAACCTACCTTTTTGATATAGCCTACAATTAGGGAGGGATCATGTGTTTTCTGAACCCTCCCTTAGTTATGCTGCTAATAGGTTTAGTCAGCCGGGGGACCTCCAGTAATGCACTGGGCCTCACTCCTTTCCTCACTCTCTATGAAATATTTTTTTTTTGCTGGTCATTAACATTTGTTTGTTCTCTCCCATAGATTGAGTCCCCATCGTGCTGTTTGCTCTCTACATGTCTGTTCTTTTCTTCTTCTCTATCCCCTCACCCCCCAGCCAGTCGCAGCAGATGACTGCCCCTCCCTGAGCCTGGTTCTGCTGGAGGTTTCTTCCTGTTAAAAGGGAGTTTTTCCTCTCCACCGTCGCCAAGTGCTTGCTCACAGGGGATCGCCTGATTGCTGGGGTCTTTCTGCAACTGTGGGGGTCCTCCCTACAGTTGATAGTGCTATGAGATGACTGTTGTTGTGAAATGGCGCTATATAAATAAAGTTGAATTGAATTGAATTGAATTGAATGACTTATTATAATAACTTACTATTGGATTACATTAACCTGGAGAGAATGTCAGCCTCCTCAAATAATCAATTGGCGAAATTCAATTCTCTCTGGTCCTCGCTTATTAATTCTATAATCTGAGGGGTGGCGGGCGGTGACTCGCTCTCCTTGGCACCTCTGGCGGCTGGCTGCGCCCTGACTGCAGGTGTCCTGGGGGCTGTTCCGGGGTGGCCGTCTGTCTGGCCCTGGGGAAGGGGGGTTGGGGGGGCTGCGGGGTGGGCTGGGGGGGTTGGGCTGGGGGCCCCGGCTGGCTGGCCTCGCCCCTTGGGGGGGGTATGGGTCTGGTCCTGGGCCCCTGGTGCTGGGGTCGGGTGTGCGCCAGTGGTGGGGGTTGTCCCCAGTGCATCCTTGCACGGTGGGGTCGTGTTTTCCCTGGGGCCCTGGTGGCACCCTGGGGTTGATGCCTGCATCCTGGGTCACCCTCCCCGTCCACTGGAGTCTGTGGGTGTGTGGTGTGTACAGTACGTATATGAGAGTGGGTGTGAGTGTGGGCTTGTGTATGAGCGGATGCAGAAGTGGGTGTGTGTTGAGTGGGCAGGTGGGGCTGTGTGTGGGTGTAGGTGGGTATGTGTGATGGTGGGTGGAGGCACATGTGTGTATGGAAGCGGTTACTTGTGGGTAGATGTCTGGGGGGTGGAGGATATGTGTATGGGTAGGAGAACTTTGTTGGGTGGCAGGGGTTGGGCAGTCCATCTAGTGGCATGGGGGCTGGCGTTTCGGGGCCTGCTTGTCCTGGCCGCCCTGCTGTTGTGTTGCAGGGTGAGGCGCTTTGTCGCATCGCCCCTGGTGTAATTGGCGGCGGGTGTGTGTTGGTGCTTGGGGGTGGTTGGGGGGGCCATTGGCGTGGGTTGATGGCCGTGTTCCCTTCAGGTTGCTCCAGGGTGGTTGTGGTTGCAGGGCGGCCTGCAGCTGTCGGTGTGCGTCTGGGGTGGGTGGTCGTGGGCCTGCGTGGGCGCTCGGGGGTGTCGCCTGGCGTGTTGGGCGCCGTGTGGGTCCGGCCCATTGTTCACTATTGTGACTGTTGTTGTCCATGCTTGTGTGTGTAAGATGAGTGGAAATATCTCACTTCCGGCGCCTCACAAGTCGGCTGCCTTTTGCAACAGCGGCTCAATTCTGAGTCTTTTTTTTCCTTCCTCTCTCTTTTTGATCCAGTTTTTTCACTCCATTTATATCACGGACACACAGATCATCCCAAATGTCTCCCGAGCCGGTGGACAGAGCCACTGTTTATAGCAGGAGACGGTACAACAGGGAAGAGCTGCTAGCACTCAACCGCCACCCGGTGCTGACGGAAAAACTCGACATACCGGGAGAACTGAGGCGAAAACGCTGTGGTTGCCGGGCTGGAGTAAGGCGGAAGACAAGAAATATAAGGTACAGACCCTCCCTTCCATCCATTGTCATGGGGAATGTACGGTCGTTACTGGGAAAGGTAGATGAGCTAGCGGCTATCTCCCGCTACGATTGCATATACCGGGAATGCTATCTCCTTTTGTTTACGGAGATGTGGCTATCTGAACTAGCAGCAGATGCTATCATTGAGCTGGAGGGTTACCACGCGATACGGGCAGACCGAACACCAGACAGTGGCAAAGCAAGGGGCGGTGGAGTGATAATGTATGTTAACAACAACTGGTGCAGACCAAGACATATCACTGTTAAACAACGACACTGCAGCAAAGACACTGAGTTGCTAGCTGTTAGCATGCGGCCTACATATCTCCTGAGGGAATACTCACACGTGATCTGCATTGTTATTTATGCAAATCCGACAGCGAACGCTGGGACAGCGCGTGACGTCATCCATTCAGTAACCGGCAGGCTGCAGACAGAACACCCAAATTCTCTTCTCCTCATCTCAGGCGATTTCAACCATGTTTCACTGTCTCCCATTCTACCTACGTTTACCCAGTATGTCACATGCCACACTAGAGACAATGAAACACTGGACTTATTCTATGCAAACACTAAGGAGGCGTACACCTCATTACAACTCCCCCCACTCGGGAGATCGGATCACAACTTGGTTCATCTCCGGCCGGTGTACAAACCCCTAGTGCACAGACAACCTCCGGCCATGTGCACAGTGAAGTTATGGTCTGAGGAGGCAATGGACACTCTAAAGGGCTGTTTTGAAACCACCGCCTGGGAGCAGCTCTGCGATCCACATGGTGAGGACATCGATGGCCTCACTCACACCATCATGGACTACATCAGCTTCTGTGTGGACAACACCGTACCCACCAAGACCATACGGTGTTGCTCAAGCAACAAACCCTGGATCAACCCTGAGATAAAAACACTTCTGAGAGAGAAGAAGAGGATCTTCAGGTCGGGGAACAGGGAGATGCTGAAGTCCGTACAGAGGGAGCTGAGGAGGAAGATCAGAGAAGGCAAGGACAGCTTCATGAAGAAGATGGAAGACAAGCTGCAACAGAGCGACATCAGCGTGGTCTGGAGAAACCTTAAAACCATCTCTGGGCTCCAGAATACCTCCCCCGAGGCCACGGGGGGCAGGGAGTGGGCGAACAATCTGAATCTGTTTTTCAATAGGTTTGACCAACCGCCCTCCCCCCTGACTGCACAACAACCACTGCTGCCTCTAAAGACATCGAGTCCTGCTGCCCACTCCCCACTCCATCAACACCCCCCCACTCCCAACACACAGCCCCCCAACCTGACCCTGACTAAGACTCAGGTGAGGACGGAGCTGAGGAAGATCAAAGCGAGGAAGGCGTCGGGACTGGACGGCATCAGCGCAAAGCTCCTCAAGTCCTGTGCAGACCAGCTGTGTGGGATTGTGGAGTACATCTTCAATCTGAGCCTGAAGCTGGGGAGGGTACCACAGCTGTGGAAAACATCTTGTGTGGTACCTGTACCAAAGACTTCCCACCCCAAAGACCTGAACAGCTACAGACCAGTGGCCTTGACGTCCCACATGATGAAGACCCTGGAGAGACTGCTCCTTGCTCACCTCCGCCCCCTGGTGGGACCAGTGATGGATCCACTCCAGTTCGCCTACCAGCATGGCATTGGGGTGGAGGATGAGGTGATCTTCCTCCTTCACCGTTCTCTGTCCCACCTGGAGAAGCCCGGGAATGCAGTGAGGATCATGTTCTTTGACTTCTCCAGTGCTTTCAACACCATCCAACCGATGATCCTGAAGGACAAGCTGCTGTGCGCAGGGGTGGACCAGCACCTGTCATCATGGATCCTGGACTACCTCATGAACCGGCCTCAGTTTGTGAGAACCCGGGACTGTGTGTCCGACACGATCATCGGTAGCGCGGGGGCCCCTCAGGGAACGGTTTTGGCTCCCTTCCTGTTCACCCTTTATACTGCGGACTTCTCACACAACCCAACACACTGCCATCTACAGAAGTTCTCTGATGACTCTGTGATCGTTGGCCTCATCTCCAACGGAGATGAAGCTGAGTACAGAGGGCTTATCCAGGACTTCGTGGACTGGTGCCATCGGAACTGCCTCCAGATCAATGCGAGGAAAACTAAGGAGTTGGTGGTGGCCTGCCGCAGGCAAGGACGACCCCTCACAGCACCAGTAAATGTACAGGGAACAGACATCGAGATGGTGACAGCCTATAAGTACCTGGGTGTTCATCTGAGCAATACACTAGACTGGTCACACAATACTGACGCACTCTACAAGAAGGGACAGCGCAGGCTGTTCCTACTGAGGAGACTCAGGTCTTTTGGTGTACAAGGGGCGCTGCTGAAGACATTCTATGACACGGTGGTGGCATCAGCCATCACTTTTGGAGTGGTCTGCTGGGGCAGTGGCATTACCGCAGCCGATAGGAAGAGACTGAACAAACTGATCAAGAAAGCTAGCTCTGTCCTGGGGCAGCACCTTGACCCAGTGGAGGAGATAGGAGAGAGAAGGACGGTGGCTAAACTGTCATCTCTGCTGGAGTCCGAGTTCCACCCTATGCAGAACATACTGAATGCACTGAGGAGCTCATTTAGCAGCAGACTACATCATCCTAGGTGCACAACCGAGAGATTTCGCAGGTCCTTCCTACCTACGGCTGTCAGACTGTACAACCTAAGCAGGGCTGCTCGCAGAGATGGCAAAAAGACGTGGCAACCTAATAGTTTTGAATGAAAAAGACGCAATAGACTTATACAATGGTCCTCTCCGGCATACAACTAGGAAAATACCGGTCGCTATGGAGGGTGAGAATATGTATGGGTACATAATCATACCATGTAGGATAACTAAGTAGACGGTTGTGCTGTTTCATCCCATCTAGCAACAATGCTCTGCACTATGTGTGTTTATATATTTACATATTTATTCCATCTAGCTACAATGCTCCGCACTGGGTGTGTTTATATATCTACATATTTATTCCATCTAGCTACAATGCTCTGCACTGTGTGTGTTTATATATTTACATATTTATTTCATCTAGCTACAATGCTCCGCACTGTGTTTATATACTCATATATTTATTCCATCCAGCTACAATGCTCCGCACTGTGTGTCTATATATATATATTTATATTTATATGTACATATGTATACTTGCTGCGCTTGTTTGTTTTTTTTTGTTTTTTTTCTCCTCTTGCCTTCTGATTGTTGCTCTGAGTGTTGCTATCCCTGTGCTGTTGCATTCCTGGAATTTCCCCATTGTGGGACTAATAAAGGCTTATCTTATCTTATCTTATCTTATATGTTTGGCTGCCCCATCATGTTAGTGGTGCTGGGAGTGCCGGGGCGTGATGCTGGTGGGTCCTGGGCTGGTTCCACTGGCGGCCCTTGCCCTGGGTTGGGATTTGGGGACAGTGGGTAGCTTCATGAACCAGTCTGCAAGCTGGTTTCTGGGGGGACGGCCTCGCTTTTAGACCACCTGCCTCCCAGTCTTATTTCTCGCCCTCCCCCTCCCCCTCCCCCTGACTCTGGGTGGAATATACATCTTTTTTGTTATATTTAGGGCTTTGGGGTGGGGGGGTGCCGCACTGTGTCGGTGAAGGGGATACCTTTGCTGCGTGGTGGGACTGCACTCACCTCAATTTTAATTGCATTTTAGACACTGAGGGCTTGGGGGGATGGGGGCCCTGCTGCCATCGCAGTGGCTAGCAGTGCTCCAATCACTATCCCCCCAATTTTAATTGCACTTTGGTAGTCCACACATTTACACACAATTACAGTATATCATATAACCGACACACACCCACCATGTTCTGTGCAGGGGGAGGGGGTGGGGGTCTTCCTCCACCGCTGTTGCCCTGCTCTTGCTGGGGGCATGGGGGCCTGGTGGGGAGCCTGGGACCTATCATGTTGTCAAGATCCCTGGGTGCTACTGAATATATACACTACTGTTCAAAAGTTTGGGGTCACTTAGAAATTTCCTTATTTTTGAAAGAAAAGCACTGTTTTTTTCAATGAAGATAACTTTAAACTAATCAGAAATGCACTCTAATATCTAATATACATTGCTAATGTGGTAAATGACTATTCTAGCTGCAAATGTCTGGTTTTTGGTGCAATATCTTCATAGGTGTATAGAAGCCCATTTCCAGCAACTATCACTCCAGTGTTCTAATGATACAATGTGTTTGCTCATTGCGTCAGAAGGCTAATGGATGATTAGAAAACCCTTGTGCAATCATGTTAGCACAGCTGAAAACAGTTTAGCTGGTTAGAAAAGCTATAAAACTGACCTTCCTTTGAGCGAGTTGAGTATCTGGAAAAAATTATTATTTCAAATACAAATCATTATTTCTAACCTTGTCAATGTCTTGACTATATTTTCTATTCATTTTACAACTCATGGTGGTAAATAAGTGTGACTTTTCGTGGAAAACACAAAATAATTGTCTGGGTGACCTCAAACTTTTGAACGGTAGTGTAGATACAACCAAGGAAGTTAGAGGGGGGCTGAGTATGAGTCTAAGTGAGAGTGAGGGGGTGATGATTGGAGGTGGTAATGGTGGGTCGGTTTTGTGCGGCATTTTGCATGCCGGGTGGCATCTTGGGGTGCCTGCGGTGGTCTGCTGATTGTTTGCCCAGATGGGCGCCGGGGGTGGGGGTCTGCTTCTGTGGCCTGCGCCGGTGGTCTCCCTGGTCACTGCTGGGCACTGGTGCGTGTTCAGGCTCGCTGCATCTGCTTCGCAGCCGCCTTATGAAACAAAGGTGAATGAGGGGTGAGTTTGAATGGGTACAGGAGTGAGAGAAAATGGGTTGGTCTGGGTGAGTGAGATGGGTGTGCATGGGAGCATATGGGTGTGAAGGTGTGGGGAGGGGTGTGTCTGCGAGTTGGGAGGTGCTGGATTAAGGGGGGTAGTGCCTCTCGGCAATGTGGGCTCCCCTGGATGGGGGACTTCTTTGGACATGGGGGTCCCCGGGGTGTGCGACAGAGGCGATGGGGCGGGCCCGCTGTGGGGGTGCCTGGGGGGGCTCGCGCAGGGGGGTGCGGGCCGGGCGGGTCCGGGGGTGTGGGTTCACCGCGCCGGCCACCGTGCAGCCTGGCCTCCCTTGATCGTCCCTCCGGGGGCGGATGCCTGGCTTTCCTGGAGCTTGCTGACCTTGGGGCTGGGGGTTGGTGGCGCTGCCTTGCCTGCTCTGGGTTCCCGGGGAGAGAGCTGCTGTGACCGGCCCTCCGCTCGTATGTTTCCTAACAAACCACTCACATGCACACACTTATTTTGCGCGCATTCTCATATATATGCACACAGACATACACGCACAAGTGTCTCTCCTTTAACAGGTGTGGAAACCAGACTTGTGTTGAGACATCTTCTGTGGAAGAAGCAGTTTGTCTTTCGTTTGTTTTAGTTGTTGTTGGGTTTTTTTCTTTTCTTTCGTCTGTTCCCCTCCCTTTTCTTTTCCCCCTTCACACACTTCCTTTCCCTCTTCCCCATCCTGTTGGGTCTTCCATGGGTAAAACAATTAAAATAAAGTATTAAAAGTTATTACAGGAGGAGTTTACAACAATATACAATACACAGTTAGGTACTGTATAAGCTCCTCTTGGCAAAGTAAATGTCATGCGGTGGCCCTCGAGAGCTACCATAAGATGCCAAAGGTCGCCGGTGAGGTTTGCATTGATGTTTATTGACGAACACAAGAACACACAAAATAATGAGCCACGGTGGGCTAAAACACACAACACTAGACACAGGAGATCGTAAGGCTAACACGAAGCTTACTTACAATCCTGACCATGAACAAGGAATGGTCGTTAACGATCCGCTGACGAGGAATTATTGACGATTATTGTCGAGACTGCTGCATCATACTGCTCCCAGCGCCCATTTAAATACAGGGCTGCTGATGAGCCACAAATGCAGCACAGCTGTCAGGCTTTGACAGCAGGAAGCTCCTCCGAGCACTGTCACAATAAGAGCTCGGGGAGCCAGAAGGTAAACACTGCCGTCAAACCTGGCGAAAATGATGCATGGCCTGAGCGCGGACGAAATCGGCGCTCGGACCATAACAGTACCTCCCCCACCGAGGGCGGGCTCCGAACGCCCGATGACACCCAAGCCCCCCACCCACCCCAGGGCGGGTGTATGGGGAGCAGGCCTGGAGGGAGAGGATCAGCCACAGACAGAAAACCATGACGATGACAGAAGCACATACACTACCGTTCAAAAGTTTGGGGTCACTTAGAAATTTCCTTATTTTTGAAAGAAAAACACTGTTTTTTTCAATGAAGATAACTTTAAACTAATCAGAAATGCACTCTAATATCTAATATACATTGCTAATGTGGTAAATGACTATTCTAGCTGCAAATTTCTGGTTTTTGGTGCAATATCTACATAGGTGTATAGAGGCCCATTTCCAGCAACTATCACTCCAGTGTTCTAATGGTACAATGTGTTTGCTCATTGCGTCAGAAGGCTAATGGATGATTAGAAAACCCTTGTGCAATCATGTTAGCACAGCTGAAAACAGTTTAGCTGGTTAGAAAAGCTATAAAACTGACCTTCCTTTGAGCGAGTTGAGTATCTGGAAAAAATTATTATTTCAAATACAAATCATTATTTCTAACCTTGTCAATGTCTTGACTATATTTTCTATTCATTTTACCACTCATGGTGGTAAATAAGTGTGACTTTTCGTGGAAAACACAAAATAATTGTCTGGGTGACCCCAAACTTTTGAACGGTAGTGTAGATAACCAGAAAAAATACGATACTCACTAATACACAAATCATAATTAAGACAGAGTACAAATGAAACAATCACAGGGCACGATAACAGAAAATATGATACTCTCAAGTGCACAAATCATAATTACGACAGAGCGCAAATGAGACAATCACAGGGCACGACAACAGAAAATACAAGACTCCCAAATACACAAATCACAATTAACACAGGGCATAAATGAAGTAATTACAGAGCACGATTCATGGAAAATACCATACTGCATAATGCTCATTAACACACAGGGCAAGAGAGAAAAAAAACCCAAAACAACCAGAAACACATGCATATCCCTCAAACAGAAGAAGGGAAAAAAGAAAAAAAAACAAAAAACCACACGCTAACCAAGGCAAGAACACAGAGCCAGATTATCACCCTGAATGACCTTTAACCCAGACAGTTCAGGAAAATGACGACAGGCAGAGACCAAAAACCACAGGGACAGTTCCGGCGGTCTCCCTGCATCCAATGGCTGACGGGTGGCCACGGGGAACAGTATATGATCGGGCGGCCTTCCCCAGTCCCAGGCCTGGAAAGTCCAACCCTCCGGCTGCCGAACCAGGTCGCCCAGCAGCAAACACAATGTGTCGGGTGGCCGACCCAGGGCGCTGAACCGGCGAAACAGTTCCTCAGGTGGCTGACCCGCATCCCTCAGCCACCAGAACCGTGGGAAGACAGCCTGCAGCGGCCTCCCTGGCGGGGGAAAGACGTGGGAGAGCCGGGCCGAACGTAGAAGCCCCCCAACGGCCCCCGGCGGTGATGAGCTGGGTTGGTGACTCTGACGAGGGGAAAGAAGGTGACGACGAGCCTGCACCATGTCAGGAAGTGAAGGGTCTGCAGCTCCTCCACTGACCTTGACCCATACCGATGCTGCAGTTGTGGCTGCACCCGCATTGGACCACCACTGGGTCTCGACTGCACCCGCGTCGGACCCCGATTGGGTCTTGGCTGCACCCGCGACGGACCCCCACTGGGTCTCGTCGGACCCCAACTGGGTCTCGGCTGCACCCGCATCGGACCCCACTGGGTCTCGGCTGCACCCGTGCTGGACCCCAATTGGGTCTCGGCTACACCCGCAACGGACCCCCACTGGGTCTCATCGGACCCTGACTGGGTCTCGGCTGCACCCGCATCAGACCCCCACTTGGTCTCGGCTGCACCCGCGTCGGACCCCGATTGGGTCTCGGCTGCACCCGCGTCGGACCCCGATTGGGTCAGCGCAGCACCGGTGACGACCTCCGACCCCAAACCTGGAACCTCCAGCACAGCAACCACGACTGGCTCTGCACCGGTGACTCTGCAAGAAGGCTTGGAAGACAAGAAAGAACCGGGATCAGAATCACCGGTAGCGACAGAGCCCAGTGAGACGAGCTCGGGTGCAGCAGGCAGCTGCCACTGACTCACCTCCCCGAGAGGCAGGCAGAAATGCTCCAAGACAGAAAGGAGAAACACAAGGTAGAGCACTTGCCTGCACTCGGGTTCTGTTGCCGTCCAGGACTTCGTCGATCCAGGCTCAGGACGGAGAAGTTCATCTTGAGGCTTCCACTCAGCTATGGCGGGTTTCGCAGCCGGCATGATGGTCACTGCAGTCTGTGGATCCTCCGGCGCTGACGTCCACGCCGATAACCTGCATGGCGTGGTGGCAGGGGATCCTCAACCTGCTGGCTCGAACTGTTCCAGCGTGGAGACCCGGGGACGCTTTATCATCGGCGCAGGCTCCAGGCTGCAGTCCGCTCCTCTCCTCTGCCCATGACATGGCTGCGGGGCTGGAACCAGGCTCTCTGGAACAGCAAGCCCCCTCCTTGTCCGGCGACGTAGGCCTGGCGTCGTGGACCGCTCAGCGGAGGGAGACACAGAGGCAGCAGGTTTAGTAATCAGAGCTACAGCAGGTGGTGGGAGCTCGGGGGACTGCGAACCCCGAACTCCGCCCCCAGGAGTCAGACAAGGCAAATCACAACTAAGATGAGAAGAAGGAACTTGCACTTGCCTGTTTCCTGGAGGAAGGATGGTGCCTGCTGTAGGGGTCGTTGTTCCTCCCTTTCCCTGCTGGATGGTGACAGAGGGCCCCCTTGAAGGACGAGGAGGAGCCGCTTGCGTAGGTCCACTAACGGGCTGCACCAGAAGTGGATACAGACGGGGGCTTGTTGAGGTTCGCTTCAAGCGTGGCGCTGACGTCTGCTGGACGAAGGCGAAGCGAAGGTGAGGTCCGGAAGGGTGAACTCCTGGACCAGATCGGGGGCAGGAACAGGATCCCAAAACGAGGAGCGACGATGCCTCCTCTTCAGCTTCCTGCTGGTGTTTCTCTCCAGCCCACGGAGTACCTCACATTGAGAAGCGATCTCTGCCTTCCTCGTCATGACGTCCGGGTGGTCGAAGTAGCAAGGAAGGTTATTCAGAAGAACCTCAGCATAGTCCAGGTGCCAGCGCATCTCATTGGGGGTGTTGTTGAGCGTAGCGGCGAGGAGTGTTCCATCTACGTACTCCAGGGCGTCCGTTAGCTCGTAAGCCAGGTGCCGAACGCAGCTCCTGAAAGACAGCATTCTCCCAGCACGCAGTTACCCAGACAGGGAAGAACAATTGTCCAATTAAGCAAACTCACCGGGAACGGCGTCTCGGTTTGTCGTCAGTTAGGGCACCTAGTGGCAGCAGTCTACTGTCATGCGGTGGCCCTCACGAGCCACCATAAGACGACAAAGGTCGCCGATGAGGTTTGCATTGATGTTTATTGACGAATACAAGAACACACAAAGTTATGAGCCACGGTGGGCTAAAACACACAACACCAGACACAGGAGATCATAAGGCTAACACGAAGCTTACTTACAATCCTGACCATAAACAAGGAATGATCGTTAACGATCCGTTGATGAGGAATTATTGACAATTATTGACGAGACTGCTGGATCATACTGCTCCTAGCGCCCGCTTAAATACAGGGCTGCTGATGAGCCGCAAATGCAGCACAGCTGTCAGGCTTTGACAGCAGGAAGCTCCTCCGAGCGCTGTCACAATAAGAGCTCAGGGAGCCAGAAGGCAAACACTGCCGTCAAACCTGGCGGAGATGATGCATGGCCCGAGCGCGGACGAAATTGGCGCTCGGACCATGACAGTAAATCTGTTTTGGCACAAAAAAGGTGAAAAAAAAAAAAGGAGTAAGGGGGCCCAAGTATACAGAAAGGGACTCACAGGGGCGACTAGGTCCAAACACCATCACTCCAGTCTTCTTATCATTAAAATTTAGGAAGTTTTGGGCCATCCAAGACTTTATGTCTTCAGTGCATGCCAGGAGTGAGTTTACTGATGAGACAGCTTTTTGTTTTAGTGGGACATAAATCTGACAGTCATCAGCATACAGGTGGAAAAAGATACGATGCTTTTTAAAAATGGAACCCAGTGGAAGTATGTACAGAGAAAAAAGCATGGGCCCTAGAACTGACCCCTGTGGGACCCCGTGTGGCAGAGGAGCAGAAGAGGATTCAAACCCAGACATGCTAACTTTAAAAGTTCTGTCTGCCAGATAGGACCTAAACCAGTTAAGAGCAGTGCCAAAAATGCCCACTAGGTGCTGCAAACGGGAAATTAAAACATGATGGTCCACTGTGTCAAAGGCAGCAGTTAGCATACCCGTCAAGTGATACAGTTTTGCCGTATTTTAATACGGGGGAAATGCAATTTTAGCAAATACGGGCGTATTGCCATTTCTGTACGCCAAAAAGAAAAATATACAGCGAAAAAAAAAATTATTGAGAGAACCTAAAATCAACTGAACAGTAATTTGATGCCTGGCGAAATTGAATGCACCTAAGCAGTCTTTTTGTGATTTTCAAAATGGCTTCATGCAGCGCACCGCCGGTGAAGAAAACAAAGCTTGAAGAAAAGGGAAATCGAGGGACTGGACGTCACCGAAAAGAATGGAAGAGTCCGAGCTTCGAGAAGGGAAAATACGCTCATCTGCATCAGATCGTACCTGACAGCCAGACCCACACTGCAGGTCGGCGCCTTTTTAGTCCTTCATGCTTCCTAGACACACTGGATATAAAGTATCAAACTTCAGCTTTCAGTAGATCAAACCCAATGAAGGTGATGATTTACAGTAGGTGAGAATAGGGAAACACCATCTTTGACTGACAGCACTGTTCAGATTCAGCAGGGCATATGCTGCTCCATGATAGCTATGGCACTAAAAAACAGGCTTTTCAATTTTATATAATTTAGCTAAAATATAGAAATGTTACACATTTATGAGGGCTGTTCATAAGAGATTTCCCCTGAGTCATCTTCCATGGACTGAGAAGACTCAACCTTGGCACATTTATTAGTCTTTCTCTGCATAGTTACCACCAAGGGTTACACATTTCTCCTATCGCTTTATGCAGCTGCGGAGACCTCACCTGTAGAAGTCTGCAGGCTGTGCCAGAAGCCACAACTTGACCATGGAAATCAGCATTTCATTGTCTTGGAAGGGCTTGCCCTTCAAAAATGACTTCATTGTTGGAAAAAGGTGGAAGTCAATGGTGTAAGGTAGGGAGGGGAAGTGGGGTGAGGAAGGATTAAATAGCCGCAGGACTGTGCTTCCCTCTGGGCAACGTGTAAGTTGTGAACCCGGCATTATCTTGCAGGAAGCGGACACCTTTGGTCAGCATGATGATTGCTTTTGGTGACCTTCTGCAATTTCTGCAGCAGTGAAGTGCAGCAAGTCCCGGTAATTATGGTACCCTTTACCAGGCAATCCATCATCACTACTCCATGCTGATCCCAAAAAACCGTGAGCATGACCTTGCCTGCCAAGGGTTGCACGGTGGCACAGTGGTTAGCGCTGTGGCAGCACAGTTTACCCTCAGCCGGGGGATCGCGGGGATCGTGAGATCATGGGTTCGATCCCAGCCCCCAACCAACAGTGATCTGTGTGGAGTTTGCATGTTCTCCCTGTGTTGTGTGGGTTTACTCCGGGATTTCTCCGGTTTCCTCCCACATGCCAAAAACATGCAGGTTAGGGATACGGGGCGCTCGCGCACGCAGCGACCGGCAGCTGGTGGCTTGTCACCAGACTGCGAAACAAATCTACCTACGGGTACAAATAAGTAACAACAAAAAAAAAAAAAGGTTGGACATATGCCTTCTTCAGAGGTGGTGAGTCATAACGCTTCCATTGCTTCAACTGGGCTTTAGTTTCTGTATCATAGTGATGGACGCATGTTTCATTCTATGTGATTAGTCTGTCAAAGAAGTCGTCTTGTTTTTTTTGGTACATGGTCAAAAGAGCCTGACAGTATGTGACTTGCTCCTGCTTCTCAAGTTCATCCTGCCTATCATCAACAACTTCAACACCATCTTTCAAGCAGACGAGAGCAACATAGGCAGTCTCCTCCCTGAAATGGATCGACTCTTGAGAAAATTATTGGTCAAATTTGTTCAAATGAAGTATGAAAAGGCGACCAATGACCTAAGAAGGCTGGATTTCCTGAACAGTGACCTGCAGCACTCTGATGAGTTTATTGCCATTGTACTGGAAACCAGAGAAGCCCTACAAACCCATGAACTTGACCCAGGCACAGAGCAGAAGTTCTTTGAAGCAGTAAGAGGCTTCTATGAAGCTGTAGTGAGAAAGATGCTCAACAAGTTCCCCTTTGACAACAAAATTCTGCCACACCTCTCTGTCCTCGACCCCAGGAAAACAGAGTCCCTGACCTATGGCCCCATTGTAGAGCTTGCTGCTGCATTTTGCCCCAATGTTGATACAGAAGAGCTGAAAGAAGAATGGGAGGACCTGCAACTGCTGCCAGAAAACACAGTGCCTCGGGACTTCCGGTCTGGACACCATGGTGATAGCAGCTTAACGCTGAAGCTCCCAGACCCGATCCAGGAAAATATCTTGAAAATCAGATTTAACGGATTTTTGGAAGAGTGAAAATCAAGAGACAAAGTCATCATGCCTAAAGGAAAACAGAAGAAATCGACATTTACCAGGCCAGGACACACATCGGCCGGAGAATCTGATCCGGATGATTTCCATTCAGAAGACGAGGAGCTGAATGAAGCTAGCAACAAGGTTAGCTTAAAAATGGTACTTAAAGAATTAAGATTATTTCGCCGAGAGTGTTGGGCCGAATTTCGTGAAATTAAAGACGAAATAAAAAGGACAAACAGCAGAGTGGACCAGGCCGAGGACCGAATCTTGGAAGCAGAAGAAAGAATAAAAGGGCTGGAAGATACCGTGCTGGATCTACACAAATGATAGGCAAGACTGGAGGCAAAGCTAACCGACCAAGAAGGAAGACTAAGAAGAGACAACATAAGAATTCATGGTCTGAAAGAAGGAGTCGAGGACGATTTCACCACAATGGCGGCATGCGTGGAATCCTTACTGAGAGAGAAGTTGGATATTCCCCAAACCACCGACTTGAAGATAAAAAGGGCGCACCGTACATTAGCCCCTAGGCCGGTGGCGGAAGCGCCACCAAGATCGGTGGTGGTAAAGTTCTCCAACTCCAAAATAAAAGAAGAGGTTGTAAGACTGGCTTGGCAGAAAAAAGGATTTATGCACCAAGAGAGAAAAGTTTTTGTGGAACACGATTACGCCCCGGAGGTCCTTAAAAAGCGTCGGGAATACAACAACGCTAAAAAGATACTACGAGAGAAGAAACTGCACTTTCAGACTCCATTTCTGGCAAAGCTGAGGGTGTTTTATGGAGATGAGACGTGTCTCTACAACTCGGCGGAAGAAGCAACCACGGATATGGCGAGAAGGGGACTCCTGGTAACAGTGTATAAACCTGCAGCAGACCCGATCGAAAGAATCAAGGCTCAATTGTGGTCCACACAGAGACCCTCAAAATCCACGGGCCAGCAGCGGGAAACCCAGCGCCAGAGCTACAAGGAAAAACTGGCCGTTTACAGGAGGGAATAACGATATTTTTATTCAATCTGCGCATCCAACCCTCCTCCTACAAGGTAACAAACATTAAAGGAGATGCAGAATCAGCAAGTGGTAAAGCATTTTATGGAACAGACATAATATTAGAAACAAATAAGTCTTAAAAAAAAAAAACTTGTTAAAATAGAAATGTGACAATGAACCAACAAATACTGTATTAACATGACTGTTTGCTGTGATGGTGGTGGGAGGTTGCGCACAATTTCATAAGGTATAGGCATAAAAAAAAAATCATTACAAGTTCGGATTGGGATCTGAAATTCACGTTAGAAACATGGGACAACTTACAGGGGTAAGAGAGGGCCCTCAGCACGTAACGGATTCTGAGGAATTTCCCTCAGGGCCAACACACCATCAAGGCTCTTCTAAGGTCACTAAAAAGACCTCAGCTCAGGAAGATCTTTTGTCAGTTTTTTTGTTTTAAAGTTTTCTATACTATGTTCTTAATGTTTTTTATGTTCCTAATGTTCTTTCAGTTTCTGAGTAGCATAAAAGAGGGCCACCACACTGTTATACTAAATAAGACAACACAATGGAGAAACAGGGTGTAACCAAAATAATCTCATATAATGTAAAAGGGATCCTGAATCCAGTTAAAAGATCCAAGATTCTAGGCAAAATGAAAAAAGACAAAGCAGGAATAATATTTTTACAGGAAACCCACCTAACAGACGTGGAACACACTAAACTCAATAGACAAGGGTTTAAAATGATCTCTTCATCTTCATATACTGTAAGTCAGGGAGGAGGAGGGGGGTAGCGACATTGATCTCAACCAAAATTATATTTGAAAAAAAATCAGAACACAAAGATAAAGAAGGGAGATACAGCATGGTACTTGGGCGGCTAGAGGGAGAAGATATCACCCTGCTGAATGTATATGCACCTCCAGGGGCAAACTGGAAATTTTATAAAAATGTATTTGACCTAATGAAAGCTAAAGCCCAAGGTTTAGTGATATGTGGTGGAGACTTCAATCTAAGACTGAAACCATACTGGGATGCATCAAGTAATTCTCCACATCAAAATAACACTCAAAGTAGAAAAACTCGGATGCTACTAAAAGAAATGGGAATCTGTGACGTGTGGAGGGAATTCAACCCCAGTGTAAAAGATTATACATTTTACTCAGCACCACATTCATCATACTCAAGGATTTACTATTTTATTATGTTTAATAGAGACATTGGAAGAGTAAAAACATGTAAAATAGGACTGATGGATCTCTCTGACCACAGTCCGATCTACATGGACTTAAGTATCCAAAAATACACAAATAACACATTTTCTTGGAGGTTAAATTCAAATGTGCTGAAAGGACCACTGAAAGATGAATTGGAATCAGATATTCTCAGATATTTGGAAGAAAATGATAATGGAGAAGTATCCCCCTTAATACTGTGGGACGCATGCAAAGCTGTAATAAGGGGAAAGATTATTGCAAAACTGGCAATCCAAAAGAAACTGAGACAAGAAAACTAGTCGCATTAGAGTCAGAACTTAAGAACCTAGAAAAAGAGCACAAAGATAACACTCATTCTAATGACTCGCTCAAAATTAAGGAGATTAAAAAACAAATAAATGAGATCTACACAATAGAAATCCAGAAGAAACTTACATTTCTGAAACAAAAACACTATGAAACAGGCAGCAAATAGGCAAAATTGCTAGCCTATAAATTGAGGAAACAACAAACGGAGAGAGCAATCTACAAAATCAGAGACCCAGTATCAAAGGAAATAAAATTTAGAACTCAGGATATTCTTAAAAGCTTCGAGAACTATTATAAGAACTTGTACTCCCTCAAAAAACATAAAAACGCATCCGAAGCATTCCTAAACACATTAAACCTTCCCCAACTTACTGAGTCACAAAATAAAACACTACTGTCAGAAATACAACCTAAAGAATTAGAAAAAGCAATTATCAAACTTAAAGCTAACAAATCCCCAGGAGCAGATGGCTATACAGCAGAGTGGTACAAAACCTTTAAACAGCAACTATCCCCTCTCCTCCTGAAAACATTTAACTATGGCCTCCACACAGGGAAAATCCCCCCCTCCTGGAGAGAAGGGGTCATTGCAGTCATACCTAAACCTGAAAAGGATAAACTAGACTGCTCCAACTGCAGACCAATCAGTGTGTTAAATCAGGACTATTGTGGCTCATGTATTCATGCCTACATATGTATAAGCACAGGGGGTTGTTTAAGATTGCATATGTGGACTGACCTCACGTCTTAGAGGAGGACAATAGGTCTGAACCACCTGAGGAGAACAGCAGGGAGACGGAGACACGGCGGTAAGGATCTGAAAGGACTTCCTGACCCCCTGGGGCCAGGTGGAGGACTGAAGGACATTGAGGGGGAGTTATGGTCAATAAGGGGATTTGACAAGGATGTGTGATTTGGCTTTTGATGTTGTATGTATAAATAAGGGGGTTCTTGACTGAGTTCAGCCTCTTCTGTTTCTGAGAGATATGTTGGGGATGTGACTACAACATTAAAACCTGAATTATGAAACGATTCAGCTTCTTCATTTCATGCTCCCCACACTGGTGACCAGTTACGTGAGAATGGATGAAAGGAGGTCCCCCGATGCAGACTCGTCGGGGGCGACCCAAGCGAGCGCCGTCGCCCTCAAACTACCAGAATTCTGGCAGAACGACCCGGACTCGTGGTTCCTCCAGGCCGAGGCGCAGTTCGTGCTCGCAGGAATAACGGCAGATGACACTAAGTTCTACCACGTCATCGCCAAGCTCGATGCCTGCACAGCGCGATGTGTGCGGAACGTGGTACAGCAGCCACCCGCCGACGACAAATATGGCGAGTTAAAGGCTACCCTCATCGAGTGTTTCGCGCCCTCAGCCGAAGAGAGGGCTAAGAAGCTACTGGCTATGTACGGCCAAGGAGGGTGCAGACCGATCACCCTGATGGAAGACATGCTTCAGTTGAGGGAATCAGACAACGACAGCTTCCTCTTCAAGCACATCTTCCTCAGCAACCTCCCGACGCACATGAGAGGGACCCTATCCAGCATGCATTTTGAGACCCAGCGGAATTTCCGTGCACTGGCTCGGGAAACTCCAAAGCCGGGATTCGTTAGCAACTTCGGCTCTCGGCGAGACCAATAAGCTGCTCTACATCACTGACGAGAGCTCCGGGCGGCATTTCCTCATAGACACCGGAGCTCAGGTGAGCTTCATCACCCCGACCTACGCTGACTGGGTGGCTGGCACCCACGGTGACGGGGCAACGGCGGCGAACGGCTCGAGCATCAGCACCTATGGAGAAAGGACTTTGTCTCTGTCCTTACACGGCCGCACTTATGAGTGGACTTTTATCATAGCGGCGGTGAGTTTCAACATGTTAGGTGCCGATTTCTTGTGCTCACATGGGTTGTTAGTTGATCTTGCCAACAGACGATTAGTAAATGCACTGTCTTTCTATTCTATTCCTTGTGCAGCTCGAGTGTCCCCACCACCCGTGCAGGCCAACGTTACCACAGCAGGCGGTAAGTTTGACACACTCCTCACCCAGTTCCAGCACTCACAGTTCCCAAATTTTCGGCAACAGTGGCAAAACATGGGGTGGAGCATTTTATCACCACAACTGCCCCCCCCCCCCCCCGTTTTCGTGAAAGCTCGGCGCTTAGACGCTGCCAAGCTCGCCATAGCACGCGATGAGTTCGCCAGCCTGGAAAAGCTGGGCATTATTCGTCGTTCGAAAAGCCCATGGGCTTCGCCACTGCATATGGTCCCTAATGCTGACGGCTCCTGGAGACCTTGCGGCGACTACCGCAGACTAAACAACGCTACAGCGCATGACCGCTACCCAATCCCACACATTCAGGATTTTTCGATGCATCTAGCGGGGGCGCGCATTTTTTCTAAAATAGACCTGGTTTGCGGCTACCATCAAGTTCCAGTCCGACCGAAGGATGTCCCTAAAACAGCCGTAATAACCCCTTTTGGGCTTTTTGAGTTTTTGTGCATGCCGTTTGGTCTTAAAGGCGCAGCACAAACATTCCAGCGTATGATAGACGCTGTGTTACGTGATCTCCCCTTCGTGTTCGTCTATCTCGACGACATTTTAGTCGCCAGTACGTCCGAGGAGGAACACGAAAAACACCTCACTACAGTTTTTTGGAGGTTGGGAGAACACGGGTTAATAATTAATCCAGCCAAGTGCCAGTTCGGCGTGGCGCAGATCGATTTTCTGGGACACCGCGTTTCCACAGAAGGGGCAGTCCTGTTGCCTGATAAGGTGCGCGCAGTGGCAAATTTCCCCCGACCACAAATGGTCAAATCATTGCAGGAGTTTTTGGGAATGGTAAATTTTTATAACCGTTTCCTGCCCCACGCAGCTCAGCTCATGCAACCATTGTATGCTGCGCTCAGAAAACAAAAACCCTCCAACGCGGTTGTGTGGTCCCCAGAGCGAGAGCACGCATTCGCGTAAGTAAAAAGAGCCCTGGCTGACGCCACGCTTTTAGCCCACCCCGAACCATCGGCCCGCATAGCGCTCACCACGGACACATCAGATTTGGCCATAGGGGCGGTCGTGGAACAGCACGTGGACAGAGTTTGGCAGCCGTTAGCATTTTTCAGCAAATCCTTGAACGAAACCGAGCGCAAATACAGCACGTTTGATAGGGAGCTGTTAGCGCTCCATTTGGCCATTCGCCATTTCCAGTTCTGGCTGGAAGGTCGGCGTTTCACGGCTTTTGTCGACCATAAACCGCTCACTTTCGCAATGTCTAAAATTTCAGAACCTTGGCCAGGCCGGCAGCAGAGACATCTGGCTGCAATTTCGGAATTTACTACAGACATTCAGCAGACTGCCTCTCCCACGCCGTGACATCACCAGGGCACGCGGAGGCAGATTATACTACCGCAGTCGCAAGGCACAAGAGCAGCGCGGAAGCGTACGCGGCCCCAGTTCACATAGGGATAGATTACGCGGCCATGGCAGCGGAACAGGGTAGTGGTGCGGACGTGCGCTCACTCCAGTCTGGACCAACAGGGTTAAGGCTGGAGAGCAGGTGTTTGCAAACCGGTATGCCCCCCTTAATCTGCGATGTGTCAACTGGGCGACCACGCCCGGTAGTCCCGGTCGCGTGGCGCCGCCGCGTTTTTGACTCGGTTCACTCCCTGGCACACCCGGGAGTGCGCGCTTTGGTGAAGATGGTTGCGGAAAAGTTTGTTTGGCCAAGCCTGCGCAAGCATGTGAAAGAGTGGGCACGAACCTGCATGTCTTGCCAGCGGACCAAAATTCACAAGCACACGAAAGCCCCTTTAGAACCGTTCCGAATCCCAGCCAAGAGATTTGATCATGTGCAGGTCGACCTCGTGGGCCCCCTACCGTCGTCGCAGGGGTTCACACATCTTTTGACAATGGTGGACCGAACCACGCATTGGCCAGAAGTGGTCCCACTAACATCAACCACGGCTGCAGAGGTGGCTCGCGTTTTTTTAACGGCCTGGGTAGCGCGTTTCGGAGTTCCGTCGGACATTACGTCCGACAGAGTACCTCAGTTTGTCTCCGAGCTTTGGTCAGCGATGGCCAGCAGCTTAGGGGCGACAATCCAACGCACTACCGCGTATCACCCCCAGGCTAACGGTTTATGCGAGCGTTTTCACAGGTCTTTGAAGGCAGCCCTCAGAGCGTCGCTTACAGATGCAGATTGGGTAAACAAACTACCGTGGGTTTTATTGGGGTTGCGTTCTGCACCCAAGGAGGATCTGAATGCCTCCCCAGCAGAGTTAGTTTTTGCACAACCTCTCAGGCTGCCCGGTGAGTTCTTACCAGAGCATCCAGAGCCAGGGCGCCTCCCAGCTCTGACACCACTAAGCGGCACGGAAGCGGACATGCTCCCGGGCCCCGTTCATCACACTTTTCCGCGGGTTTTTGTTCCTCAGGCTTTAAAAAATGCCGAGTTCGTTTTTGTTAGGCACGAGGCTTTAAGACCGACCCTCCGGCCGCCATATGATGGTCCATTTAGGGTGCTGGAAACTGGTGATAAGCATTTTGTGCTAGATTTAGGAGACAGGAAAGAGACAGTCAGTATTGACAGACTAAAGCCTGCTTTTGTGATGAACTATGAGTCTGTACGGGTGACGAGGGCACCTCGACGTGGCAGACCCCCCAGGGAACACGTCCCGGACCCCCGCAGGGATCAAATAACCACTCTCTTCCTCAGGCTGCAGATTCTCTGCAGGACAGCGCCGCTGGGACGGCGAGGCCTGCGTACAGCAGATTCGGAAGACGGTTGAAACCCAGACGACGTACAGACTGATGTTTGATGTGATCATGTGGCATAGGCTATGCTGTTGGTGTTATCACTGAATTTTTTAATGCGAGCACGTTGTGTAGACTATGCTGTTGGCGTTATCACTGAATTGTTAATGTGATCATGCTGTATAGACTATGCTGTTGATGTGGTCGCTGAATTTTTTTTAATGTGATCAAGTTGTATAGTTATGCCATTGATGTCATCATATTTTGTGAACCCGAATATATTGTCCATTCTTCGACGTTTGGGGGGAGGGGGCTGTGGCTCATGTATTCATGCCTACATATGTATAAGCACAAGGGGTTGTTTAAGATTGCATATGTGGACTGACCTCACATCTTAGAGGAGGACAATAGGTCTGAACCACCTGAGGAGAACAGCAGGGAGACAGAGACACGGTGGTAAGGATCTGAAAGGACTTCCTGAACCCCTGGGGCCAGGTGGAGGACTGAAGGACATTGAGGGGGAGTTATGATCAATAAGGGGATTTGACAAGGATGTGCGATTTGGCTTTTGATGTTGTATGTATAAATAAGGGGGTTCTGACTGAGTTCAGCCTCTTCTGTTTCTGAGAGATATGCTGGGGATGTGACTACATTAAAACCTGAATTATGAAACGATTCAGCTTCTTCATTTCACGCTCCCCACAACTATAAACATTTTACCACTATCCTTGCCAAAAGGTTAGAAAATATACTGACAGACCTAATTCATTTAGACCAATGTTTCTCAAAGTGCGGCCCCCGTGCCAATGGCGGCCCGCGAAAACATTTCTGGCGGCCCGCGGCCAGGCCTCGGCCGGACGAAATTACAATATCGCTAAATCATATCTTAAATTTGTGTGTGAGACGAGCTAATTTGAACCGCACATGTTTTGGTGTCAACAAATGTCGCATAAGGTGACAATGCGCTATTGAAGTATGATTTCCTTGAGAGCTGTCTGTCTGCCAAGCGATCAGCGGCTAAAATGGCCACTGACTGTGTGACGTCAGGTCAGGAGCGGCCTGAGTAGGAGGAGGAGCACGCTGAGGAGCACGCGGTGAGTGTTTAGGAACTTCCCCTGCCTGGGAAAATCAGAACCTCATGGGTGAATTTCGTTCAGAAAACGCTAAAAAATTGGAATTATGTCGCAAAATCACCCAACATGTGCATTAGACATTTTGTTGACAGCGATTTTGAGAATAAGAGGCAATTTGAAATGAAATTAGCAAAAAGATTGCTGATAAAAAAAATCGGCTGTTCCAACTATATAGCCGTTCATTTCAAAGTCCCACTCTCAGACAGTGTCAGTGAAGTGGCGTGAAAAGCAAGGGTGATCTACCGATGCGATCTTTCTGACACTTTCTGACACCTCCTGCTTAAAACCCAAAAAATCAGAAGGATCGTGAGGCCCCGCTTTCACGGTCTGTATTCATACTGAAAATCAAGATCAAGCGAGCTTTTGCCCTTCTGCTCCACGGGAGGTTTCTGTCCTCCCTGTCTCGCCTTAGGACACCTGCGTTACAGTTTGACAGGTGTACCGCCCCAGTCAAACTCCCCACCTGCCACTGTCCCCGGAGCGGGTCACGCCCGGCATCAGGTCGTTTACGAGTTATTTAGCACCGGGTTCTCCACAAACACGCGTCCGTGAGCGGGGAGGGGCGGCCGCCTTCCGGCCGTCCCCCGTGTAATGTTCTCCTGGAACATGTAATGACGAGGCGCACACACCGGGTGTCAGTTAGGACTTTTTACTTGTCACTTCAAGTGCAACTAACCACACATTGGCACATGTACATCTCCTTTTATAGTCAGGTCATGGCCGGGGTCATACTGCCCTCTAGTGGTGACTCCATATGAACTTCACATATCAATACATCTCCCTTTTTTTTCAAGTAAAGGTCATGTCCAACTATAAACTTTTTCTCAAATTTCTATATACAAAATAAACTCCATTTCTATTTACATTTCTTTCACCTTGTACACTGAATCACAAGTTCAATTTTTTTCTCTGTTTACAATTCAACATCAACACATTTTTTTCCTCTGTTTACAATTCAATATCAACACATTTTTTTTTTTTTTCATTCATCTCAGTACTCCTTACATTTCCTCAATCAATCTTTTCGGTTTCACAATTTGCCTTTGTGATCTTCTGATTTGTGTCACCTCAGTCTGTTCGTTAGTGTCTGTCTCTATGTTCTGGTTCTCAGCCATTTCTAATTGTTCGGTTTGGCTGGGTATTAGCATGTCGCTTGTTTCACTGTCTGTGACTCTCATTTTTGTCTGAGGCACTTTCAGTAAGTGACGTCGGTTTCGCCTCATTGTTTTTCCATGCTCTGTGATGACTTCATATGATCTGGGAGTTGTTTCTTTAACCACTTTTGCCAGCGGTCCCCATTCTCCATCACATCTCACTCGCACTATGTCCTCATGTGCAAGTGGTCTCAGAGGTCGTGCTATTCTGTTGTACAGTTCAGTTTGCCTCTCATCACGCCTCACATCTCTCTTTTCCATCACTTGAGATGCTGATGGAAGTCGCGTTCTGAGTTTTCTGTTCATGAGCATTTCTGCTGGGGACAGTCCATTCTCCAGTGGTGATGCTCGGTAATTCAGGATCGCCAGATGTGGGTCTTCTGCATTGTCTGCAGCCTTTTTCAGTATGCGCTTCACAATTTGCACCCCTTTCTCTGCTAACCCATTTGACTGTGGGTACAGAGGGCTTGAGGTCACGTGCTTGAACCCATATGTGTCTGCAAATTCTTTGAAGCACTGACTCGTGAATTGTGGTCCGTTATCACTCACAACAGTCATTGGAATTCCATGGCGTGCGAACATTGTCTTTGTATGTGCAATCACCTTTTCTGCTGTTGTGTCACTCAACCCTGCAAACTCTGGGTAGGTGGAATGATAGTCCATGACTAACAGATAGTCCTTGCCCTTAAGCTGAAATAGATCCATGCCCACTTTTCTCCATGGCCCTTGAGGCTTCTCATGGGGCCTCATAGGCTCCTTTGGCTGTTGATACCTGTGGCGCTGGCAAATGTCACAGCGCTGCACATATGCCTCAATGTCCTTGTGCATGTTGGGCCAATATAAAACATCACGTGCACGTCTTTTGCACTTTTCAATACCCAAATGCCTCTCATGCACTAATTTAACCATTTCTGATCTCATGGAGGTAGGTATGACTATTCTTGTACCCTTTAACAGAACCCCATCTAACACAGACAGTTCACCTTTAAAGTGTTGGTAAGGCTTGTCAATCATAACCTGTCCTGGCTGATGTATCTGTTCCATTACTCTTTTTAGTTTCTCATCTTTTTGTGTTTCTTTCACTATCTTCGTCCATTTTGCATCTGACACTGGCATGTGTGCCTTAATAGAGTCTACATGTATTTGCACAGCTTCCTCTGTTGTGCTGCTGGTGTTGCTCAAGCTAGCCCTACTCAGCGCATCGGCTACAATTAGTTGCTTGCCTGGTGTAAACTCAAATTTCAAGTCATATTTCTGTAATCTTAACATTAGACGCTGGATGCGCGGTGGTGCGTCACCCAGTGGCTTCTGTGAGATCGCAATCAGTGGTTTGTGGTCTGTTTCTAGTATTACTGACCGTCCATACACATATTCATGAAACTTCTCACATCCAAACACTGCACCTAGAGTCTCTTTCTCTATTTGCGCGTAATTTTTCTCTGCGCTTGTCATGGTGCGCGATGCGTATGCGACTGGATACCACTCTGTGTCATGTTTTTGCAATAGCACAGCTCCTAGGCCGGCTTTGGACGCATCTGTGGACACTTTTAGCAGTTTGTCCTGATCGTAGAATTTTAACACTGGCTCCTTTATTAGACTGCTTTTGAGCCACTCCCATTCTCTGGCATGCTCTGCCATCCACTGCCACATTGTATTGGTCTCTAACAAGCTTCTAAGAGCTATTGTGTTAGCTGATAAATTTGGGATAAATTTCCCCATGTAATTGACTAGCCCTAAGGCTCTTTGCAAGTCATTTTTGTCCTGCGGTACTGGCAGCTCTGCTATGGCCCGCACTTTTTCCGGATCTGGTTGCACGCCTGCCCCAGATAATTTCTCTCCCAGGTATGTAATCTCCCGTACCCCGAATTGGCACTTACTCTTATTCAGTTTCATACCTGACTTTTGCGCCTGTGTGAGAACTCTTGCCAACCTTTCGTCGTGCTCCTCTTTTGTTTTTCCCCAGACTACCACATCATCAAGAAAAACTCCCACCCCTTCTATTCCGTCAAACAATTGCTGCACAGTTCTATGGAAAATTTCAGGGGCTGAGCTAATCCCGAACGGCATTCGTAGAAAGCAATGCCTTCCAAATGGCGTGTTAAATGTGCACAATTTAGCGCTTTCCTCATCTAGCACTATTTGGTAAAACCCAGATTTGGCATCTAATTTTGTGAAGTAATTTGCTCCACTCATTGTGCTGGTTATGTCAGATTTTGTTGGTAGCCTGTAATGCTCCCGCTGTATTACTTTATTTAGATCTTTTGGATCTATGCACAATCTCAAATCTCCATTTGGCTTCTCCACTATAACTAGTGAGTTAACCCATTCAGTTGGTTCTTCTATTTTTCTGACCACTCCGTCTGCTATCAGTGAGTCTAGTGTTTCTCTCAGCCTCTTTTTAAGAGCTATTGGCACTTTTCTTGCTGCATGTATGACTGGCTCTGCATTCTCTTTCAGCCTAATTTTTTGTTTGCCTGGTAGGCGGCCTATTCCTTTGAACACCTCTTTGTATTCTTTCACCCAGTCAGTGTGTTTGTGCTTACTTGTTGTAGCCTCTGTATTTTCTCGTGTTGTCACCCTGTCTGTATCAATGACATTCACCCTTTTGATCAGACCTAGCTGATCGCATGTTTTTAAACCCAAAATTGCTTGTCTATTTCCATCAACAAGTACAAACAATGCATTCACTGTTTTACCTTTGTTTGACAGTGTAACCCTGCACATTCCTTTAGTGGGTATTGGCTTATCGTCATATGTTCTCAGATTAATCTTTTTATTTCTTATTTTCGGCTTGTTTTTCAGTCTTTTAAAATCTTTCATTGGCAGGATGTTTACCTGCGCACTTGTGTCGAGCTTCAGTGACATGTCTGTGCCATTCATCTCCAGGCACACTATCCATTCGTCAGCGCTCGTCTCTCCCTCGATGGCGTCCACGTAAAACTGATCCTCTTCGCTGTCGCTCTTTTTCTCCACGAGTTGCACCCTCCTCTTTGAGAAGCAGGTCTTTGCGAAGTGATTTTTTCCGCCACACTTGCGACATTCCTTCCCGAATGCTGGACACTGTTTCAGCGCGTGTTGCCTTCCACACCGCTCGCAGTTCCCACGCGCGCGCTCTGGGTTTGCCTCCCTTTTTCTTGCCTGCAACGTTCCTTTCGGCTTCGCGCGCTGCACTGCACCGACCTCAGCAGTCTCTTTTTCCTTGCTGCTAAAAGTCTTTAATTGTGCCTTTATACTCTCAGACGCTTGGCAAATCTGTATCGCTTTCTCCAGCGTTAAGTTAGTCTCTTTCAGTAATTGCATCCGCAATTTGTTGTCTTGGACCCCTATTACAATTTGGTCCCGTATCATTGACTCACTCAATGTTCCAAAGTTGCATGACTGACATTTCAACCGTAGGTCTGTGACATACAGCTCGATGGACTCTGACTCTTTCTGAAGTCTTTTTCTGAACACATACCTCTCGTACATTTCATTCTTTCTCGGTGTGCAATAATCGTCAAATTTCTTCATCACGGTGTCGAAGTTGCCTTTTTCTTCTTCCGTGAAGATGAATGTGTTAAACACATTTAGCGCCGCTCGCCCTGCTGCTGTCAGCAGTAATGCTATTTTCCTCTCCTCGTCACGGAGACCGATAGCAAGCGAATAAAGTTCAAAACTCTGTTTGAATACTTTCCAGTTCTCGTTGACGTTACCGGTCAACTTTAACTCGTCCGGCTGTCGAAGAGCGTTCATCTTCGCCGTCGGTTCGTAGTTTTATCCTGGTATCATGTAATTTACTCCTGGTACCATGTAATGTTCTCCTGGAACATGTAATGACGAGGCGCACACACCGGGTGTCAGTTAGGACTTTTTACTTGTCACTTCAAGTGCAACTAACAACTAACCACACATTGGCACATGTACATCTCCTTTGATAGTCAGGTCATGGCCGGGGTCATACTGCCCTCTAGTGGTGACTCCATATGAACTTCACATATCAATACACCCCGGGCCGGTCGCGAGAGCCCTTCCAGCAGCGGCCGGGGCCGGCTATCCTAGGCCAACCTGGGATATCCTTATCTTTCTGATCAACCTTATCTTTCTGACAGCAATCTGCTGTCAGAAAGATAAGTAAACAGAGTAATTTTTCTTTTTTAAATATTCACTGCCAATATTTACTAAAATTATTTACAAGCAATGAATTTCATTGCCTTAACAACTTATCAAATATTAGAATTTTAGGGTATTCATACTAATCAAATATGAAATATTCAGTGCTGTATAGGGAGGTGGTTGTGCCTGTTTGCTCAAGTTATATTTCTATATATGTAATCCAATTTGACACCTCTGGAATGAAATTATGTTGATCTACTGTTTTTGCAGATGTTATCCACTGTCACTCAACCTTCAAATACTGTGGATTTTTTTTTTTAATTTGATTATTCAGCAATTGTCCTCATTGCAGTCATCCATGTGAGGTAACAAGTCACACTAAAGGCTCTCTGTTGGTGATCAAACAACATTGTCCACATTGTGTTGAGGATCTATCCTGGCACAGCCAGCAGATGATCAGGGACATGCCAGCTGGTAACATACAGCTTTCATCCGCCATTCTCTTCACTGGGGCGTCATACGTCAAGGTCCTCAGAGTTCTAAATGCAGCCGGTATCGTTGGAATTTCCACGACCACTTACAAGGAGCTTTCGATTTCTAATTTTTATTAAATTAATTTTATTTCAGAATATGTGGATGATCTGATGAATACTCTTTTCGACAAAACCTTGGTTGATCCAACCCACTTATTGGAGCAGTGGCACTCTGTACAAGCCAGAGTTCCAGCAACATTGAGGGCCAAATTTCAGCGTCCCATCAAAGCTGATGCTGTTGAGCAACATGTATCTAGATTTTCAAAATCAAACATGTAAAAGTAGAATAAATTTCCAATTAGCAATGAAAGTTCAGCTTTCAATTGTTAGGGAAGCAACATATTTTGCTAAGACAAAAAAATATAAGCCTAAGATTTTTAGAGAAATGTGCTTTTAAAAATTGCACACGAATTTTACACCATAAAATGGTAGAAAAATTACTCTAATGTATATGAGATCCGACTTTGATGAATGCTGAAATATTAGAATTATAAAATTGACATGCACATTAATAAACTCAATATATGATTTTTAAAAACTTTATTTAAATAACATTGATCACAAATCTAATCTTGGTAGGCAAAATCCCTTGTTGTGATCAGATGGGAATGTTTCTCTGATGAGGCTCACAGCACAGGCAGGTATCACCCTCACTTCTTCACCTTCAATACCTCCTGGCAGCACCGAGATTCAGTTGATGTTGGCATAATGTTGCATTTCTCACAAGTGCACCTGTTAAAAAAATGGTATAATCAGATGCTTATAATAAACTAATGGCTCGTGGGAGTGCTATATAAATTGGTCTATGAAGTTTGATTAGAAAATATTTAAAACATGTAAAAAATTTTGAGCAGAAAGAGAATGTTTATAAGTCGCCAAGTAAGGCAGCGAGGGAAAAATTGGCAGTTTTATTTTGATAATTAAGTGTGTGACCATGCATATCGCCTAAAAAAAAAAATTTCAAAGCATATTTTACCAATATAAATCGGCGAGCCTCTCGTTCTTGCCTCTCGTTCTGCTCTGGTCGCTGTTTCGTCCGCGTCTTCCTCCGCACCCTCGGGCTCGAACAAATACGGCTGAATAACCCCATCAGCACCACCCAAAACTACTTCATCATCAGATTCGTCAGTTTCAATATCATCACTTATATTGCGGTCGTCATACTCGATAAAATAATCGCTGTCCGAATCACTCTGCTGTCGTTCAGCCATTTCTGCAGGCCAGTGATCATCCATTTCCTGCAGCCATTTCCTGTTTCTCCCTGACCTGACGTCACTGCTGCACGCCCCTATCGAGAGATGGCGGTACTGCAGCATCACTAAGTGAAATATGGGCTATTAACAAATAAAGTCATTTATGGAGGCTGGTGACACATTTTAAATCACGGGAATGGCCAGAATGGAATATTTTCATACAATCAGTTTATTGGTTCAATAAAAAAATGTCACCGTCCGAGGCCTTTAACCAATATATGATCTGAACTAATTGCTTTGGAAAAATTCCGATACACATCTACGTTTAGTGGTCTTTGGCGCCATCTGTAGGCACAAGCCGTAATTACATGTGTTGTCGACCTTGCGATCACTTCATTGCAGCAGCTAGTCCAATTGTATTATGGGAGATGGAACGTTCAGCGCACAGTGCAGAAGTGTTGGTTGGCAACGGTTTCGGAGCACCATTTTGAGTCAGAAGAAGAATAAGAAATAAATATTAGTGCTTGTGGAAGTCGAAGTGTGGAAATAAAGATGGATCAGCGAGAGAAAGAGGCAGAGATGGAGACCGCTCACTCGAGGAAACCGAGAACTGTCAGCGAGGAAAAAAGGCAGTTTCAGGGAAAATGGACTTTGGACTACTTCGTTGAACCTCACGGGTCAGATAAAGTTGTATGCCTCATCTGCAGACAGGTAATCGCAGTGCGAAAAGACTTTAACATCAGGCGCCATTACGAAACAAAACACAAAAATTATGAAAAATTCAGTGGCAAGGATCGCACCACAAAGATGGAACAACTTAAAAGGGGCTACACAGCACAACAGTCAGTCTTCACGCAATTTTCAAAAACCAGCGAAGCAGTAACAGAGGCTAGCTATGTGGTAGCTCATGAAATAGCTAAACGGGGCAAGCCGTTTAGTGACGGAGAATTTGTTCGAGACTGTATGCTAAAAGTGGCAGAGCGTGTATGCCCAGACCAAAAAACAAAGTTCCGTGACGTAAGTTTGTCGAATGACACAGTCACAAGACGAATCGAAGATCTGGCAAATGATTTGAAGGACCAACTGGCGATACGTGTGGAGGGGCTAGAAAAGGGAGCGTTTTCCATCGCACTGGATGAAAGCACGGATATTTCCGACACTGCCCAACTGTTGATTTTCATCCGAACTGTCACTGAGAATTTTGACGTCGGCGAGGAGCTACTGAGTATGGAGAGTATGAAAGACACAACAAAGGGAGTGGATATTTGCGAAGCAGTGTATCGCAGTCTGGACACACACAATGTTAACCTGGCATCCTTGGTCGGTGTCACGACAGACGGAGCACCAGCAATGATTGGGAGTAGGACAGGTGCAGTGTCGCTGCTGGCTGAGAAAGTGGTGAACAGCGGTGGTAAGAAACCAGTCAGCGACCACTGCATAATTCACCAAGAAGCCCTCGCTGCTCAGACGCTAGAAATGAAACACGTCATGGCCGTAGTTGTGAAGACAGTTAATTACCTGAAGTCCAGAGGTCTGAACCATCGCCAATTTAAAACCTTTTTGGCGCAGTCAGAAGCAGATTTTGGAGATGTCATTTACTTCACTGCCGTCCGGTGGCTGAGCAGAGGTGCCACACTGAAACGTTTTTTTAACCTGAGAAAAGAAATTTGCGAGTTCATGCAGGCAAAAGGACAAGACGTGACTGAGTTAGCGGACAGCAAATGGCTCTGTGACCTAACCTTCCTCGCCGACCTGAATAATTGTCTGAGCGATCTCAATCTGAAGCTGCAAGGCCATGGAAAACTCATTTCCACACTTTTTGACAACGTGAAAGCTTTCCAGTGAAAACTCCAACTGCTCCAGGGACAGCTCAGAGAAGGAGCTCTCGCTCATTTCCCTGCCTGCAGGGCGCTGGTAGATGACCCAGACACGGACGACAGTGAAGTTTTGCATCACCTGCGTTCAGAGAAGAACCATGGCCTCATCGAAAAGCTTCGAGACGAGTTCGACCACCGATTCTCTGACTTCAGGGACCACGAGGGTGATTTCAACCTTTTCCAAAATCCCTTCTCATGTGTGCCCGAGGCAGTGCCTGCAGACATGCAGTTTGATCTCATCGACCTACAGGAAAGCTCCGAGGCCAGAGCTGCATATCGTGACAAGAGTCTGATCGAGTTCTACAAAGGACTTTCCCCATCCACATTCCCTGCTCTTCGTCAACATGCTGTCAGAATGGCGTCTTTATTCGGAAGCACCTACATCTGTGAAAAGACCTTCTCCGCCATGGCCATCAACAAATCTAAGCTGAGATCCAGGATGACAGATGCCCACCTACATGCAGTCCTTCGCATCGCGACGACGGAGATGGAGCCAGACTTCAGAGGACTCGTGGCCAACCGAAAACAGCACCACAAATCACATTGCAGTTAAAAGGTATGTTGACACTAAAATTGTATTTTCATCAGTCCCAATTTCTTACTGTTAATATGACTTTACCCAAACTAATTAAATCTGATAATTAAAAGGATTACAAATGGAACTGAATTTTCAGTCTTTTTTTTTTTTTTTGCCTCCGTCCCTTTGGTGGCCCTCGGTTCAACTTTGGATTCCCAAATTGGCCCTCACCCATCAAAACTTTGAGAACCCCTGCTATATAGAATCTTATCCAGTTTCAATTTTCATAACAACTTCATTAGAACTATCAAATCAAATCAAATCAAATCAAATCAAACTTTATTGTCATATTGCTGTACATACAACTGTAGTGCAGGCAAGATGAAATTGCATTTCTCTCTCCATCCATATAAGAAGCAACATGATTTAAGACACATTCCCACATAGCTCCCCCCCACCCCCCATCCATTCACACATCCCTGAGACATACTTGGGGGAAAAAAAAGAATAACTAACTATAATATACAAAATGTCCATAGGTGCAGTAGTGTGTATGAGAGATTCCGGGTCAACTGTTCAGCATCCTGACAGCTTGTGGAAGGAAGCTGTTGATCAGTCTGGTGGTTCTGCCTCTGATGCTCCGGAATCGTTTACCAGATGGAAGAAGTTCAAAGTGTTTATGCAGAGGGTGAGAATGGTCCTTGACAATGTTCAGTGCCCTGCTCCTACAACGGTTCTGAAAAAGTTCTTGGACAGAGGGGAGGGAGACTCCAATTACCCTCTCCGCCCCCTTGACTATCCTCTGCAGGGCTTTTTTGTCTGACATACTGCAGCTGGAGTACCATGTTGCAATGCAGTACGTCAGAACACTCTCCACCACACCTCTGTAGAAGGTCCTGAGGATGCAGATGGGGAGAGAGGCCTGTTTGAGTTTCCTCAAGAAGTGCAGTCTCTGCTGAGCCCGCTTCCTGATCTCCAAGGAATTCTTGCTCCAGGTCAGGTCCTGCGAGATCTGCACTCCGAGGAATTTGATGTTCTCTACACTCTTCACTAAATGGCCCCCAATGCTGAGGGGTGTGTGCTGAGGCTGTGACCACCGGAAGTTGATAATCATCTCCTTCGTTTTGTCCACGTTGAGCACCAGATTGTTCTCCCTGCACCAGCCCTCCAGGTCTCTCACTTCTTCCCTGTACATTGATTCCTCATCCCTCTGGATAAGTCCCACCACCGTGGTGTCATCTGCAAACTTAATAATCTGGTTCCCCTCGTGTCTGGATACACAGTCATGTGTTAGAAGTGTAAACAACAGTGGACTGAGTACACAGCCTTGAGGGGATCCGGTGCTCAGCATGACAGAGTTGGAGATGTTGTTTCCAACCCGGACAGACTGAGGTCTCTCAGTCAGGAAATCCAGGATCCAGAGACATGTGGCGGTGTTCAGACCAAGAAGGAGCAATTTCTCCATCAGTCTCTGGGGAATAATGGTGTTGAATGCTGAACTGAAATCAATGTACAGGAGTCTGGCATAGGTGTCTTTCTGGTCCAGGTGGGTGATGACAGAGTGTAGGGTGGTGACTATAGCATCCTCCGTGGAGCGGTTTGAACGATATGCAAACTGGAGCGGGTCGTGTGATGCAGGGAGGCAGGCTGTAATGTGTGGTTTGACAAGCCGCTCAAAACACTTCATCACAATTGGTGTCAGTGCAACAGGACGATAGTCATTCAAACAGGACACCACTGGTTTCTTTGCCACCAGTACAATGATAGAGGTCTTGAAGCATCTGGGAACGATGGCCTGACTCAGGGAGATGTTATAAATGTCAGTCAGGACATCCGCCAACTCGTTCGCGCAGTCTCGGAGCACACGTCCCGGAATGTTGTCTGGACCTGCAGCTTTGCGTGGGTTGACTCTGGTTAGGGTCCTCCGTGTGTCCGCTGTGTTGATGGTAAAAGCTGGTCCGACCGATGGTGGGGAGGGCCAGCCCTCCCTCTGATTGTCGAGTTTGATGCTTCAAAACGTGTAAAGAAGTCGTTAAGCCTGTCTGGAAGCGAAGCGTCGTCATCATCGACCCCCTGCCTAGGCTTAAAGCCCGTCAGTGTCCGAACTCCCTGCCACATCTGCTTGGTGTTCCTAGTGTCACAGAGGTATCCCTGGATTTTCTCCGCATAGGCGCGCTTTGCCGCCTTAATTCCCTTTGAAAGCGCAGACCTGGCTGAGCGGAGGGCGATCCTGTCCTTCGCTCTGAAAGCTGCATCTCTGGGTGTGAGCAGCGAGCGCACCTCTGCAGTCATCCAGGGCTTATGATTACCCCGCATAGTGATGGTCTTCACTGTAGTGAAATCCTCTGTGCACTTCGCGATGTAGCTGGTGACCGTATCAGCATACTCCTCCACATCTGTCCTGTCTTCCTGGGAGGCTGCTATTTTGAAGACCTTCCAGTCTGTGTGCTGAAAAGAGTCTTTCAGTGCAGGGGTTGCACTCTCTGGCCAAATCCTGATTTGTTTCACTGCTGGCCTGCTGCGCTTCAATAAAGGTTTGTAGGCAGGCAGCAGCATCATGGATATGTGATCAGAACGGCTGAGATGGGGGCGGGGTATCGCTTTATATGCATCTGTGTTTGTGTACACTAAGTCCAACATATTCTCTCCTCTGGTCTTAAAGTCTACACATTGTTTAAACTTGGGGAGCACAGTCTTTAGGCTGGTGTGGTTAAAATCCCCCACAACCACCACAAAACTGTCCGGGTGTGAAGTTTGGATTTCACTGATTGTATTATGCAGTTCCCCGAGTGCCTTCTTAGCATTAGCTTTAGTGTTAGCACTCGGCGCTATGTAAACACCAACTACAAACATGTTGCTGAATTCCCTAGGCAGATAATAAGGCCGACAATTTACAATAAGGAACTCCGCCAATGGAGAGCAGTGTTTAGACACTAACGTGGCATTAACGCACCGGTTCTGGTTAACATAGATGCATAGCCCACCCCCCCGGCTCTTACCGGAGCTCGCTGTTTCCCTGTCGGCACGGAACATCGCCATATCTTCCAGTTGAATGGCCTCATCAGGAATGTTGCTGTGGAGCCATGTCTCGGTAAAAACAAACACACAGCAGTCTCTCCGGGTTTCTCTCAGCAGACGCAGTTCGTCCACCTTGTTTTCTAGGGCGCGGACGTTTGAGAGAAGAAGCGACGGTACCGCTGGTCTGAAGGGGTTAGCCTTTAGCCTAGCATGGATCCCGGCCCTTTTTCCTCGCTTTTGCCTGCGTTCCCTCCACTTCCGCTTCCTCCTCTCACGGGTAGCTTCCAGCGGGGACTCCGCCAGAATTCCATGCTGACGTAGGATGTCCAAATCACAACCGATCGCCGCGATTCTTGCAGCGTGCAGTACCTTGCTATTTAATAAGGTCTCACGGTTGTAAGTTTTACAGAATGTACGTCTGGGATGATCACAACACTCAAAACTCTCACATTCGCTGATGCCAAGAGGGGCCGCTGTGTCCGAGCGCGCTGCCGCCATCTTCAAGATAAGATCCAGGCATTATATAAAAAACCAACAGCTAAAATAAGGATTAACGGTAAATTATCATCATCTTTTGAACTGGAAAGAGAATGTTGTCATGGCTGCCCCTTGTCTCCGCTGCTCTTTGCAATCTTCATAGAACCTCTGAGCCAATGGATAAGACAGAATCAAAAAATTTGAGGTATTACACTTGGTCAGAAGGAACACAAAATAGCACTCTTTGCTGATGACATTTTAATATACCTGGGGCAGCCGGACACCTCTTTTCCAGAACTAATCTCAGTCTTTTCAGAGTATGGAGATTTATCGGGGTACAAATTAAACATGCATAAAACCCAAGTTTTAACATTCAAATATGACCCAAATCAATATTTACTAAGCAAACTCAAAACTAACTGGGAGATGGAATCTATGAAATATCTGGGGGTCAATATCCCGAAACAACTCAACAAAATTATAACACTAAACTATGACCCACTGATGGCAAAAATAAAATCTGATCTAGCAAGATGGAATATGATACCATTCTTGGGTATCGCACAAAGAATTGAAGCAGTCAAAATGAATATACTTCCATGTCTTCTATACCTTTTCCAAACAATACCGGTAGAACCTGCCAAAAAAACATGGCAAGAACTGGACAGAAGGATCTCAAGATTCATATGGCAGGGCAAGAGACCTAGAATCAGATATAGAACCCTACAGCTAAACAAAGACGAAGGTGGGCTCACGCTGCCAAATATCAGGGACTATTTTAAAGCCACACAAATTAAAACTTTAGTAGAGATATGTAACCCAGTCTACACTGCACAATGGAAGGAGATGGAATGCCAAATAACAAGTGACATCCCCCTACAGGTGATAATAGGGAGCAATGCCTTACCTAAACTTGAATAACACTAACCTGTGGATAGAGATCCCGCTAAAAATTTGGTTTAAGATAGTCAGAGAGAATCAAACTAAAGAACCCTATCGATTACTGCAATGGATTGCCTATGATCAAGACTTTACTCCTAATAAAACAGACACTAGATTTAAAAAGTGGAAAGAGAACGGACTGATAAAATATTACGATTTTTTTAAAGGGCAAATTTTAAGAAGTTTTGAAGATTTGAAAAAACAAGGCCTAGTAAATCAAGACCTTTACAGGTTCTTTCAGCTTAGACACCACATTAACAAAATA
Organism: Pholidichthys leucotaenia; assembly: GCA_020510985.1. Lineage (NCBI taxonomy): Eukaryota > Metazoa > Chordata > Actinopteri > Cichliformes > Pholidichthyidae > Pholidichthys > Pholidichthys leucotaenia. Next base: position 291,330,354 of record CM035844.1, on the reverse strand, counting down.
CTTAAAAAGGAGGATTTGGAAAGGGCCCAGTCAGTGTCACGACCTGAACGCTATCTTTTCTCTGCGTTCAGGTTGTCCAGTGTCGCTCCTGCTCCGGGATAGTCCGTGCCGGGTCTTCCATGGCCCGCTCTTTGACAGCGCCCAGCTGATTGCCAGCTGTCTTGTTCAGCTGCGCTGGGACAGCTGTCTCCTATTCCTAATCATCTCCCCCATTTAAGCGAGCAGCCGAGAGTTACTCGTCGCTGCGACCTCGCTATGGGAAGACGTTCCTTGTGTTTCCCACGACTGTTAGCTCCTACGACTAGCTTCAGTCCGCCGTTACCTCGGCGCTTCACCCAAAGTAAGTGTTGCGACTCGGCGTGTATTTTTCCCTCGCCGCCTCTCTAGCCTTTCTCCCTGGGTGGTATGTTACCCTTAGTTCTATGTGTGTTTTAGCCCCACGTGGCTCTTTACTTTTCTGTTCGTTATTTAGTGTAGTGTGTGCTTTGTTAATAAATTACGCTAACTCACTGGTCGCCCTCGTATCTCCTTTCCGGGCTCGTGAGAGCCAGAGTTATGACAGTCAGGTGTTCTGAAGGTTTTCTTAATGGCATATAAAGGGATCCCAGGGACCAGATACATTTCTAAAATATACCAAGGACTTCAAGACTTAAAAGTAGACAACACATCATATATAAAAGAGAGATGGGAAAAAGAGGGTAATTTCACTTTACAACTGGAAATATGGGAAAAGCTAAATAAACAACAATGGAAAAGTACCTCATCCCTGCAGTAGAGAGAATTTGGATGGAAAAATTTGGCAAGATTTTTCAGAACACCTGCACAAAACAAATTTACTCGTAAGGGGTTGAAATGTTGGCGCTTGTGTGGTGAAGAGACTGCAAATCATTTTCATGTGTTTTGGTCATGCCCAGTTATCCACCAATATTGGACCAATGTACAGACAATATTGGGGAAAATATTCAAAATAACAGTCCCCTTTTCTTTTGTAACTTTGTATTTGGGTTTACTACCGGAATCAATGGAAAGACGAGGAGAAAAATACTTATTCACTGTTTTAATATTGGCAAGTAAAAAAGCTCTAACTAAAAAATGGATGTTGAAGGATTGTCCTACACCTGAAGATTGGATTAACGTGATTCAAGACATTTACTCAATGGAAAAGTTGACATTCGCACTGAGACAGGACATGGATGGGTTCTTGAACTTTTAGCAACCCTGGATCGCATATGTGTCTTCCATCAGATCTAATCTTTGACAAATACCATTTCAATAATGGCACCTCTCTTTGTTCCAACGCTACTCAGATGCTCTTTTATTTTTATTTATTTTATTTTTTTGTTCTTTTGTTTTGTTTTTTGTTTGTTTTTTCTTGTTTTGTTTTTTATTTGTTTTTTGTTCTTTCTTTAATTCTCTTTTTCTTTCACTTAAAAAAAGGGTGTTGTAATAACCATTCTTCCAATGTTGTCAAAAAACAAAAAAAAGAGAACATGTGATGAAAATGTAAACAATGCAATGCTGTAATGACATGTATACCCTTTACAAAAACTTAAAAAAAAAAAAAAAAAAAACCACAGTGCCTCTACAAGTCAAGGATGGCAAGCCTGTCCGTGTTGATGTCTACTGGGGTCAGGTGATGGCCTTGAAGACAGCCCTTGATGTGCCCCGCTTCCCCCAGCTCCTCAAAGTGTACTCAGCACTGCTTTGCCTTCCTCACAGCAATGCTGACAGTGAGAGGGCTTTCAGCATGACCAGGAAAATTCACACCGACTTCAGAAAAAGTATGCTCCCAGAAACTCTGACTTCTTTCATGCAAGTGAAAATGAATTGTGACACACCATGCTTCAAGGTCAAGCCTTCAAAAGAAATGCTAGAGTCAGCAAAGGCTGCTACTTGGAACTATAACAAGCAGCATCAGTGAACATTTTCTTGTTTCAAATTCATCCAAGTGCATTAGTGTAACAAAGCTGACAATTAAAAACTCTTTAATTCCAAGTGTATATATCTAGCTGACAATTAAGAACTATATTCAGAATTATTCTTATTGTGTACTTTCAAATTAAGCAATCTACCTTGTGCTAATGTAAATTTGAAAAATATTGTTTTTATTTATTTTTATCCATCCATCTTCTGCCGCTTAATCCTTTCGGGTCGCGGGGGGGCTGGAGCCTATCCCAGCATCTTTGGGCGAGAGGCAGGGTACACCCTGGACAGATCGCCAGTCCATCGCAGGGCCAACACTGAGAGACAGACAACCATTCACTCTCACATCCACACCTAAGGACAATTTAGAATCCCCAGTTGATGCCAATTAACCTAACCTGCATGTCTTTTGGCATGTGGGAGGAAACCGGAGTACCCGGAGTAAACCCACGCAGACACGGGGAGAACATCCAAACTCCACACAGAAGGGTCACTTCTTCTATTCAAGACATTTATTTTTATTTATTTATTATTAATATTATCATTTATTTTTTTTAATTTATTTATTTTTTATTTTTTTATTTATTTTTTTTGTGCTACTTGGCTTATTATTTTCACATTACCAAAAAGTTATGGCTCAAGATTATGTCCATATAAGTGTACATTTGAATAAATATGTTTGAAATAGTTCATGTTGCAATTGTTGTTGTTTGTTTGGTTTTGTTTGTTTGTTTGTTTTTTGCTTCAGTTTTCTTTCATCTGCTGATAAATACAGTTTTTAAGTACTCAGTACAGGTGTGAAAGCCCCCCCAATAAGGGAGGCATGAGGTATGCTTTGACAGGTATGAGCTACAATAAATCAAGCAGAACAAGAACAGCATATTCACCTGAATCACATGCTAAGAGAATATCGTTAAAAACTCTTAACAAGGCTGTCTCTGTGCTATGAAGAGCTTTGAAACTAGATTGAAAAATCTCCAAAATACCGTGTTCATCCAGAAAACATTTCAGCTGCATATAGACAATTTTCTCTAAAATTTTTGAGAGAAATGGCAGCTTGGAAATAGGCCTAAAATCTGCCAATATGGTATGATCGAGACCAGGTTTCTTAATCAAGGGCTGTCACACGTGGCTCTAGGGAGCCACGCAATAAGAGAGCCAAGGGCGAGCCAGTCAGTTGTGATGTTTATTAGTGACAGGGGGAAGGGATGAGGAAAGCACAAATGCTCATACATAGTAACATACGCGAGCAGTACAGCACCAGAGTTAACAATTGGCACCGGGCGAAGGGGTAACAGCATGAAAACTCACAGCGGGTACACTCACGGGTTGAGCAGCCAGAGAGCTGGCACTGGCATAGGGGTCCAGTACTCAGATACTCATATAAGGTGATACACCCAAGTGATACAACAAACAGCAGCGGGCTAGCACCGAACAAGGGGTACAGAGGCACAACAGCTCCTTACAGGGTAACACTTACAGGTAATGCTGCAGATGAGTCAAGGGCTGGAACCGGACGAAGGGACTCCAGCCTAGCAGTGCTTATGTCGCAGCCCCGAATGATCGAAGCTGCTCCTCTTTATACTCATTAGCAGCGCCCCAGCTGATGAGGATTAATTGGCCCCAGCCGTCCCGTGACACTGACAGCTGGGAACCAGCTGAGGCGCTGCCCAATGAGAGGCAGGGATAAAAGGAGCATGGGCTGAGCGCCGAGCCGGCGTCTCACCCTGACATAATGCACGGCCCAGGAGACACACACGCAGGCTCAGGATAGATTTAACAGCTTTATTAGCAACAAGGAAGTGTATGGCTGCGTGTCTGTGGAATAAGAATGTATTGGTGGTGGCGTCTGCGTCAGGCATGGGGGCAGGAGGCCGTACAGCCGGACAACCCTGTGGGAGAGAGCAGAGGGAGAAGGGTAACGGGCACCACACCAATACAGGGAATAATGATGGTAGCTGGCTTACTTGGTTGTGACAGGTGGCTGGCGTCGACAAGGGTGGAGCCCGGGAGACAGCGACCTGCGGTACCTGTGGCAGCAGCGTAGAGCCAACGGCGAGGTGATGAAGTCCACCGCCGGGAATGTCCACCTGTGCACAGGGGAAAGCTAGAGGAGAGAGGTAAGGGGAGCTTACCCAGGATATCTTCGCTAGTCGGTTTGAGATCCGTAGTAGCAAAGGGGCCGAAGTAGAGAGACGGCTTCAGGCCGAAGCCCAGGGCAGAGTGGATTAAATACCCCGCCGCTGACGAGGAGCAGGTGTGCGCGCGGCTGGCGCCGCTGACGAGCAGCAAGTCATAACAGTACTCCCCCCTCTAGCAGCACCTCCTGGCGATGGTTTTTCCAGGTGTGCTCGATGAAACTCAGAAATAAGTGACCGGTCCAACACCAGCGAGGAAGGCACCCACTGTCTCCACTCGGGTCCATAGCCCTCCCAATCCACCAGGTACTGCAATCCGCGACCCCGGCGTCGGGCGTCCAAGATGTCAGCGACGGTCCAGGCCGGATGGCCACCAATCATCCGGGGAGCGGGGTGCGCCGCAGGTGGAGAGCAGAGGGGGTCAGAGACCACCGGTTTGATTTTGGAGACGTGGAAGGTGGGATGGATGCGGAGGGAGGAGGGAATAGCCACACGCACAGCCACCGGGTTGATGATTCTGGTTATGGGATAAGGGCCGATGAACCGTTGGGCCAGCTTTCTCCTCTCACCCTTTAGGTTTACGTCCTGTGTGGATACCCAAACTTGCTGTCCCACCTGGTAGGCAGGTGCAGGTCTCCTATGTCGGTCCGCCGTAGACTTATTGTGCTCCGCTGTGCGTAAAAGCGCATTACGCGCCGTGGACCAAAGGGAACGGCACCGCCTCAGATGTGCCTGGACAGAGGGAACAGCCAACTCGCCCTCCTGCGCGGGGAACAGGCGTGGATCATAGCCCAAGGATGCTTTAAAGGGCGACATCCCGATGGCCGTAGAGCGAGAGGTGTTGTGGGCGTACTCCACCCAGGCGAGGTGAGAACTCCAGGACGTGGGTTTGGATGACGTAACGCAGCGGAGCGTAGCCTCCAGCTCCTGGTTAGTCCGCTCACACTGCCCGTTAGACTGGGGGTGATGGCCGGAGGAGAGGCTTACCTTGGCTCCCAGGGCGTTGCAAAATGACCTCCAGATGTCCGAAGAAAACTGGGGGCCGTGGTCGGAGACCACGTCGACCGGGATTCCATGCACTCTGACCACGTGCTGGATGAGGAGGTCCGCCGTCTCCAAGGCTGAGGGAAGTCCACGTAGGGGCACGAAGTGGGTGGCCTTGGAAAAACGGTCTACAATGGTCAGAACTGTGTCAAAGTTGTTGGAGACAGGGAGCCCGGTGACGAAGTACAGAGCGATGTGCGACCAGGGCCTGCCAGGGACGGGCAGGGGCTGGAGCAGACCCGCAGGGGGAGCGTTACCTGACTTAATGGCAGCACAGAAGGGGCAGGCCCGGGCGTAACGGGCGGCATCCTTCCGCAGGCCTGGCCACCAAAAGGATCGCTGGAGAAGGTCAATCATCCGCGAAGCTCCAGGATGGCAAGTGAGCTTGGAGGTATGGAGCCAGTGTATGACGTCCCCCCGGACGGCAGATGGCACGAAGAGCCTCCCCTCCGGTCCGCCGCCAGGGTCCGGTTCCGACTCCTGCGCCCTCCGGATCTTGTCTTCTATGTCCCATGTAACAGCCCCCACGACACACGACCTGGGCAAGATGGTGTGAGCAACGTCTTCTGCGGCCTCCGGGGCAAATTGCCTGGAGAGGGCGTCAGGCAGGCCGTTCTTGGAGCCAGGCCTATATGTGATGCTGAACTTAAACCTTGCAAAGAACAGGGACCAACACGCCTGGCGGGCGTTCAGACGCTTGGCAGATCTCAGGTACTCCAGGTTCTTGTGGTCAGTGAGGACCACAAAAGGCAAGGCTGCCCCCTCCAGCCAGTGACATCATTCTTGAAGGGCAAGCTTGATGGTAAGAAGCTCTCTGTCCCCCACGTCGTAATTTCGTTCCGCCGGGGGCAGGCGCCGAGAGAAGAAGGCGCAGGGTCGCTTGACTCCATTGGCTGGGGACCGCTGGGACAACACCGCCCCCACCCCCGTGTCCGAAGCGTCCACCTCCACAATGCACTGCAGCACGGGATCCACCTGGCTGAGGACCCGGGAGGAGGAGAACTCCGTCTTCAGCACCTGGAAAGCCGAAGCGGCCTCTTCAGTCCACCGGAACGGGGTCTTAGGAGAGGTGAGGCGGGTCAGGGGCCCGACGACGGCTCCAAAGTTCGGGACAAAGTGGCGGTAGAAATTGGCGAACCCGATGAATTGCTGAACTTGCTTTCGAGAAGTTGGTGTGGGCCAATCCACCACTGCTTTGATCTTCGCTGGGTCCGGAAGCACCTGGTCATGGGAGATGACGAACCCCAGGAAGGAAGTTGTCTTGGCGTAGAATTCACATTTTTCTGCCTTGACGTACAGACGGTTCTCCAGCAGTCTCTGCAGGACCCGCCTCACGTGGACCCGGTGTTCATCCCTGGACCTGGAGAAGATGAGAATGTCGTCCAGGTAGACGAATACGAACAGGCCGATGAAGTCCGGGAGGACGTCATTGATGAGGCGCTGAAAGACGGCTGGAGCGTTGGTCAACCCAAACGGCATCACGAGATATTCAAAATGCCCATTTGGGTTTCGGAAGGTGGTTTTCCACTCATCTCCCTCCCGGATCCGGACGAGGTGGTAAGCGCTGCGGAGATCCAGCTTAGTAAACCAGGTCGCCCCCTGGAGGGAGTGGAAGGCAGTGTCCATAAGGGGCAGGGTGTACCGGTCCTTCTCCGTGATATCGTTGAGAGCTTGATAGTCGATACAAGGATGAAGAGATCCGTCCTTCTTTCCAACGAAGAAGAACCCTGCACCTACTGGAGAGGAGGACGGTCGGATGATCCCAGCACTGAGCGACTCCTTCAGGTAGCTGTTCATTGCCTCCTTCTCCGGCGCTGACAGACTGTAGAGGCGTCCTGAGGGTAAGGGCGCCCCCTGGCGGATGTTAATGGCGCAGTCGTAGGGCTGGTGAGGAGGCAGAGACATCGCCTTGGACTTACTGAACACGGCACCCAGGTCGTGGAACTCTGAGGGCACTAGGGTGAGATCCGGGGGCGCGGTGTCCTGAGCTGTGGGAGGCGAGGACGGGGCGCAGGCCGCAGATTGGAGGCAGGTACCCATGCAGAAAGTGCTCCACGCTAAAACCTTCCCAGTCTTCCAGTCCAAGGCAGGGTTGTGGAGGCGGAGCCAGGGATAACCGAGGATGACAGGTGTTAACTGAGGTGGGCAGGACGTAAAAGGAGATATCCTCCCGATGGTTTCCAGAGATGATCACCGGGACAGGGGATGTTTAGTGAGTTACTTTTCCCAGGGAAACTCGGGAGATATTAACTAGGGCGAGAGGAGTATCGAGGAGGTGACAGTGGATGCCCAGTCGGGTTGCCAGGCTTTGTGAAATAAAGCTACCCTCCGCGCTTGAATCCACCAGTGCATGTGTGAGGTGCCCAGTGAGGTTGTGACAGAAGCGGATGGGCAGCGTCAAATGTGTGAGGGGACTTAACCGGTTAGCGTCAGCGAGGCCCCCTACAGTGACTCACGGACCACCTCGTTTGGCTTCTCCAGACAATGCTCCACCATGTGCTGGCTACCTCCGCAATACATGCAGAGGCCCAGGTCACGATGGTGCTGTTTCTCCGCCAGGGGGAGCTTTGTCCGGCCCGTCACCATTGGTTCCGACTCCTCGGAGACCTCCGGTGGCGGCAACGCCAGGGGGCGAGCTTGGGGCAGACATGCAGAGGCGCGCTCGCGCAGCCTGTTATCCAAACTGATGGTGAGAGAAATCAGCTCCGCCAGCGTCTCTGGGGTATCCCGTCCAGCCAACTCATCTCTCAGACCGGAATTTAGACTGCGGAGGAAGATGTCGCAGAGCGCACGCTCTTCCCAGCCAACTTCCTCCGCGGTAACCCGGAAGTCGATCGCGTAGTCGGCCGCCGATCGGCTCCCCTGTTGGAGTCCGAGAAGACGGTCGACCTGGACACTGTCCAAACGCGAATGATCGAACACTTCCAGAAATTGTCGCACGAACTGGCCATAGGTGAGGGTGGCGTAGCTGGGCTTCACCATAATGGCGTAAGCCCAGGTAAGCGCACGACCCTCGAGATTACCTATATAGCCAATTCTGCTATGGTCTGAGGGAAAATCTCCGGGAACGCGAAGAAACACGGACTCACACTGCATAATAAAACCCCGAGCTCCACCCAGCTTACCGCTGAAGCGAGCAGGAGTGGGGATTGGTGTGAGCTGTGTTGGCGCACCCGGAGCAGGCTGGACGGCCACCGGAGCCACAGGAGCCACGCCACCCGGATGAGCCAAGGGGAACGGCTGCTGGGGGTCCAAGCGGTCTAATCGGTTAGTAATGATAATTAATTGATTCAATATCACCTGTTGCTGATGAGCTATTAAATCCACCCGAGCCTCGAGGGTGGAAAGACGGCGTGCGAGCCCGCTGTCTGCCGAGCCGCTCTGCTGAAGCCGTACTGACATAATGCACGGCCCAGGAGACACACACGCAGGCTCAGGATAGATTTAACAGCTTTATTAGCAACAAGGAAGTGTATGGCTGCGTGTCTGTGGAATAAGAATGTATTGGTGGTGGCATCTGCGTCAGGCATGGGGGCAGGAGGCCATACAGCCGGACAACCCTGTGGGAGAGAGCAGAGGGAGAAGGGTAACGGGCACCACACCAATACAGGGAATAATGATGGTAGCTGGCTTACTTGGTTGTGACAGGTGGCTGGCGTCGACAAGGGTGGAGCCCGGGAGACAGCGGCCTGCGGTACCTGTGGCAGCAGCGTAGAGCCAACGGCGAGGTGATGAAGTCCGCCGCCGGGAATGTCCACCTGTGCACAGGGGAAAGCTAGAGGAGAGAGGTAAGGGGAGCTTACCCAGGATATCTTCGCTAGTCGGTTTGAGATCCGTAGTGGCAAAGGGGCCGAAGTAGAGAGACGGCTTCAGGCCGAAGCCCAGGGCAGAGTGGATTAAATACCCCGCCACTGACGAGGAGCAGGTGTGCGCGCGGCTGGTGCCGCTGATGAGCGGCGAGTCATAACACACCCCATGGTGACAGAGCCTCCCCCTCACGGTCGGGCTCCCGAACGACCAGGAACATCCCAGCCGCCCCCCCCCCCACCTAGGGTGGGCGGAAGGGAGGCAGGACCAGAGGGGAAGATGCAAAGGGAAGGACAAAAAAAAAAAAAAACAATAAACCAATGTAGGGCAGCAGGGCAGAGAAAAAAAAAACCCAAATACAATACCCTACATCACAGGGAAAAAGATTAACCCAGAGCACAGTTGGGGTGAAAACCGAGTTAGGACACAGGTAGGGAAAATACTAAATATGACTACAGACAACACACAAATAACGTGTAGATCGGGGCAAAGAAAGAAAACCAAAAACCCACCAAAAAGGTGGCAGGAATGAATAAAGCAATCAGAGTATGGTTAATTCAATTCAATTCAATTCAATTCAATTCAACTTTATTTATATAGCGCCATTTCACAACAACAGTCATCTCATAGCACTATCAACTGTAGGGGGAACCTACACACTAAGGTTAAGGGGAACAAAACACACTACTCCATAATGCACCAACAAGACAAAGGTCAGGACAAAAAAAATGATGAAAAACGCTGTGCATGGATAATAAAGAAAACAAAATACACAGCACTGAATATATAAAAGATAACCTAAAGAAACAGAGGTGACAAGGACAAATGGGTAATAATGAAGTACGGTTAAGTGGGAACGAAACACATTACTTCAAACAATAACACACACAGTCAATGTTAAGGTCGGGGCTAGGGAAGGCCCCCCACGAGGATAATAAGACAGAATGGGGTGATCACAGAGTATGGTTGAACAGGAAACCACACGCATACTCCATGATGCACCGACGAGGCCAAGGCTAAGGTAAGGATGAATGAAAACGCTGAGTAAAGATAAGAAAATGCAATACACAGCGCAATACATAAGGTGAGTCACCAAGAGGAAAAAAAAGGTGACAGGGTAACAGGATAACAATAAGATAAAAATGCTGAGTATGGTTAATAAAAAAAAAACACACAACACACAGCACAAAAATATATATATTCCCCTAATGGACAAAGAAACTACACCCGAGTGACCTCAATAATAAAAGAAGTCAAGGACACCCAAGGAGACGGCAGGCAGAGTCCAAAACGGCCGGAATTGTTCTGGTAATCTCCCCGCCCATTGTCCAGTTGGCAACCCGGGGAAGAGACAATGTTCGGGCGGCCAAGTCCAAACCCAAGTTCCAAGAAACTAGGCCACCGGTAGCCGTGCCAGGCCACCCAGCAACAATACAGTTCGTCAGGAGGTTGGACCAGCTCGCCGAACCAGAAGACTTGCAGGTCGAGCCGTCGACCCGCTTCACTCAACCACCAGGACCGTTGAGACTGGCGAAGGGTCAGAGCGGACCCCGGAGGAAGAGGCTTAGGGGAGAGCCGATGATGAGGTAGACGAGCGTCAGGCTGCAGGGGAACAGCCACCTCCCCACCGAACCTGGACAACACTGGGGTGGCACCCGCGTCGGACCCCGATTGGGTCTTAGGCGAACCCACGCTGAACGCCGCTGGAGCAGCACCCGCATCGGACCCCGATTGGGTCTCGGGCGAATCCACGTCGAGCACCGCTGGAGCAGCACCCACGACGGACCCCGACTGGGTCGGCACCGCACCAGAACCGACCTCCAACACTGAACCTGGACCCCACAGCACCACGAGGAACGCCAACTCCTCGTCGGCGACCCTGGAAGAAGGCTCAGAGGAGAAAACAGAACCGGGGTCAGGATCACCGGCAGCGCCAGAACCCGGCGGAACGAGCTCGGATGCAGCGGGCGGCTGCACCCGGCTCATCCCCCCTAGAGACAGGCTAAAGTGCTCAGAGAAATAGAGGGAGAAAAGAGAGAGGAGCACTCGCCTGATCTCGGGTTCCGATGCCGTCCAGGACTGCGAAGATCCAGGATCCGTTGTCCGGAGGTCGTTGTCAGGCTCCCATTCGGCTGCGTCGGGCCCCGCAGCCAGGACAATGGTCAGCGCAGCTTGAGGTTCCTCCAGCGCAGGTAGCCACGCCAACAGTCCACGCGGCGTGATGGTAGGAGAACCTCGTCCTGCTGGACTGAACCGCACCTCCGTGGAAACCCAGGGCAGTCGGTCTTCCTCCTCCGCCCACAACGTAGCTGCGGAACCGCAGGCCCTCTCCTCGTCCCACCACGTTGACCCGGAGCCGGGGAGCGCTCAGCGGAGAGAGACACAGAGGATGCATGATTAAAGGCACAGGTTACAGCAGGTGGTGGGAGTTCAGGGAGCTGCGAACCCCGAACTCCACCTCCAGGAGTGTGACAGAGCAAATCATTAAACTGATGTAAATAAACTGAGACTTGCCTGCCTCCTGGAGGTTGGGTGAAGCCTGCTGCGGTGAACATTGCTTCCTCCTCTTCCCACCAGGTGATAACGGAGGACCCCCTGGGAAATCGTCTGGGGACCGCTCGCGTTGTCTCCAGGAGAGGGCTCACCAGGCCGGGATTCCAGGCACACACAGCAGTCGGGGAGCGCGTCGAGGAGGAGGGGGTAACACCCGGGGTGAGCCAGCCCGAATGCCCTGGAGTGACAGCGGGGGAATGAGGCTCAGGGAACGAGGCTGTAAAATCTCCACACTGACGAGGCGAAAAGGTGACAGCTGCGTGGGAGGAGAGGTCCTGGTGGAAGCCCAGAACTGGATCCGGACGGGGTTCATGCTGAGGTGACTTGGCGAAGTGATGACGGCTATTCCCAGGGGACGAAGCGAGGGGGGAGCCCAGGAATCACCGCTCCTGAGCAGAGACAGAGGCGAGGAAAGCGTTGAGCTCGGGAAAGCTTCGCTGCCCTGGAGTCCTCTCCATCAATCTCACTGCCGCCGCCACGTGCCTGCAGATGGTGACTGGATGCACAGCGGGGATCACGTCAGCCGCTCGGTCCCAGACGTAACTGCTGTCAGCTGCGGCTCCATGGGGGGAATCCCGAGTGACGTGGTGCAGAACGGGGGAAGCCCTCTGGGTGGCGCAAACTCCCGGGCTGGAATAACAGCAGGAACGGGGTCCCGAAGCGGGGGGCAACGTCATCCACTTCGGCGTTCTGCCGGGGTTTCCATCCAACCCACGGAGCTTCTCTCGCTGTGTGTCCATGGCGTCAATCCTGGCACTGACCTCGAGATGGAATAAGGAGCGAGTGTAACTGTCCAGGAGATCCTCAGCACAGCCCGGATGCCAGCGTCTCGCGTCGGAGGCGTCGTGCAGGGTGAAGAGCGTCCTGTCGACAGCCCCCAGGATGGACCTCAGCTCGTCGCCCTGGCATCGGAGGTGACTCCTGGGAAACGGCATGCTAATGGCGCTAACACCCGGACAGGAAGGTACAAGTCCAAACCATTTACGGCCGCCGGCAACTCGTTCTGGCTGCGATGTACTGTCACATGTGGCTCTAGGGAGCCACGCAATAAGAGAGCCAAGGGCGAGCCAGTCAGTTGTGATGTTTATTAGTGACAGGGGGAAGGGATGAGGAAAGCACAAATGCTCATACATAGTAACATACGCGAGCAGTACAGCACCAGAGTTAACAATTGGCACCGGGCGAAGGGGTAACAGCATGAAAACTCACAGCGGGTACACTCACGGGTTGAGCAGCCAGAGAGCTGGCACTGGCATAGGGGTCCAGTACTCAGATACTCATATAAGGTGATACACCCAAGTGATACAATAAACAGCAGCGGGCTAGCACCGGACAAGGGGGTACAGAGGCACAACAGCTCCTTACAGGGTAACACTTACAGGTAATGCTGCAGATGAGTCAAGGGCTGGAACCGGACGAAGGGACTCCAGCCTAGCAGTACTTACAGTATGTCGCAGCCTCGAATGATTGAAGCTGCTCCTCTTTATACTCATTAGCAGCGCCCCAGCTGATGAGGATTAATTGGCCCCAGCCGTCCCGTGACACTGACAGCTGGGAACCAGCTGAGGCGCTGCCCAATGAGAGGCAGGGATAAAAGGAGCATGGGCTGAGCGCCGAGCCGGCGTCTCACCCCATGGTGACAAGGGCTGCACTACTGCATGTTTAAAATTTGCAGGAACCACACCAGACGACAGGCTGCTGTTCAAGATGGCGAGAACTGACTGGCCTATACTGGGAAGCACCTCTTTAAAAAGTCTAGGAGGGACAGCATCACAGGGAGACCCTGAGAGCTTAATGTGGGTAACCACATCCTCTAAAAATGACAGAGTCACAGGTTCAAACTGATTAAAAACAGCAGAACAAGGGACAGAGACAGAGGGATCAGAGGCAGGAGGTGAGATGAGAGCCCTGGTGGTGGCCACCTTATCTATCAATCAATCAATCAATCAATCAAAAACTTTATTCCAGACTCATGGTCCATCAAAAAATAAAAAAGTTCATAAAATCATTGCATAACTCAGAGGATCCAGAATCCAGAATCCAAGATGGTTTGGCAGGATGAGTGAAACCAGGAGCTGAGTTCCTCCACAGATGAGATGGAGCCAGGAGGGACACAGAGCTGGTCAAAGGCAGCGGAGATCCGACCGGCAGTGGAAGGGTTAAAAACCCGGCAGCGCTGAGCAGCAGCGTGAGTTTTAGCTGCAGCGCGTGACAGATCAGCCTCAAATAATACAGGCAGATGGTCAGACAACACAGTGTCACAGATTTCTAAATTAACAACAGACAGGCCATACGAGAGGACAAGATCTAACATGTGTCTGTGCTCGTGAGTAGTGCCACCACTCACCGACTGCACCAGATTTAGAGAATCAATGAGATTTAAAAAGTCTGTCACCAGCGGCTTATCAGGACAACACACATGTATGTTAAAATCTCCAACGATAAGAATGCGATCATAATTTGTAACGATACCAGCCAAGAAAATGGCAAAGTCATTTAAAAAGTCCTTATTATATTTGGGTGGTCTGTATATGACAGCACACAGTACCGGGTTTATTCGACCCACCTCAAAGAAAGTCAGTTCAAAGCTGGAGAACGGAGAAGGTAAAAAGCACTGATGACATTTATAGTCATTTTTGTAAACAGCTGCCGTTCCTCCTCCTCATCCTGTTGTCCGCGGGGAATTAAAATAGCAGTAACCTGGGGGTAAAACTTCAGACAGAGCAGAGAGTTCACCCACAGTCTGCCAAGTCTCCGCATCCAAAAAGAAATCCAGTTCCCCGGAGCTGATGAAATCCTTCAGGATGTAAGTTTTATTTGCCAGCGATCTGGCGTTTACCAGGCCAATTCAGGCTGGAGCCTGGGCCTCAGCAGATCAGGAAACGTGCCGCAGCAGTCTCATGTGTCAGGGATTTACCCCACGCTGGCGAGGCCAGGGAGAGTAGCAGCGCCGGGGCCGGATCACCTCACCAAGGCCAGTCACAGGGACCAGGCAGGCATCAGCAGGATCCAGGGAACGCCAGGACACAGAAACCCGGGGACATAATCCGCCCGGAGTCCTGGGAACAGAGAAGGAATGTGCCAGGCAGGCCTTCAGTTTCACCAGCCGACCGCTGCGTTTCCCACAGCAACGATAAGGCCTCCGCCTCCACCTTCGCTCGGAGAGAGGGGCTGAGGTCTGATACAGGTAAGGCGGGATATCTGACAGGAGCGGAGGCTTCTGTCCACCATAATCAGATGAAATAAGATCCTCAACAGGAAGTCAGAGACAGACGGTCAGCCCCATACACTGGCGACATGTTGTCTTGTCTGGATAATACAATTGTGTGACTGAAGCCTCCTGCTTTCTCCTAGGCACACTCACCTTTCACCCACATTCTGTTCCCCAGTTCTCAGCTGTGGGTGATTGTCTAATTAGTTCACCTTCTCCTGCTGGCTCAGGTGCTCACATCTGTGATTGACTGTGTTAATTGAGCTGCTGCCTGTTTCAAGGGGGCTGCACCATTGTATGGTGTAGCCTCCCACTCTCAACCCACTCTCAATTCCATTCCCAACATGTAAGTGCTCTGACTTTCACTGCATGTATTACTGGTTATTTGCAGGTTGGCTGGCGATCAGTCTCGCCTTAGTTAGGTTATTTTGCTGCCTGTTCCTTTGTGTTTGCTCCCAGGTTAGCTGGTGATCACACTCACCATTACTAATTTTTGCCGACCTGTATTCCTTTTTCCATAAGTGTTGTGTATGTCTTTATGTTTGTTTAATAAATGTTGCAAACTCACGGCCAGCGTGTTGTGCCTTTCTCTCTCTGCCCTGAAGGGGCATTCATGATAGAAGGAGGCTACAAGTGTGGGCAGCAGCAGACGTGAGTTTTGCCTCTTTTTTTTTCTTTCCCTCCTGTATTTTTTCTTTAAAAGACCTCTTATCCTACTGGCATGGCAGCGCTTCCTGATTTTCGTTTGTGTGGGCTCAGTGAGGAGGAGGGTTTTGCTCTGAACATAATAAATACCATCTTGTCGGGGGCTTGTGCCTCCCACACTCCTGAGGCCACCTGGGAGTGTTTGGAAGGAGCCACACAGGTTCTGGATGCGTGCCCCAGCCTGTGGAGCCATCCAGACCTAACTTACCTTCTCCTCATCAAAATCAACCCCCCGTCTATGCTCCACAGGCCGGGAGAAATCGCTTCAGAACCCCTGCCCATGTCAACCAGGAAGAAGTTCCAAGTACCGAAGTCCCAAGCCTCTTGCCACTCTCCAGCTACAGGAGCACCGCCTTCTCCTCCCGAGCTCTGGCCAGAACCATCAGCGGAGTATCTATCTCCTCTCCTTCACCAGCCTCTCCTGTTTTTTCCTCTGCTTGCTCTGTTGGTCCGCTGGTTCCGGGAGGGAGGCGTCAAGCCAAAAAGAGGTCAGCGGTCCTGAAGACGCCGGTGATTATCGTGCAGCCATACCCTGGAAGGGAGAGGAGTGAATCCCGTCTGCCAAAATCAGAACCGATAAGGAGTCCCCTGCATTGCAGGAGTCCCCAACATTGCACCCTCAGCCCACCGAGGGTGCAATGTTGGCCCAGCCAGGGCCGACTGAGGTGCTGCAAAGCTCCAGCCCGGAGCCCGGAGTGGGTGCTGTCCCTGTGACCGGAGGGGTCCCTGAGGTCACAAAGGGTGCAGTGTCGCTCCCGTCCGGAACCACTGAGGGTGTGGCGTTGCTTCCGTCTGGAGCCACTGAGGGTGCAGCATTGCTCCTGTCCGGAGCCACCACGGGTGCTGCAATGCTCCAGCTCGGAGCCACCATGGGTGCTGCAATGCTCCAGCCTGGAGCCACTGCAGGTGCAGCCTTACTTCAGCCCGACGCTACCGCGGGTGCAGCTCTGCTTTAGCCCGAAGTCACCACGGGTACAGCTCTGCTTCAGCCCGGAGCCACCAAGGGTACAACGTTGCTCCAGCCCAGAGCCACTGCGGGTGTAGCTCTGCTTCAGCCCAAAGCCACCGTGGGTGCAGCTCAGCTTCAGCCCGGAGCCACCAAGGGTGCAGTGTTACTCCAGTCTGGAGCCACCGAGGGTGCAGCGTTGCTCCAGCCTGGAGCCACCGAGGATTCAGCGTTGCTCTAGTCTGGAGCCACTGTGGGTGCAGCGTTGCTCCAGTCCGGAGCCACCACGGGTGCAGTGTTGCTCCAACCTGGAGCCACCATAGGTGCTGCTATGCTCCAGCCAGATCCACCGCGGGTGTTACTTTATCCCAGCCGAAGACCACCGAGGGCATCATGGTCCCCCTTCCTCCTCCATCAGATACCGTTGTGGTTTCCCTTCCCTGGCCCTGCTTCCTGTTATTGGGTCTTCCCGTGGGGGCGCCGCATCCGGGGTCTCCTCTCCGGTCCTGGTGGCTTAAGAACTCAGGCCAGCCACCTGAAAAACTGAGCCGCTGGGTCAGGTGGTCCATTTTCTTCGGCAGGTCAACCGACTCATACCACCTGACCGTCCAGCTGGCCTGGGACTTCGGCAGGCCACCTGACAGGGTTGTTCTTGTTGTCCACTGGGCCTGGGACTTTGGGCGGCCTCCTGAACTGTTTGAATCCTTGGGTTGGGGGGGGTGGTAATTCATTATTATTTTGACTGATATGGGTCCTGAGCGGGATTTGTTTCATTCCCTCCTACCTGTTTTCCCCCCACCTTCCACCCGGGGTAGTTTTTTTTCTGTCATTTCCTTCTCCTGGGAAGGGGGGGGGGGGCTCTGTCATGAGTCTGAGCCTGTGCTTAGACCCTCTATGTATTTTTGTGTATTTTCTGTCTGTTTTTATTTTCTTGTCAGTTTATTTTGGTTTTATGACTGAAGCCTCCTGCCTTCTCTCCCAGGCACACTCACCTTTTACCCACAGTCTGTTCCCCAGTTCTCAGCTGTGGGTGATTGTCTAATTAGGTCACCTTCTCCTGCTCGCTCAGGTGCTCACATCTGTGATTGATTGTGTTAATTGTGCTGCTGCCTATTTCAAGGGGGCTGCACCATTGTATGGTGTAGCCTCCTGCTCTCAACCCACTCTCAGCTCTATTCCCAGCATGTAAGTGCTCTGACTTTTGCTGCATGTATTACTGGTTATTTGCAGGTTGGCTGGCGATCAGTCTTGCCTTAGTTAGGCTATTTTGCTGCCTGTTTCTGTCATGTTCAGAGTTGTGACCCTGAGCATGATTCGTCGGCTGTGGGTTAATTATTACTTGTTAATTTCCAGCTGGCGGATGGAGCTGGCTCTCCGCCAGTCCCACAGCCATGCATCCCCCTCACCGGGCATCCACCAGCAGTAGGATCAACACATACTCACTCACACACTCATGCATGCACACACACATCCACACACATTCATTTTCACTCTTATACTCACACACACGCATCCATACACTAGTTCAATCAGTCACGCACCTGTTGCCACACGGCTGGTCTGCCTGCTGTCATTAGGGCTGTGCATAAATAGCAGGGCAGCGAGTCCAGCCGATGTGGCAGCTTTGCATTGTCAACTTTGGACATCCAGTCTCGCGTCTGTTGGATTTCCCTGGACTTTATCTCGTTGTTTCCTCAGAGCCTATCCGTTCCAACGTATTGTAAGTTTTCCCTTGTGCCTTTTCTCCACTCCTGTTTTATTGGAGTGTGTTCCGCACATCCTAAACCTACCAAGCTTGTAGCGGGTGTCCTTCCCCTTATTGTGACTGTGTTTTGGACTATTGTACATTTCACCCATTGTAAATAAACACGTTACTTGCTCTGCATTTCGGGCCCGCTGCCATTTAATATGTTTGCTGCGCAGTTCACGCAGTGAACATGACAGTTCCTTTGTGTTTGCTCCCAGACTAGCCAGTGCTCACGTTCACCTTAGCCTTTACTATTTTTGCTGATCTGTATTCCTTTTTCCTTAAGTGTTGTGTATGTGTTTATGTTTGTTTAATAAATGTTGCAAACTCATGGCCGGCATGTTGTGAATTCTCTCCTTGCCCCAAAGGGGCATTCGTGACAACCTTGGTTAATAATTCTATTGACAATATTTGATCAGTCTCATAATCTGGGCATCAGTTCTTGACACTGTGTGAGTCTTAAAATCTGGACAGAGAGGACACCGATGAAGAGGTTAGTAAATTTATTACAGAAAATACCAAAATGACAACAGACATCTGCATAGCTTGTAGAATGGGAAGATAACCAAATTAGCATGAACAGTAGTAATTTTGCATATATGAAGAAATGGCAATATTTACATATTTACAGGTCTTGCATATGTGGAATAAGGGTGAAGTGAAAATAGTGGTAAAAATTAAGTGGAATGCAAAGTTAAGGAAAAAGGAATTTGGAAAAAAATTGTTATGAAAAAGAAAACGGATTAACTTTACCTTGTGCTAATCTGGGACGGTCATTACAGAAAAAGGTTATGGCTTTTCTTGAAGCTAATACTGTTAACTGCCTTACTCTCTTGGTGTTGCTTGATTCCCAAGAGGCTTGGAACAGGACAAAATGGTCGAGCCATAGGAGGGGTCACAGGCGTGGGAGGAATAACTCTGGGTAGCCCGGCTTTGGTCCAACCTGGGCTGGAGATGAATCTTGGCACCAATGGTTCTCCCTGCTGTCCTGTGCCCCAGGGTCTCGGCCTGGAAATCCTCGGTGAGGTGGGGTCTGGTTCAGGCCTGGCGCTTGCGTCTGCTGGAGGTGGCTGGAACAATGGATCTCCTCTAGGCCTGCATTTTGCAGTGTAGGATAGCCAGAAGGAAGCCTTCACTCAGATAAGAGCTGAATTAGAGGGCTTCAGGTCTCTGAGGTGAGAGAGAGGGCCGATGATCTCTCGCCTCAGAAAAGAGCAGCAAAAGAGAGCGAATTCTGGTCTAGACATGCAATAAAGGAACATGTCCACATGGCAGTCCTGAGGGGTCGGCCAATCAGGGCTTTGCATGACTATCTCACTGCCCCTTTGGTAAACTCGCTCGTCTCAATGGGAAGTGAAATGCTCAAACACTTTTCACAAACTAGACACACATTATCAAAAAATACTTCAATCTGAATTTTCTAATCTATGAGGATTCATAAGTAAGAAAAGCATGCCTAAATGAAACATTTTTGACAACAGATAATGCAGCAACATTGTAAGCACATTTAGGAAGTCTTTAGGAAAAATTCCTGTTCTGCAGGAATTTTACTGCTGTGGTCGTGAAATAATGTCTCAGTGGGAGAGTTTGTTTCCTGCTTCTCTCTTCTCCATGTTAGGGATCTGTGTTGAAAGGAAGGAACAGAGGGGGCAGGGGTACTGCATATGGTCCTCCATCACAGCTGGATTTTGATGGGGGTGATGAAACTGGGCAGAGGTTAGACAGTTTGTTCATACATGAAGCAAAGTTCCAATTTTAGTGTTCAATCCAGCTTGAGTCTGCTACAACAATTACACAATATCTCGGCTCGCTAGCTTACACAGCTCAAGAAAACAGCTCAAACAGAACTCACGCATGCGCAGCAGATCAAAACTAGAAGTAGATAAATGTGGTGTGATTTGTGTTCCAGGTGTTCTGAAGCTGAACTCAGTCCCAGCTGCTGATGACTGAGGTCAGATCTTCAGATGGCCACACTGTTTTCTGCCAACTCTGGATCCAAGTATGTGTAGGGAACCTCCAGACTCTGGTTCCTGGATCTGATGGATGCACTTAAAGCCTGAAGTTCTCCTTGGAAGTCTTTGATGATCTTCTGGGGAAGCTCCTCAGTGAAATGTTCCTCTGGGTACTTACCAAGAAGAACCTGAAAGATCAACAACAACAACTGTAGTTCTTCTCCTGCTGACATGTGAACAGGAAACATCTTGGATCCACATGTTCACCATCTTTCAGTGACATCTTCATGTCCATGTGGCCTACTTACAGAGTCAGAGGACTGTTTGCTGAGGAGCCACATGGTGACCATGCCCTGAACCGTGGTGTTGACATCAGGGAACGTGTTCATCATGGTGGTCTGGCTGGACGTCCCCTTTGTGGTGGGTGGGGGACGCTGCAGGGAGATAGGGGTGTTGGGCATCCAGCCGCCATAGTCGTACTGCAGTTCATGGAGAAATGAAGTGGGTTTAGAGCAGATGCTAGAGTCTACAATCATCTAGTCCTCCTGAAGGACTCACCTGTCCATTGTTGACGGCCGAGTGTTGGCCGGAACAGGTGAAGATCACCATGGTAACGAACTTGATCAGCTCTGACACACATGTCAATGTCTGAGGAATTCCTGTTTAGTAGAGAGAAGAACCTGGATTACTTCACTGGATTTTACTGTATAGTGGTGGAGAAGTGATGGAACTGTGTCAGGAATCTAAGACACAGGAGATATGAATCTGCAATCCTAGGTGGTGTAAGCATGGATGGATGCACATGAACCGTCATCACCATCATCTTCTCCAGACCTCACCTGAGGACTCTCTAGACATGAATCCATGTTCATAAATGTCCAGGATCCATTGCTGCAGCTCAGAGTCTAGCAGGACTTCATCATCAGTCTTGTAGTAGTGGCTCAGGATTCCTCCCACAAACCTTCAACACATCACAAATACACGTATGAATAATTCAGCTTTATTTATACACTAGTGCATACCTGTGCATGCCCGTAGAAACCCGTGCATGCCCGTAGAGGGGATGCATTGGAACAGAATTCTTGCCAGTTACAGGACAGTTGGTATAGCAACCCAGCACTAAGTGGCAATCACATGTGACGGCTTTTGTATGCAGCAAAACATAAAAATCACACAAAATATGCCCTGCCATCTGTGGCTGTTTGCCCCTGCTGATTACTTCTTCTCCTGC
Source organism: Pholidichthys leucotaenia (assembly GCA_020510985.1). Classification (NCBI taxonomy): domain Eukaryota; kingdom Metazoa; phylum Chordata; class Actinopteri; order Cichliformes; family Pholidichthyidae; genus Pholidichthys; species Pholidichthys leucotaenia. Next base: position 291,309,097 of record CM035844.1, on the reverse strand, counting down.
CTGTCACTGTTCTGTGTTATGTTGCTTACAGTACCTGTGTCTATACAGTATATACTGTATGTCTTGTAGGGAGTTACGTGCTCTGTCTATGTGCCATCATATAGACATCATCTGGTGGGTCTTCTTATTCTTCGTTCAGACCAGTGAAGGGTCTCCTTCTGTCTCAAACGGCTGTGTTGTTCACAGTCATGCCTGCAGCGTACTGGTGGAACCTGAGGTGTTTCATGTTGACAACATCCTTTCTGACGTGCAGCAGTTCTCCTCATTCTATTGCTCTCCATCTGGTGGGTCTTCTTCATTCAGACCACTGGTTGAGGGATAGGTGTGTCGTAATTCCAGTCCATGGGCATGATCCTGAAAAAGTGGCTTTCAACCCTGTTCAGGAAGGCCTGTGCATGCCTGTAGAAACCAAGAAACCGGAGCACCCAGAGAAAATCAGCGCTTTGCTTGGCATTTTACACATTTGTAGTGCAGACTGGCATTCGTCAAGGTTACACATTTGCCGTCATGTAGGCATGGCGAGTCGTCTTATGATGCCTGAGTTCATAGAACGTGCTATGATGAACAGGCAGCGATCATAGGCCGTCCTATGATGTCCTAGAAATGTGCTTTAAAGTCTGTCGTACCCTATGCTGGTGAAGAGTGTCCTCCTGTCTCAGACAGGTGTGATGTACTGCTGGAACCTCAGGTGTTTCATCTTCATGGCATCTTTTCTGACATGCAGCAGTTGTAGTCATTCTATTGCTCTCCCTCTTATCTGGTGTATCTTCTTCTTCTTCTTCTTCAAGACACTGGTTGAGGGATTGGTGTGTTGTAATTCCAGTTCATGGACAGGATCATGAAAATCACAAGGACATATGGTTTATATGACATCATAAAGACACATTTGTCTATGTGTCCTATGATGCCCGAGTTCAAAGACACATGGTTACATGACATCATAAAGACACATTTGCCTGTGTGTTCTAACTTGTAGGATAGGTGGAGCTGAAAGTCTGGCTTCACCCTCAGGACCTCTAATCCATGTTGGTTTTGTTCTCTCTCTGCTCACAATCAAAACAACTTTCTTCCCAGCACTGCTAACTATTTGGCTGAACGTCACATCATCACAGTGAGTCACTCTTTCCAGCCTGTTCTTGTCCAAACTTTTTACCTCCTTGTCCTGACAGATGTTTGCTGCTCCTGCAGTCTCCTTCTCCCACATCACATTTTTTCACATTCAGCTACAGTTTAATATCACACACATGATTATTATGGTTTCTTATTAGTTACACTCATGCACAGATCTGATTACACCGCACCCTTCCAGAAAATCATTAGAAAACTTCAGGGTCATAGGGGTCCGCCAACATCTGGTGTTGCTCCACTCTGAACATCTGAACCTCCCGTCTTATCCAACATTGTCAAATATCCTGTTTTGAAGATTCCAGAGAATCAGAATTCTGTAAGGAGCATCAGGACAGAACTACACACATATTTAATATTTAACATGATTAAACTACAAAGTATTATTGTTGTAGTACAATAATAATTATGTTATTTATTGAATGTGTCCAAAAATGCGCTTCAGTGTGTAGTGCTGGAAGCTTCTGATCAGTCCACCCCTGGACCATCATGATCCATGTTTACTCAGACTGTTTGACTCCATATGTAGTTTTGTCCAGGAGTTCTTCACAGAAGTCCATTTGACTGGAATCTTCATAACAGGATATCTGATAATGCTGGATAAGATGGGAGTTTACATCAAGAAGTGGAGCAGCACCAGATGTTAACAGATGCTCTGACCCTGAAACTTTCTGGTGATTCTGATGATTTCCTGGCAGGGTGGGGTGTAATCAGATCTGTGCATGAGTGAATGCTCTGAGAATTTATACAGGTCTGTCATATCTGAGCAGGGCCGTTTCTAGTTTTTTTTTTTTTTTGACTTATTTTGTACCCGTAGGTAGATTTGTTCTGCAGTCCGGTGACAAGCCACCAGCTGCCGGTCGCTGCGTGCGCAAGTGCCCCTTAACTCCCTAACCTGCATGTTTTGGTATGTGGGAGGAAACCGGAGAAATCCCGGAGTAAACCCACGCAAACACGGGGAGAACATGCAAACTCCACACAGATCACTGTTGGCCGGGGGCAGGGATCGAACCCCCGATCTCATGATCCCCGTGATCCCCCTGCCGAGGGTAAACTGTGCTGCCGCGGTGCTAACCACTGCGCCACCGTGCAGCATTTTGGGGGACGTGTTTGTGTAAAGAGTTAAAATCCTGTATAATATGAACCCCCCTCCCCCCAACAAAACCATAAACTGGGGTCTTTGTCTCACATAAACTGTATCACTCAGGATTCTGGACTACAGTTTTGAGCTCATTATTATTATTATTATTATTATTATTCATAATCATGTCTGATTCTTCTTGTTGATTGGCTGCAGAGCTCATCGGTTTGATTTTACTGATTTCTGCGTGGAACCACTCAGACCATCCACCTGTTTCCTTTATTCTGTTATCAGCAGTAAAGGATTAGTTAGTTTTTAACAAAGGGGATGGGGGGTGTTCACAAATTCATCATGAGCTACAAATGGGGCTGCACGGTGGCGCAGTGGTTTAGCACTGTGGCAGCACAGTTTACCCTCGGCCGGGGGATCGTGGGTTCGATCCCAGCCCCCGACCAACAGTGAGCTGTGTGGAGTTTGCATGTTCTCCCCGTGTTGCGTGGGTTTACTCCGGGATTTCTCCGGTTTCCTCCCGCATACCAAAACATGTAGGTTTAGGGCGCTCGCGCACGCAGCGACCGGCAGCCGGTGGCTTGTCACCAGACTGCAAACCAAATCTACCTACGGGTACAAATAAGTAACAAAAAAAAAAAAAAAATGTATAAATTCACGTTAGGTACAAATTTGCAAGAACCTGTGCAAAAATATGCTGGTAAATGGTGTTCACTTATATAGTGCTTTTTCTCATTTCCAGATGACCAAAGCACTTCACAGATCCTGCTGTCCACCCATTCACACACACACTCACACACTGACGGTGGTGGAGCTGCCATGCACCAGCGCTGGCCTGACCCACCGGGAGCAACTGGGGCTTCAGTGTCTGGCTCAAGGACACTTTGACATGCAGACTGCAGACAGAGCGGGAATCGAACCACTGACCCTCCAATCAGTAGTCGGCCACACTACACCTGCACCACAGCCACCCCTGATAAAAGATGCCAATTTAAAAATAAAAAAGTCACAAATTATAATTTATAATCAAGATAAAAAAAAAACCCAGACCATTAAAAATGTACAAGAAAAAAAATGAAAATTTTCAAGAATTTTTTTTTCAAATCTACAAGAAAAAAAGCTCAAAAAAATTACAGGAAAACATTAGCAAATTTATGACAAAAAAGTTGCAAAATTTGGGAAGGAATTGCAAATCTTTGAGACAAAATTTCCACATTTAAAAGAAAAAAATGTGGAAAATTTACAAGAAAACAGTCGAAATTTTACAGGAATTTTTTTTTGCAAGTTGTCCCCAAAATAATGAAAATTTCTGAGGAAAAAAGCTGCTAAATCTTTGAGGAAAAATTGCAAATCAATGAGGAAAAAAATTGTAAACTTATGAGAAAAGCTGCAAATTTACAAGAAAAAAGCTGAGAATTTGCAAGAAAAAGGTTGCAAATTTATAAGTAAACTTTCCAGGAAAAAATTAGCAAATTTATGACAAAAAAACTTGCAAATTTTTGAGACAAAAGTTACAAATTTAAAAGAAAAACATTGAGAATTTAACAGAAAACAGATAGAATTTATCAGAAAAAAATCACTGAAAATGTGCAGAAAAAGAACGAAAATTTATGAGTTGAGAAAAAAATTGCAAGTCTACAAGAAAAAGTTGCAAACTTAGGAGAAAAAAAGATAAAAATTTACAAGCAAAAAGCTGAAAAATTGTAGGAAAAAGTTGCAAATTTATCAGATTTTCTTTTGGGGGGGGGTATTTTTGCTTAGAATTGGTGGTTCAGAGTCACGCTATTCAGTTGTGTAAAACATGATATAGAAGGTTTATCCTGGTATGTCACTGACTCCTCCGTGTCAGGGCACTCTGATACCTGTGGATGATGTCCCACAGCCTGAGTCCATCATCTCTGTAGTAGTAGTTGGGCACAGCCTCCAGCCCACGCTCACTGATGTCGTCTGGTAGGCAGAGGGAGCTGTAGGTGATGGTCGACAGGCATCTTTTCAGGAGGGTGATCATCCCCTCTCCACCGGATGCCGCAAACTGGCAACAGGAAGGTAACAGTCACCACAGTGTTGATTCTGACAAGAAACACTGGTGCAGAAATCATGAGGACTCTTCATACCCGAGTGAACGATCCCGTCTCAGAAATGAGGAAACTTCGAGCCAGGAAGTTGATTTGCAGAGTGTAGCGGGTGTGTGCTACCAGGAGCTGAAAGAGGAAACTCTCTTTATTTTATGTACAGAATTATTTAGTAAATTCATTTAAACATTCACAATGTCAATGGAGTCAACCATTTTTATTATTCTATGCTATAATTATCTCCTACTTCATACTGGTGTCATTCTGTTCACTTTTTAACAACATTTATGCTTCCATTTTTCTATTTTGTAACTTTCATGCTTTTTATTATATATGCACATTTTAGCAAAAAAGTTTTGTATATTTTTGCCAGAAAAAAAAACATTTTATTTTCTCCTATCCAGCTGATTGCCCTCCATGGATTGCCACTTTTTCGTGGTGTTGGGTTTGCGTGCCCTAATGATCCCAGGAGCTACAGTATGTTGTCCAGTATGTTTACCTCTGGTAGGGTCTCCCAAGACAAACTGGTCCTGGATGAAGGGCCAGACTAAGAGTGATCCAATAGACTCCCATGATGAACAAAAAATCAAGGATTCAGTGTGCCCTGCCTAGTGTGGGGCTGCCGGGGTCCCACCCTGGAGCTGGGCCTGGGGAAGGGGCTCGATGGCTAGCGCCTGCTGGAGGAGTTTCTGCCCATGGGACCCGGCTGGGCTCAGCCTGAAGGAGTTACATGGGTCCGCCCTCCAGTGGGCTCACCACCTGCAGGAGGGACAATGGACCGGTGCTATGTGGATCAAGTGACTGTCGAAGGCAAAGACCTACGCGGCCTGATCTCTGGCTTTCGAAACTGCCTTTTGGGATGTGGAACATCACCTCTCTGGTGCGGAAGGAGCTGGAGCTGGTGCACGAGGTTGAGAGATATGTACTGGCTAGATATAGTAGGGCTCACCTCAACGCACAGCTCCAGTTCTGGTTCCAGTTTCCTGGACAGGGGCTGGAGCTTTTTGGTGTCACTGACTGGAGTGCTAGAGAGTGCTCCTCTTGGAAATTCAACTGTCCTACTGGGGAACTTCAATGCACATGTGGGCAATGACAGTGAAACTTGGAGGGGCGTAATTGGGAGGAATGGCCTGCCCAATTTGAACCTGAGTGGTGTTTGGTTATTAGACTGCTGTGCCAACCACAGTTTGTCCATATCGAACACCGTTTTCAAGCATAAGGGTGTCCATATGTGCACCTGGCACCAGGACACCCTAGATCACAGGTCAATGATTGATTTTGTTACTGTGTCATCAAACCTGCAACCATGTCTTGGACACTTGGCTAAAGTATACAATATGAAAAAAAAATAAAAAGAGGTGCAGAGCTATCAACTGATCACAACCTGGTGGTAAGTTAGATCTGGTGGCAGGGGCAGACACCGCTCAGACCTGGTAGACCTAAATGTATAGTGAGGGTGTGCTGGGAACATCTGACTGAGGCCCCTGTCCGGGAGGTCTTCAACTCCCACCTCCGAAAGATCTTCAACCACATTATGAGGAAGTCTGGAGACATGGAGCCTGAATGGGCCATGTTCTCTACCTCCATTGTTGAAGCGGCTGCCAAAGTGGTGGACACCAGTGATGAGGGTGGACATCAAGCTGAAGAAGATGTCCCACTGAGCTTGGTTGGCATGTGGGACTCCTGAAGCAGCTGAGGTGTACCAGCAGTCCAGGCAGAATGCATCTCAGGTGGTTGCTGAAGCAAAAACTCGGGTGTGGGAGGAGTTTGGTGAGGCCATGGAGCAAGACTTTCAGTTGGCCTTGAAGAGATCCTGGCAAACTGTCCAGCGACTCAGGAGGGGGAAGCAGCTCCCTGTCCACACTGGTGTGGATGGGGTGCTGCTGACTTCCACTGGGAACATCGTCGGTCAGTGGAAGATAAAGAATAGAATAGACTAGAATAGAATAGAATAGAATAGGCTTTATTGTCATTGTACAGTTGTACAGTACAACAAAACTGGGTGCTCCACCAGGCTACTGCACAATAAAGTAAGAGAGAAGAATTTGAATAAAACACAGTTACAGAAGACATGATTAGCCATACGACTGAAATAAAAATAAAAGTAAAAATAAAAATAGCCCATAGGTGTATACACAAGTATGGCAATGGCTTCACGTGTGGAACTATGTATATAAGAGTGCGGAATGCAGTACACATAATTGAGTAAAATGGCCCAAGGAATATGGAAAATATGTACAGTAGTGATTTCATGGATGGGATGATATACATGAAAGTGAGGACTGCAAAGACAGGTGAGTTATAGTGATAATTAAAAGGTCCTCAGTTCTGTGCATGTGAGCGTTCGGAGGGAGGGGATGGGACCTCTGACTGCTTGCAGTTCGGATGGCCCAGGGGAAGAAACTGTTTGTCTGTCTGGATGTGTGAGACCTGATCGATCTGAACTGTCACCCAGAGGGAAGCAAGACAAACAGGTGGTGGGTGAGATGTATAGATAGACAGATAGATAAATCTATCTACAGTATATATCTGTACATCGTGAGTGTCCTGAATGGGGATGCTGACGCACCTGTGCGACCCGAGAGCAGTAGCTTGTGTTTGTGTGTGGTCTTGTCAATTTTAACTTTGTCAGTTTTAACTTTTGTCACCACCGGGAATATTTAACACATTGTTTCCACCATGAGAGGAGTGTATTTTGGGGTTCTTGCCACTTTGTGGACTTTTTTATGCCATTTTACCGGGGGACATCTCAGCAATGCCTCTGTTTCTGACAACAGGATTACCTACAGTCGGCAGACACTTCTGTCCCTCCGTCCAAGTGTGAGTGTAAGTCCTCATCTACTTCAACTGAATGATCAACAAATTTCGGCAAATGGATTATCACTGCCGATGAGTCGTCGGAGGAAAAGAGGGAGAAGAGGGGGAAATACAGTGCAGAATAAGGAAGTATGGCCTGCGTGACAGATGGCGACTCCCTCCGCTCCCCACCGTTCTGCTGTCAAATGTCCAGTCCATCCGAAACAAGCTGGATGAGCTGGAGACCAGCGCTTGGTGTAACCGGGGTTTTAAGGAGACAGGTACCCTGGTGTTTACGGAAACATGGCTTAAGGACATGGATCGTGATGAAGACCTCTGTCTAAGTGGCTTTGGATGCCCAGTGCGCTTGGACTGGTTGCTTCTCATTACAAATAAGTCCTCCGGAGGAGGAGTTTGTTTGTATATCAACCAGAGGTATTGTAACATTGTGGTGGTTTGGGAAAAAACATTCACCCCCAATCTAGAGCTCCTGCCTGTCTCATTTTTGCCCTTGTATTTACCAAGGGAGTTTACACAGACTTTCTTTACACTGGTCTGTATTCATCCACAGGCTAATGTTACATCAGCCATCCAGGTGATAGAGGAGGTGACCAACAAGCTGGACTCTGTCTGCCCGGATGCGCCAAAGTTCATTTTAGGGGATTTTAATCACTGCCAGCTACATAAATCTCTAAAAATGCACCATCAGTATGTGACATGTGGCACAACGATGAGGAATTCCACTATTGACATGTGTTATGACACAGTGCCTGGTGCTTATAGATCCTTGCCTCTGCCCCCTTTTGGAGCATCCTATCATAATAGTGTTCACCTCATTCCTATTTACAAGCCCAGGTGTAAGCAAAAAAAAGCAAACTGCGAAAACAGTGAAGTGCTGGTCAGAAAACAGCATCAGCATCTTACAGGCTTGTTTGGACTGTACTGACAGGGATGTTTTTTATAGCTCATGCACTGACTTGGATGAACTGGTAGAGACTGTCTCATATCTCTTTCTGTGTGGACACAAACATTCCATGTAAAACCATTACAGTCTTCCCCAATAACAAGCCACGGGTGACAAAAGAGCTAAAAACTGTCATAAATAAGAAAAAATGTGTTTTTTCTCTGGTAACACTGAGGAAAGGAAAGAAATTAACAGGGAGGCTAGTAATGAGATAAGGAAAGCAAAAAGCCTGTATAAGGAAAAGTGACATGGTACAGACCCAAGAAGCAGACACGACTCAGGAAACACAGTTAACCTGTTATTAATAATAGTGTGAATGTATGGATGCGTGTGTGAATGTCTGTAGTGAGTGTAGTGAGTGGATGAGTCAGCTTGGGGTGAGCAGAGCACCGTGCAACCTGGCAACCCTAAGGACAGAGCAGAGAGACAATTAGGAGCAATCCTGACAGGAGAAGCGCCAGATAGAACTGTCCTTACTTTCTGCTGAGTTGGAGAAGCACACAGGTTAGCACATCGGCCCAGGCCAGGAGGACAGTGTCAGTCGCCCCGTTGGAGATGTAGCAGGCAGGTGAACGAGGCAGGGAGGTCCGCTGCCAGGTGGAAGAGAGTCTGCCGCTGAGAGGACACCGCCTATGCACAGGGGAAGGAGATGGGTGAGAGGAAAGGTTCAGGCTTACTTGGCTGCCGGATGGTTAGGAGACCCTAGGCGAGATGAAGCGCTGGAAGATGACGAGTCTGGAAGCTCAATGTAGAGTTGGCGAGTTCAGATTCCTCAGGAAGGAAGCAGACGACTCCACACTGATCCCTGGGTCTCACAGAATATATAGGCAGAGCCAGATAGCAGACAGGTGTGTGCGCAGGTGCGCCTAATTGGCGGCCATGACAGTACTCCCCCCAAACGACACGGCTCTTGGCGGTTGATCCATCCTACCTGGGTGTGCCTGGTGGAAGTCCCTGATGAGTTGCTTGTCCAGCACGAAGGAGGGGCGCACCCAGGATCTCCACTCCAGCCCATAGCCCTCCCAATCCACCAGGTACTGTAGACCGCGACCCCGGCGTCGGACGTCCAGAATAGCGTTGACCTTCCAAGCCGGGTCGCCGTCGATCATCATCGGTGGTGGTGGGTCCCTGGGTGGAGGACACAAGGGGATGGAGCAGACAGGCTTGACCTGAGAGACGTGAAAAGAAAGACAGATGCGGAGGTGGGGGGTGCGGCGAGAGCTAGTCGCACACATACTGCGTTAATGATTTGTGTGATGGGAAAGGGTCTGATAAACCTTTTTGACATCTTCCTCCTCTCACCCTTTAAATCAATATGTTTGGTAGACAGCCATACCTGTTGGCCCACCTGGTAGGCGGGAGCTAGAGCCCTGTGACGGCTGGCCACTGCCGTGTTGCGCTCGGCTGTGCATTGCAGAGCCTCCCGGGTAGCCCTCCAGATCCGACGACACCGCTGCAGGTGGGCACGAACAGAAGGAACTGTGATGTCCCCCTCCTCCTCCGGGAACAGCGGGGGATTGTATCCCAACAAGGCCTGGAAAGGAGACATGCCTATGGCTGATGAGATGGTGGTGTTGTGCGCATACTCAATCCAGGGAAGGTGGGAGCTCCAAGACGAGGGGTTAATGGTGGCGACACACCGCAGCACGGCCTCCAATTCTTGGTTCGCTCGTTCACACTGCCCGTTGGTCTGAGGATGGTAGCCTGAAGATAGGCTTGCCGTGGCCTGCAAGGCACTGCAAAACGATCTCCAGACTTGGGACACAAACTGGGGACCCCGGTCCGAGACGATGTCCAAGGGGATGCCATGAAGATGAACCACATGCTGGACTAGGAGGTCCGCCGTCTCCTTGGCCGTGGGCAGCCCCTGCAGGGGAACGAAATGGGCAGCCTTGGAGAATCTGTCAACCAGTGTAAGAATTACCGTGTTGTGGTTGGATGATGGGAGACCGGTGATGAAATCCAGGGCCACGTGGGACCACAGTCTGCCGGGGATGGGGAGGGGACGGAGTAATCCAGCTGGAGGAAAAGAAGACGTCTTCCCGGTGGCACAGTGAGGACAGGCCCGGATGTACTCCCTGACTTCCCTCTGCAGCGACGACCACCAAAATGTCCTCTGGATCAGCTCCACTGTGCGTCCCTGCCCTGGGTGACACGAGAACTTGGATGAATGACCCCAATGAATAACCTCCCCCCGGACGGCTGATGGAACGGTCTACCCGCTGCCCCCACCCACCGGGTCGGGCTTGTCCTCCAGAGCCTTCAACACCTTGTCCTTAATACCCCAGGAGATGGCGCCCATGACACACAATGGAGGTAGGATAGGGTGCTCGGGCGTCTCCGTCGTCTCCGAGGCAAACTGGCGGGACAAGGCATCTGGCTTCGTGTTCTTCGACCCGGGACGATGGGTAATAGTGAAGTCAAACCTCCCAAAAAACAAGGACCAGCAGGCCTGGCGGGAGTTCAGACGCTTGGCCGTCCGAAGGTATTCCAAGTTCTTGTGGTCAGTCCATACGATGAAAAGCTGGGAGGCCCCCTCCAACCAATGACGCCACTCCTCCAAGGCGAGTTTGACAGCCAACAGTTCCCTGTCACCGATGTCATAATTGCAGTCTGCCGGAGATAGGCGCCGGGAGAAGAACGCACAGGGTCGAATTTTGCCATCCGCCAGAGACCTCTGGGACAGGACTGCTCCCACCCCCGAGTCCGAAGCGTCCACTTCCACCAAGCACTGGAGTGAGGGGTCTACCTGCGTCAGAATGGGAGAAGAAGAGAACCTGGACTTCAGTTCAGCAAAGGGCTGCACGGTGGCGCAGTGGTTTAGCACTGTGGCAGCACAGTTTTACCCTCGGCCGGGGGATCGCGGGGATCATGAGATCGTGGGTTCGATCCCAGCCCCCGACCAACAGTGAGCTGTGTGGAGTTTGCATGTTCTCCCCGTGTTGCGCGGGTTTACTCCGGGATTTCTCCGGTTTCCTCCCGCTTACCAAAAACATGTAGGTTTAGAGCGCTCGCGCACGCAGCGACCAGCAGCCGGTGGCTTGTCACCAGACTGCAAACCAAGTCTACCTACGGGTACAAATAAGTAACAAAAAAAAAAAAAAAAAAAAAAAAAAAAAAAGGCCGCCACCGCCTCCTCAGTCCACCGGAAAGGAACCTTAGGAGACGTAAGACTGGTTAGGGGGAGAGCAATCTGGCTGTAATTCTTAATGAAGCCGCGGTAAAAGTTGGCAAATCCCAGAAACTGTTGGAGCTGCTTTCTGGATGATGGGGTAGGCCAATCAACCACCGTTTTGATCTTACCTGGGTCGGGGAGGGTCTCATTATGAGAGATGATAAAACCCAAGAATGAAGTCCGGTTAACGTGAAACTCACATTTTTCCGCCTTCACAAAAAGTTTGTTTTCCAATAATCGCTGCAGTACCCACCTCACGTGCACACGATGCTCCTCCAGGGACTGCGAAAAAATCAGGATGTCGTCCAGATAAACAAACACAAATGTGCCCAAGAAGTCCCTCAGTACATCATTAATCAGCCTCTGGAAAATGTCAGGGGCATTGGTCAGCCTGAATGGCATCATGAGATACTTGAAGTGTCCACTCGGGGTCTGGAACACCGTCTTCCATTCATCACTCTCCCGGATCCGCACCAGATGATAGGTGTTGCGCAGGTCCAATTTGGAAAACCAGGAGGCGCCTTGGAGGGAATCAAAGGGTGAGTTAATGAGAGGAAGAGTGTACTTATCCTTGGCAGTTATGTTGTTTAACTCCCTAAAGTCTATACACAGTCTCAGTGAGCCATCCTTCTTGCCGACGAAGAAAAAGCCCGCCCCCACCGCTGATGACGATGGCCAGATTATGCCTGAGCTCAAAGACTCCTTGATGTACGTCTCCATCGCTTCCCGCTCTGGGGCAGACAGGTTGTAGAGTCTGCTGGATGGTAGAGGAGCTCCAGTGCGGAGATTAATGGCACAATCATAAGGGTGGTGGGGGGGAAGGGAAAGGACTTGCATCTTGCTGAAGGCGGCCCCCAAGTCGTGGTATTCGGGAGGGATCTTATCCAAATCAGGAGAGGGCAGGGATCGGGGCACTTAGCGGCACGGACGGCGAGCATGCAGCGGACTGAAGGCAGGCACTTAAACAAAAAGAACTCCAGGCACGGACACTCCCGGACCACCAGTCTATGGAGGGGTTGTGCAGGCAAAGCCAGGGATAGCCGAGGATAACCGGGGATGAAGAGATTGGCAGTACATATAACCTCAGCTCCTCCCGGTGATTGCCTGATGTAATAACAGACACTTTCGGTGGGATGGTCCGGTGGGAAACCGTAGCGAAGGTGGCTTTAGAGAGGGTTATCACTCTCAAGGGGGTTTCCAATAACTGAACGGGAAGCCCCAACCGGGTTGCCAGTTCCCCAGAGATGAAGCTCTGCTCGGCCCCGGAGTCAATGAGTGCATGTGCAGTGAATTCCTTATGTTTAAAACAGAAACGGATGGAAATCTGGAAGCAGGAGAGGGGATTTAACTGGGGCGCGTCCGTGAGTCCCCCTACTGCGACCCACGGACTCACCCTTTTGGCCGTACGGGATATGCCTCAAGCTCGTGCTCCTCACTCCCACAGTAAACACATAAGCCTAGTTCCCGACATCACTGTGTCTCAGCAGTGGACAGCTTAGCTCGACCTGTCACCATGGGTTCTGGCTCATCCGGGGAATCGGCTGGAGGTAAAGCCAATAGGGGGGGCTGCAGGGAACGGCGAAACTGACTACCCAAGCGACCGGAAGTCTTACGCTCAGCTGCCCGTTCCCTCAGTCTGTTGTCAAGACTAATAGCTAATGAAATCAGCTCGGTCAAGTTGGAGGGTTTCTCTAGCTAACTCATCCTGCAGGCTAGGACAGAGGCTTCTGATGGAGATACTACATAATGAGGCATCCTCCCACCCCACCTCTGTGGCTACAACCCGGAAGTCTATGGCGTAATCGGCAACAGCCTTCGCCCCCTGCTTCAAATTCAACAACTGTGAGGTAAGCACACTATCTCAGTTGGAGTTATCAAACACCTCCTTAAACTCCCTAACAAACTGTGAGTAGGTGAGAGAAGCATAGTCAGCCCTAGATATAATGGCATAGGCCCAAGCCAAAGCTCGCCCCTCCAACAAATTAATCACATAACCTATTCGGCTATGGTCTGAAGGAAAATCCCCCAGCACCTGCTGAAACGCAATGTCGCACTGCAGTAAAAATTCCCTAGCTTCTCCTAACTTACCACCAAAACAGGTGGGAGTGGGTATGGGAGTAAGACGGAACAGGGACAGGCGGGGACAGGCAGGGACAGGCGGTGGGAGAAGTAGGCGCAGGGGCGGATCTTACCATCTGCCGGAGAGCGCTGGGACAGCACAGCCCCCACCCCAGAATCCGAGGCGTCCACCTCCACCAGGCACTGAAGGGTGGGATCCTCCTGCGTCAGGATAGGCGAAGATGAAAATCTAACCTTCAACTCTGAGAACGCGGCGTCCGCTTCTTCCGTCCAGCGAAAGGGAACCCTGGTGGAGGTCAAGTTGGTGAGGGGGAGGGCGATGCGGCTGTAGTCCTTAATGAACCAGCAGTAGAAGTTCGCGAAGCCCAAAAACTGCAGCAGCTGTTTCATCGATGCGGGGGTGGGCCAGCCCACCACCGCCTTCACCTTTACTGGGTCCGGGATGATCTCCTTTGGGGCAATAATAAAGCCAAGGAAAGAGGTCCTGGAGACGTGGAACTCACATTTCTCTGCCTTGACGTAGAGTTTGTTCTCCAGCAGTCGCTGCAAGACTCGCCTGACGTGCACGCGATGCTCCTCCATGGAACTGGGAAAAGATTAAAATGTCGTCAAGGTAGACAAACACAAAGGTGCCCAGAAAATCTCTTAAAACATCATTAATAAGACGTTGGAAGACGGCTGGAGCATTGGTCAGCCCAAACAGCATGACCAGATATTCAAAGTGCCCACTAGGGGTCCTAAAGGCCGTCTTCCACTCATCCCCCTCACGTATCCGCACCAGGTGATAGGCATTGCGCAGATCTAATTTGGTGAAGCAGCAAGCCCCCCGGAGGGAATCAAATGCAGAGTTAAGGAGGGGGAGAGTATACTTGTCCTTGATAGTGATGTTAAGTTCTCTGAAGTCGATGCAGGGTCTGAGGGAGCCGTCTTTCTTCCCCACGAAGAAAAACCCCGCCCCACCGCCGAAGATGAAGGTCTAATGATACCTGAACTGAGGGACTCCTTAATATATGAGTCCATGGCCGCGCGCTCCGGAGCAGACAGGTTGTAAAGTCTGCTAGATGGCAGAGGAGCGCCGGCCCGCAGATTAATAGCACAATCATACGGTCGGTGAGGGGGGAGGGAAAGCGCTTGGGATTTACTAAAGACGGCCCCAAGGTTATGGTACTTCGGAGGCACTTTTGACAGATCCGGGGGAGAAGAGGCAGGGACATCCAAAGGTGTGACAGGTGAGCATGCAGCAGACTGCAGACAGGCACTCAGGCAGAAAGGGCTCCATGACACAATATTTCCCGAACGCCAGTCAATGGTAGGGTTGTGCAGATGCAGCCAAGGGTAGCCCAGAATGACTGGGGATGATAATACCAGTAGGACAAATAAATTTAGCTCCTCCCGATGATTGCCCAAAATGATGACTGGCACCGAGGCGTCCTGATGAGTGACAGTAGCCAACGCCGCCTTAGACAGGGCAATAATTTTAAGGGGGGCTTTCAACGGCTGCATAGGTAGACCCAGACGGGTTGCCAGACTCCTAGAAATGAAGCTCTGTTCGGCCCCTGAGTCAATTAGTGCATGTGTATTATGTTCTTTGTGACCAACGCAAAACCGAATAGGAATGAGAAAGCGGGTGAGAGGATTGCTATCTTTTACGTCTGTGAGGCCCCCTACTTTGACGCATGGACTTCCCCTTTCTGGCCGCCTAGGACAAGAATTCAGGTCATGCTCCTCGCTCCCGCAATAGACACACAACCCCAACTCACGGCGGCGCTGTCTCTCCTCAGCAGAAAGTTTTGACCCACCCACTATCATAGGTTCTTGGTCCTCAGAGAGGTCAGTAGATGGGAGGGCCAGTAGGGGGGGCTGGAGAGCTCGGTGTGGCCTATTCTCCCTACAGCCGGAAGTCCTACGTTCCGCCGCTCGTTCCCTCAGACGATTGTCAAGGCTAATGGCCAAAGAGATACACTCATGCAGCGTGGAGGGTTTCTCCAGGCAGGCCAGCTCGTCCCGCAGGCTAGGGCTCAAACTCCTCAGGAATATACTACTCAAGGAGGCATCTTCCCACCCGACCTCTGTAGCTACGACCTGGAAGTCAACAGCGTAATCGGCGACTGCCCTCGACCCCTGCTGAAGTTTTAACAGGCGAGAGGTAAGAATATCTTCCCAGTTCGAGTGACTAAACACTTCCTTGAATTTCTGAGTAAATTGAACATATGTCATAGACGTATAATCGGCCCTAGCCATAACCGCATAAGCCCACGCTAAAGCCCACCCCTTTAACAGATTGATCATATAGCCAATGCGGCTCTGGTCAGTGGAAAAATCCGCTGGAACCCATTGGAACACAATTTCACACTGCATGAGAAACCCCCTGGCTTCTCCCAATACCCCTCTAAACCGGGCGGGAGTAGGGATGGGAGTGAGCCGACTAGCGGAACCTGTAGAGTGAGGGCTAGGCAAAGAGCTAGTGGTGGAGCTAGTGGTAGAACTAGCGGGAGCTGAGGAGCTAGCTGGTGCTGTGAAAAAACCCTGTGGGTTAGTTAAATGATCTAACCTTTCGGTGATGCGAGTTAGCTGGGTTAGCATCACTTGTTGCTGGTACGCTAATTGGTCTACCCGAGCCTCGAGATGGTTAATGCGGTGCACGAGTGCGCTGTCTGCCGGGTCACTTTGGCGGAGTCGTACTGACATGGTTCAGGTGACAAACAGACAGACACGACTCAGGATTAACACAATTAACATACTTTATTTGTTAACGTGAGTGAGTGGATGTGTGAGTGCGGTTATGAGGTGTAATGTAGTGTAGTGCAATCCGTGTATTCCCGCTGGGCCGGTAGAGCGCCATACAGACTGGCAACCCTGAAACAGAGACAAGGGCCGTTAGCAACAGTACACCTATGCAGCACGTCAGATATTGCCGGGCTTACTGTCAACAGATGTAGGTGAGTCTTCAGGTCGCACTGAAGCTGCAGCCAGGGAGACAGCGTCTGCAAGCTAACTAGCAGGAAAGGGATAAGTCCGCCGCCTGGGGGGAGAAGGAGGTCTGCCGTGGCGGGCTCCACCTGTGCACAGGGGAAATGGACAGGTTAGAAGCTATAGAGCTTGCTTGGTTGTTGGTCCGGGCGAACTAGACCCGGACGACGTTCTGCTGGGCTTGGAAGCCGGAGGCAGGAGAATTCAGTGCAGGGAAGCACAGAGGCAGGTTGTGGCATGATTCACCAAAGGAACCAGACGACTCTGCACCCAGCACTAGTCCTGATGGGAATAAATAGGCCACAGGAAATAACCGGCAGGTGCGCACACAGGTGCCGTGATTGGCGGCCATGACACTGGGATGAAGAACAACTGCCCAAAGACTTCAGGGATGCCACTGTTGTCTCCCTGTTCAAGAATAAGGGTAGCAAGTCAAACTGCAGCAATTACTGAGGTATCTCCCTTCTATTTATTGCCGGAAAAATACTGGCCCGGGTCCTCCTCAACCAACTGATTAACAACATCTCTGAAGGGAACCTGCCAGAAACACAGTGCGGATTCCGCTCAAATTGCAGCACCGTGGACATGATCTTCTCCATCCACCAAGTGCAGGAGAAATGTCTAGAACAAAATATGGACTTATACGCGGTCTTTATCGACCTGACTAAGGACTTCGACACGGTGAACAGGGAGGCCCTCTGGATCATCCTATCCAAGCTTGGGTGCCCAGACACGTTTGTAAACCTCATAAGCCAGTTTCACAACAACATGACTGGGCAGGTTCTCTCAGGTGGAGAGGTATCGGAGCCATTCAATATCAGCAACGGCGTCAAGCAGGGGTGCATTCTGGCCCTGGTCCTCTTCAATCTCTTTCTCTTGCGTCCTCAACCATGCCTTCAGGGACTTGGACCTTGGGGTATACCTGCGATACAGACTTGATGGCTCACTGTTCGACCTCCGCCAACTGAAGGCTAAGACCAAGGTCGCAGAAAAGACTGTCCTGGAAGCACTTTTCGCTGACAACTGTGCCCTCATGGCCCACACAGAGTTTGATCTCCAGATCATCGTGAATAAGTTTGCAGAAGCCTCCCGCCTTTTTGGTCTTACCATCAGCCTCGGCAAGACAGAGGTACTGTTCCAACCAGCACCCACCTCCACCGTCCTACCCCCCTCTATCTCCATCGAGGGTACCCAACTGAAGACGGTAGATGACTTTAAATACCTTGGCAGCACCATCAGCAATGATGGCAGCCTGGATAAGGAGATCAACGCCAGAATCTGCAAGGCCAGTCAAGCTCTTGGTCATCTCCAAGCTCACGTCCTGAACCAGCACAACATCCAGCTGTCCACGAAGCTCAAAGTGTACAGGGCCGTTGTCCTCACCAGCTTTCTCTATGGATGTGAGACGTGGACCATGTACAAAAAACACCTGAAACAGATGGAGAAGTTCCACATGAGAAGTCTACGGATGATCATGAACATTCACTGGCAAGACCGGGTCACAAACCTTGAGGTCCTGGACAGAGCTGAGATGAACAGCATTGAGGCCATGATTCTGAAAGCCCAGCTCCGATGGGTTGGTCATGTGATCCGGATGGATGGCCACAGGCTGTCCAAGCAACTCATGTATGGCGAACTCTGCTCTGGGAAGCGGAACCAAGGCAGACCACGCAAAAGATTCAAAGACTGCGTGAAGCTCAACATCAGACACACTGGCATCCTTCCCAAATAATTAGAGCTGTGGGCTATGGACAGGCCAGGCTGGCGCGCTCTCATTACCCAGGCACGAGACTACTTTGAAGAGAAGAGGCGAGCTGATGTAACTGAAGCACGGGCACGAAGAAAGGCGTTATTACCTGGGCAGTTTCCTTGTCCCTACTGCAGCTGTGTCTGCCGATCGAGGATTGGCCTAAACAGCCATCTCCGTGCTCACGCAAGAAGAGGACTTGACACATGAGGGACGGTCATCATTGGATTGATGGACAACCAAGAAGATGGTATAGAGTGAAGTACGAGGAGACGAAGAAGAGTGATGTCTGAAGATACAGTTGAGGTTCGATTGGACACAGCAATGATGATAGAAGGACTACAGCTCCTGACCAGATAGAGTGATGATATAGAGTGAAGTACGTGGCGGTAATGCACCTGTAAGCTGGTTGCCAACCGCCAATCAAATCTAAAAGAAGAAGAAGAAGAAGAAGAAGGATCTCCTCCTGTCTCAGACAGCTGTGTTGTTCACAGTCATGCCTGCGGTGTACTGCTGGAACCTGAGGTATTTCATGTTCACGGCATCTTTTCTGACGTGCAGCAGTTCTCCTCATTCTATTGCTCTCCATCTGGTGGGTCTTCTTCTTCTTCGTTCAGACCACTGGTTGACGGATAGATGCGTCGTAATTCCAGTTCATGAGCAGGATCATGAAAATAGATCTGAGAAAAAAAGTGGCTTTCAACCCTGTTCAGGAAGGCCCGTGCATGGCTGGAGAAACCAAGAAACCAGAGCACCCGGAGAAAATCAGCGCTTTGTTTGGCATTTTACACTTTTATAGGGTAGACTGGCATTCTTCAAGGTTACATATTTTTACTGTGTCAGCGCCTCTTTAAAAATGACATTGATGAGAAAGTGACGCTTTTGCTTAGTTTCTTCATCTTGAGCAACAATACGAAGACTGCTTGATCTGGCAACTCTGCTCGCTGCAACGTAGAATTAGCCATGGCTGCAGAAATCTGTTATGCAGAAAACACGAACGCACTGTAAAGACTGGTCCTGTGACTTATTCACCTTGGCAATTTTGAGCCATATGACATCATAAAGACACATTAGTCCGGGGGGAGAGCTGCTGCGACCGGCCCTCCGCTTGTATGTTTCCTGACAAACCACTCACATGCACACACTTATTTTGCGCGCGTTCTCATATAATATGCACACAGACATACACGCACAAGTGTCTCTCCTTTAACAGGTGCGGAAACCAGACTCGTGTTGAGACATCTTTGGTGGAAGAAGCAGTTTGTCTTTTGTTTGTTTTAGTTGTTGGTTTGTTTGTTTTGTTTGTTTTGTCTGTTCCCCTCCCTTTTTCTTTTCCCCCTTCACACACTTCCTTTCCCTCTTCCCCATCCTGTTGGGTCTTTCATGGGTAAAACAATTAAAATTAAGTATTAAAAGTTATTACAGGAGGAGTTTACAACAATATAAAATACACAGTTAGGTACTGTATAAGCTCCTCTTGGCAAAGTAAATCTGTTTTGGCACAATAAGGGTGACAGATCCCTGTTCTGTTTGCCTAGCTGCCTGACAGGACAAGGAAAAAAAAAAGACATTAGTCTAGGCATCGTGAGCGACGGTCTATATGACATCATAAAGACACATTTGTCTATGTGCCGTCAATAGACATCATATCTTTATGACGGCATTGTGAATCCTATGATGCCTGAGTTCATAGGATGTCCTATGATGATCAGGCAGAGATCATAGGCCGTCCTATGATGTCCTATAAATGTGACAGACACACACACACAGACACACAGAGATTTCTTGCTTTAATAGAATGACAAACATCTAGAAAAACCACAGGCCCATGCCAGGCTTCTGTTTGCTGATTTTTCATCAGCTTTTAACACCATGCAACCTCATCTTTTAACAAAGATTAATTTATGATTTTAATTTATTTCACCAACTTGTGCTTTGGATTATGGACTTTTTAACTGGTCGGACTCAAAGGGTCCTTGTAAATGAACACCTTTTGGACTGTCTGAGCACTTCTATAGGGTCACCACAAGGGTGTGTCCTTTCATCCCTTCTTTTTATTATGCACATGAGATCAATGTAGGAGCAATTAAGAGGGCAGCTATATTGTCAAATTTTCTGATGACACAGCTTTGCTGTCCCTTTTTCAAGGTCCACAATCAGAGCATGGCTTGGTTCTTAGTGATTTTATCTCCTGGTGTGACGACAACTTCCATCCATCCATCTTCTTCCGCTTAATCCTTTTCGGGTCACAGGGGGCGGGAGCCTATCCCAGCATCTTTGGGCGAGAGGCAGGGTACACCCTGGACACTTCGCCAGTCCATCACAGGGCCAACACAGAGAGACGGACAACCATTCACTCTCACAGTCATACCTAAGGACAATTTAGAAACCCCAGTTTGATGCCAATTAACCTAACTCGCATGTTTTTGGCATGTGGGAGGAAACTGGAGAAATCCCGGAGTAAACCCACACAGACACGGGGAGAACATGCTTCTAAAACTGTCATGACTCCTGTGCGCTTTTATGCAGCACACGGAGAGGGAGGATGAAATGATGAGGATTTACGCGCTGGGTACACCACAACACATTTATTAACGTAAAGACAAGACAGACAGTTCTCAAAAAGGTGAAGACTTACAAAAATGCAAAAACACACTTGTTGGCGTTCGGGGTTGGCATTGCCCCGCGAACGCATGAAGAGACATGTGTAGCCACACTGGCGTCCCACAGCCAGAATCGCTAGAAGGACGCAAGAGAACCACGACTAATGCGGAGTGGCTACACGTGGTTGTAGAGCTGACAACAAACAACTCACAGACAATACAATGCAGAAAATCCAGTGCAATGTACTGACCCAGCAATTCGTGACTGGCAAAAAGCTGCTTAAGTACACACACTGCTGGTAATGGTGAGATGAGGAGCAGATGATTAATGAGAGTGGGAATCAGCTGGCAGTAATGAGAGAGGGGGCGTGGTCAGACCGACAAGCTGTCAGCCAGAGCTCACAGAAGAGTGAGCTAAAGAGAGTTGGCTCACAGCTGCCGGCCAGAAAGCAGAGACTATGGTAAGGATGTAACACAGAAATACATAATAAACACATATACTGCGGCACCTAACCCCACATGGAGGTCAGGACAGAGCCGGGGAAACCAAGCTGGCTCGGCTCCTGAAAAAAAAACCAAGGTATTAATTCTTGATTTTAGAAACAAAAAAGAAACTGTTCAGGAGTCTAGAATTCACAATGATAAAGTTGAAACAGTAAGGTCATACAAATACCTTGGTACGTATTTTGATGATCAATTGAAGGTCAGTGTAAATACTGAGGTTATTGCAAAGAAAGATCAACAGTACCTTTAAGGTAGTACCTTTTAAGGAAACTGAACTCCTTTTCAGTAAGTCAAATCATTTTCTGCCATTTTTATCAGTCTTTTATTGAGAGTTTGCTATTTTTTTTCTTTTATCTGCTGGTTTAATGGTCTCGCAGCTAAGATAGGAATAGTCTGAACAATACTGTGAAGATCCGTTCCAAGATTATTGGTGTGAGACAGAGAGATCTGAATTCCTTTTTTAACCAGCAGATCATTCGCAAAGCAGAATGCATTTTATCTTCTCCTGATCATGTCCTCTCAAATGAATTCTCTCTTTTGCAGTCAGGGCGCCGTTATGTTTTACCTGCTAGCAAAACTAATTGGTATGGAAAATCCTTTATTCCCTTAGCAATAAAGCTACTAAATGCTTCTTAAGGTTGTTACATGTCACACATAGGGTTTTTTTAAAAAAATATATATTATTATTTATCGTACAGGTTTTAGGTTTTTGTTTTTATCATGACCGTTCTTTTATTCTTTTAATAATCCCCAATCTTATTGTTCTATTTTTATAGTACTATTTATTATAGCACTCTCTCTAATGGTTGGTTCGGTGTGACTTTTAGTTTCTTCCTGTATTGTCTATTGTCTCTTGTGTTTGCACAACTTGGTTCATCAATGTACAAGATGCTTTTTTAAATCAATTGCCCCTTGAGGGATAAATAAAGTTGTTTGAATTGAATTGAGATAGATAGATAGATAGATAGATAGATAGATAGATAGATAGATAGATAGATAGATAGATAGATAGATAGATAGATAGATGTACTTTATTGATCCCAAACTGGGAAATTACAGTGTAACAGCAGCATGACACAGACAACCCAACCAGCAGAAAAAACACAGCATAATAGAAAAGGAGTTACCCAAGGCAGTAAAGAAAAAAAGATTAGATAACTTTATATACAACATAGGCTACTACTAGGTTAAACAGATGATCCTTATGAGTCAATGGATAGTACTGACTGTACAGAGAAGGATTATAAGGCACAGGTGAAATATGGGATACCAATTATACTGTAAGGTGCAATATGGCAGCATTGTTATGACCAAAATTCAACATCAGAGTGAGTTATTGCACAGTGAAATGGCATGTGGCAGGAAAGATTTCCTGTACCTAACCATTCAGCAATGAAGCTGGAGCAGTCTGCTGGAGAAAATGCTCCGCTGTCTGTCCAGTGTGTGGTGGAAAGGGTGATCAGGATTGTCTATGATGTATCGGAGTTTGTTCAGTGTCCTCCTTTCCACCACAGATTCAAAGGTCTCAAGCCTGAGACCAATTACTGAGTCAGCCTTCTTGATAATCTTGTCAAGTCGATTGGTGTCATTGGCTCTGATGCTGCTACTCCAACAGACAGCAACAAAGAAGATGGCGCTGGCAACAATGGCCTGATAGAAAAGCTCCAACATCTTGTTGCACAAATTGAAAGATCTCAACTTCCTCAGAAATTAGAGCCTGCTCATCCCCTTCTTGTACACAGCACCGGTGTTAGATTTCCAGTCCAGTCCACTGCTGATCGCAACACCCAGGTATTTGTAGTCCTCCACTACCCCCACAACCTCCCCCCTAATCAACAATGGCTGTGAGGGGTCTCCTGTAATGGCCTTGATCCTTCTGAGACACGAGGATCAGGAGATGTCTTCCAGGGAGGGTAGAGGGCTGCCGATATTTTTTTGGGCGGTGTTTATGACCCTCTGCAAAACCTTCTTGTTCTCGGCCGTGGAGATGGTGTACCACACACCCAGACAGTAGGTGAGCACATTCTCCACTGGGCAGCGATAGAAGGCCAGCAGCAGCTTCTGGACCAGATTGTGCTTCCTCAGGACATGGAGGAAGTGCAGCCGCTGCTGGACTTTCTTCACCAGGGCCTTGGTGTTGACAGTCCAGGAGAGGTCAGAGGAGATTTGTATGATGAGGGGATGTGGAGATGGATCGATGATCTCCTCAATCCCACTGACACACCTTCCACAGAGGAAGCAAGGCTTGAGGATGAGGGGAGAAACACATCACATCACAGGGGCTGAGGTCACCGAAGTGCTTAAAAAACTCTTTGGTGGCTGGGTCCCTGGAGTGGAAGAGATTCGCCCTGAGTACCACAAGGCCCTGGATGTTGTGGGGCTGTCATGGTCGACACGCCTCTTTAATGTTGCATGGAGGTTGGGGACAGTGCCTTTGGTTTGGCAAACTGGGGTGGTGGTTCAACTTTTTAAAAAGGGGGACCGGAGGGTGTGTTCCAACTTCAGGGGCTCACACTTCTCAGCCTCCCTGGGAATGTCTATGCCAGGGTACTGAAGAGGAGAGTCCATCCACTCGTCGAACCTTGGATTCAGGAGGAGCAATATGGTTTTCGTCTTGGCCATGGCACATAGGACCAACTCTTTACCCTCTCAAGAATCCTCGAAGGTTCGTGGGAGTCTGTTCAACCAGTCCAC
Source organism: Pholidichthys leucotaenia (assembly GCA_020510985.1). NCBI lineage: Eukaryota > Metazoa > Chordata > Actinopteri > Cichliformes > Pholidichthyidae > Pholidichthys > Pholidichthys leucotaenia. The sequence continues at coordinate 291,285,278 of CM035844.1, read as the reverse complement.
ATGTGTTTTGTGGACTTTGAGAAAGCATTTAACCACATCCCTCGTGGTCTCTTGTTGGGGGTGCTGCAGGAGTATGAGGTATCGGACTCGTTGTTATGAGCTATCCGGTCCTTATATGACAATTGCAAGAGTTTGGTTTGTATCGCCAACACTCAGTCAAACTCGTTTCCAATGAGAACTGGACTCCGCCAGGGCTGCCCTTTGTCACCGAGCCTGTTCATAATTTTTATGGACTGGATATCTAGGCGCAGCCAAGCATCAGAGGGTGTCATGCTCAGTGACAACAGGATCTCCTTTCTGCTGTTTGCAGATGATGTTGTCATGTTGGCTTCATCGAGCAATGACCTACAGGTCTTGCTGGGATGGTTTGGTACTGAGTGTGAAGTGGCTGGGATGAGAAGCAGCACTTCCAAGTCCGAGTTCATGGTCCTCAGGCGCAAAAAAGGTGGATTGTCCTCTCCGGGTTAAGGACAAGCTCCTTCCCCAAGTGGAGGAGTTTAGTATTTTGGGGTCTCATTCACGAGTGAGGAGAGAGATTAACAGACGAATCGTAGCAGGATCTGCAGTGATGCGGACGTTATACCAGTCTGTTGCCAGTCGGTGCATCATGACATGCACTACACAAAGAGCAGAGATAAACAAACCTATCATCTGGTCAGTCACTGCAACAGATACTGGAGTCAGTTTGTCTTGGCCTGTCCTTGCCACTGATAATACCTCTATCTGCCAAGAATGAGTTGCTAGTCCAGCAAAAGCTAGCAGTACTCAAATACTTTGCAAGCAGTTTCATGAAATGGTCAGTCAGAGAGCAACTCATACCGGCTCAGACGTTGCCTGGGTTAACAAGATCAGGAGTTCCTGGCAGCGGAAGGCGAATTACAGAGCTGCGTGGAGGAATCTGATCAGACCTAAATGAAACAGTCATTGTCGCCCCCGACAGACTGCTATGATGATGATGATGATGATGTGGTGAAGAGGGAGCTGAGTTCTAAAGCAAAGCTTGCAATTTACCGGTCAATCTACGTTCCTACCCTCAATTACTGTATGGTCATGAGTTTTGGGTAATGACTGAAAGAATGAGATTGCAGATTCTAGTGGCTGAAATTAGCTTTCTCCATAGAATTGCGGGACTCACCCTTAGAGATAGGGTGAGGAGCTCAGTCGCCCAGGAGAGGCTCAGAGTAGAACCGCTGCTCCTCCACATCGAAAGGAGCCAGTTGAGGTAGTTTGGGCATCTGATCAGGATCCCTCCTCGTCGCCTCCCACTTGAGGTGTTTTGGGCACATCCCACTGGGAGGAGACCCCGGGGCAGACTCAGGACACACTGGAGAGAATACGTCTCCCAGGTGGCCTGGGAATGTCTTGGTATCCGCTCTGAAGAGGTGGAGCAGGTGGCCAGGGAGAGAGAAGTCTGGGCTTCTCTGCTTGAGCTGCTGCCTCTGTGACCCAGACCTCCAGAAAAGAGGTAGAAAATGGATGGATGGATAGATGGTGATGATGAAGGCTGATTGCCTTTTTGTGCCAAAGAAATTTACTTCACCATAATAAGCACTGCTCATATTTGATATATGCTGTATATAAATGGCATTTATAGAGTCCTCTTGCTGCATAATAACTTTACTGGACCTGACAGCGGGGAATAGGGACGAGAATAGGAAGTGATATGAAGTGGTCAGAGGGGGTGAGGGTGAAGGGGTTGGGAGGGAGAGAGAAATAAAGACAAAAGAGAAAAAATAAGAAACAGTTTCTGCTTTCGAGAAGATCTCAGCACAGGCCTGATATCTGCACCTGAAAGAGAACAGAGAGACATGTGTGTGTGTGTGGGGGGGGGGTGCCAGGAAACATATAAAAAGGGTAGGAGGTTGTAGAAAACACATTCAGGGACCATGAGCAACCAGGACAATGTCCCCCACCCCCTACTGCCTGGGTAACCTGCAGTTCCCACAGACCATGAATGCTTCAAGGCCACCCAGCCCCAGGACAGCCAGGCACCCACCCCAGGATGAAGGACGGGGGGCACTGTCATATCCGGCTCTAGGGAGCCGGGCAATCAGAGCCAGGGGCAAGCCAGTGAGTCGTGATATTTTATTCAGGGAAAAGGGGAAGGGATGAGGAGAGCACAGATACTCATGCAGACGTACACTCACAGGTTGCACAGCGCAGAGGTAAGCAGCTCGTACCGGACGTGGGGGTAACAAGACGTACATACTCACAGCGGGATACAAACACAGGAATGCTGCAAGAGGAGTATAAGCTGACACCAGACGAAGGGGCTTCAGCTTAGCAATGTGTTTATGTCGCAGCCCCGAGTCATCGAGGCTGCTCCTATTTATCCTCATTGGCAGCGCCCCAGCTGATGAAGACTAATTGGCCCCAGCCGTCCATAATGCTGCCAGCTGGGGGCCAGCTGAGACGCTGCTCAATGGGAAGCAGGGATGAGGGAAAACATGGGCTGAGTGCCGAGACGGCATCTCAACCCATGGTGACAGAGCCCCTCCCTCAAGGTCGGGCTCCTGAACGACCAGGAACATCCCAGCCCCCCCCCCCCCCCCACCTAGGGTGGGAGGAAGGGAGGCGGACCGGAGGGGAAGAAGCCAAGGGAAGGACAACACCAATGGGGCAATGTAGGGTAGCGGGAAAGAAAAACCCAAATACAATACTGACAAAACAGAATAATTAACCCAGGTACAGATGGGGAGAAGAACTGGGTCAGCACGCCGGTTACATACTACCCAGAGAGTACCAACCATGCGTGACCCAGAGCAAGGAAAAAAGAACCACCAAAAAGGTACAGGGCAAAAAATGCTGAGTACGGTTAAATAAAGGGGAACCTATACACAGCGCTAATTTAAGTACATACACACAGTCACCAAGAAAAGTGAGGGTGACTGGAACAAATGACAATTATAGAGCATGGTGTTACGGAAAACAAGGCACATGACTATAACGAACCAACAGGACAAAAAAGAAATACTGAGTGCAGGCAAAGAAAAACCCACACACACGAATATATAAATACCCAGTCACCTAAAGAAATGAAAGTGACTGGAATAAATGGATAACTGCAGAGCATGGTGTTACGGAAAACAAAACATAACTCTACAATACAAAAAACGAGGCTAAAAACATGGCACAAAAAGTAAAATGCTGAGCATGAGCGATGGAAAACACAGCACTATAAAAACGAATCCACCAACAGGACAAAACATTACACCCGAGTGACCTTAACAAAAGAAAAAGTGACACCCGAGGTGAATGGCAGGCAGAGTCCAAAAATGGCCGAGATGGCTCCGGAGATCTCCCCGCCCATTGTCCAGCTGGCGAATCAGGGAAAGAGAAGTGTTCGGACGGCGAACTCTGGACCCAGATCCCAGGAATCCAGTCCACCGGCAGCCGAACCAGGCTGCCCAGAGGGAAACAGACCAGTGGGGGGAACCAGATCACCGAACCGAAAGTTCTGTGGGTCGGGTCGTCGACCCGCATCACTCAACCACCAGGACCGTTGAGACGGACGAAGGATCAGAGCGGATCCCGGTGGAAGAGGCTCAGGGGAGAGCCGATGACGAGGGCGGCGGGCGTCAAGCCGCAGGAAAACGGCCACCTCCTCACCGGACCTGGACAATACTGGGGCAGCACCCACGTCGGACCCCGATCGGGCCTCAGGCGAACCCACGTTGGACCCCGACTGGGTCTCGGGCGAACCCACGTTGAATACTGCACCAGAACCGACCTCCAACGTTGAACCCGGACCCTCCAGCACCACGAGGAACAGCAACTCCTTGCCGGTGACCCTGGAAGAAGGCTCAGAAGAGAAAACAGAACCGGGATCAGGATCACCGGCAACGCCAGAACCCGGCGAGACGAGCTCAGACGCAGCGGACGGCTGCACCCGGCTCGTCTCCCCTGGAGATAGGCTGAAGTGCTTGGGGATAAAAAGAGAGAAAAGAAAGGAGAGCACTCGCCTGATCTCGGGTTCTGACGCCGTCCAGGACTGCGAAGATCCAGGATCCGTCGTCAGGAGGTCGTTGTCAGGCTCCCGTCTAGCCGCGTCGGGCCCCACAGCCAGCACGATGGTCAGCGCAGCTTGAGATTCCTCCAGCTCAGGTAACCCCGCCGACGATCCACTCGGCGTGAAGCCAGAAGAATCTCATCCCGCCGGACCGAACCGCTCCTCCGTGGAGACCCGGGGACGCTCAGTCGTCGGCGTAGACTCCACGCAGCAGTCAGTCCCCCTCCTCCGTCCGCAATGTAGCTGCGGAACCACAGGCCCTCTCCATATCCCACCACGTTGACCCGGAGCCGGGGACCGCTCGGCGGAGAGAGACACAGAGGATGCGGGATTAGGCATACAGGTTACAGCAGGTGGGGAGAGTTCAGGGAGCTGCGAACCCTGAACTTCTCCTCCAGGGATGTGACAGAGCAAATCATTAAGCAGGTGTGAAAAAACAATGACTTGCCTGCCCCCTGGAGGTTGAGTATCGCCTGCTGTAGTGGAATCTGCTTCTTCCTCTCCCCGCCCAGCGATAACGGAGGACCCCCCGGGAATTCGTCTGAGGGTCGCTCGCGTTGTCTCCAGCAGAGAGCTCACCAGGCCGGGATTCCAGGCACACACAGCGGTCAGGAAGCGCGTCGAGGAGGAGGGGGAAACAGCCGGGGTGAGCCAGCCCGAATGTCCAGGAATGACAGCGGGGGAACGAGGCTCAGGGGACGAGGCTGTAGAATCTCCACACTGACGAGGCGAAGGGATGACAGCTGCGTGGGAGGAACGGTCCTGACGATGACCCAGAACTGGATCCGGACGAGGTTCGTGCAGAGGTGACTCGGCGATGTGATGACGACTACTCCCAGGGGACGAAGCGAGGGGGAAACCCAGGATTCGCCGCTCCAGATCGGAGATCGAGACGAGGAAGGCGTCGAGCACGGGAAAGCTTCGTAGCCCTGAAGTCCTCACCATCAATCTCACTGCCGCCGCCACATGCCTGAAGGTGGTGACAGGAAACACAGTAGAGCTCGCGACAGCCACTCGACCCCGGACATAACTGCTGTCAGCTGCGGCTCCTTGAAGGGAATCCCGAGTGACGTGGCGCAGGTCGGGGGAAGTCCTCTGGTTGGCGCGAACTCCCGGACTGGAATGGCGGCAGGAACGGGACTCCGAAGCGGGGAAAGACGTCGCCCACTTCGACTCCCTGCCGGGATTTCCATCCACCCCGTGGAGCTTCTCTCGCTGTGTACCTGCAGCGTCTATCCTGGCACTGTCCTCCAGATGGTACAGAGAGTGAGGGTGACAGTCCAGGAGTTCCTCAGCACGGCCCGGATGCCAGCGTCTCGCGTTGGAGGCGTCGTGCAGGGTGAAGAACGTCCCGTCGACAGCCTCCGAGATGGACCTCAGCTCGTCGCCCTGGCGCCGGAAGTGACTCCTGGGAAACGGCATGCTAGCAGCGCTGACACCCGGACAGAAAGGTACATTTCCACAGCGACTCACGGCCGCCGGTAACTCTTCTGGCTGCGACATACTGTCATATCCGGCTCTAGGGAGCCGGGCAATCAGAGCCAGGGGCAAGCCAGTGAGTCGTGATATTTTATTCAGGGAAAAGGGGAAGGGATGAGGAGAGCACAGATACTCATGCAGACGTACACTCACAGGTTGCACAGCGCAGAGGTAAGCAGCTCGTACCGGACGTGGGGGTAACAAGACGTACATACTCACAGCGGGATACAAACACAGGAATGCTGCAAGAGGAGTATAAGCTGACACCAGACGAAGGGGCTTCAGCTTAGCAATGTGTTTATGTCGCAGCCCCGAGTCATCGAGGCTGCTCCTATTTATCCTCATTGGCAGCGCCCCAGCTGATGAAGACTAATTGGCCCCAGCCGTCCATAATGCTGCCAGCTGGGGGCCAGCTGAGACGCTGCTCAATGGGAAGCAGGGATGAGGGAAAACATGGGCTGAGTGCCGAGACGGCATCTCAACCCATGGTGACAGGCACAGGTCCACCAGGAGGCTGGGAACCTCCACCCACCCCAGGGCCTCAGACACATGCCCTGGGTGTCACCAGGCACCCACATCCAGAGGGAGCAGCAGTGAGAAGGTGGATGCCATAGAGGAAGCCAATCCAGGGGTGCCACCAGTCTATAGGGCGGGCACTCAATTACTCACTCACCAGCCAACCAACTGACTGACCCCCTCCCCAACCCATCACCATCAATTCATACCACCGACCAACTGACTCCCTCCCCAATCCATCACCATCCATTCATATGACCGACCGACCAACTGATCCCCTCCCCAACCCATCACCATCCATTCATATGACTGACTGAACCATCGACCCCCCCCCAACCGACCCACCCTTCCCCCCCCAACCCATCACCATCCATTTATACAACAACACAGACATATCCCCTAGGCCCCAACCACCTTACCAATAGCATTCCAGGGATGTCCCCGATATCAATGATCCAAGGCAACCATTTTTAAACTAACCTTTGTCTATGTGTAAGCTAACATTTTTAAGCCAAGCTTCTTCAGTTTGAGCTATTTTAACTTTTATGCTAACCCTGTGCAAATTTAAAACATTTTAGCTTTTAGGCTAGCATTTATCAGAGTAAATTTTTAATTTAGCATTTTTAAGTTAACTTTCTTTAACCTTTAGCAATCTCAGGTTTTAAGCTAACAGTGTTCAGTTTTCCACTATTTTAGCTTTTGAGCTACTAACTTCACCCAGTTTTTAACGATTTCCAGTTTTAAGCTAACATCAGTAGGCTGAAGACTATTTTGGGTTTGAAGCTAATCTAGCTTTTGGCCAGTAAATTTCAGGTTTTTATTTCAGCATTTCAGGAAAAATATTTGCACTTACAGCATTTTCTTTGGGAAATTTTAATTTCCTACTTCTGCCTTGTATCTTTTAATTCATCAGGTGTATCTATGTAAAATACTTATATACTGTAAACACCATAAGCACATCAACCACAATGACAGTCATTACCTTGTAAATAGGGTGAATCATGGGTAAGTTGCGCAGCAGTGACACTGCAAAAACCTCAGCCAGCAGGTGAGTACGCAGCAGGTGAGCATTGAGTTGATGCTCCTGGAAATCAGCACTTCTCACAAATATCTTTGCTATCAACCAGTCATACTCAGAATCAGTGGGAACAAAGATGGGGTTGTCATCAGATGGAGTCTGATTCAGCTACAGAACAAAGAGGACACAAGTTCTTTAGTCACTGTATGGTAGCATTAGTGGTACTGGTCAATAAAGATTTGTTTTCTGTTCCAGATGACTCTTTGTCTACAGCACTACTGCTGTTAGTTTCATTCTTCTACTAGAAGGTAAGAGCACATTGGTTTCTATTGTCACAAATGGTCCATCTGCTCTGTAGGAATCATCTAAACAAGATGATGGAACACCAGCAGGAATCACATCTTTGCTCTTCCTCATCAATAATCTAACTCACAGCTTTCATATCATCCCTGTTAGAGATAACCTCACCTGGATAGCAATCGGCACGAGCTGATCATCTGGAGCTTTGTGGAGCAGAACCAGAGGAGCTGTCAGGTACTGCTTCTTCCCGTTGATGATGTTGGTCTTCAGTCCATCTAAACGATTGTAGTCACACAGGAAGATGTTGCCTTTCTGTAGGAGATTCCAGTAAGAATGAACAAAGTCGCACCTGCAGTATAGCTGCATTATGAAGTTACAACTAGGTTTGGCTAAACATATTCAGCATCTATCCCTGAGGACAACTACTGCAAAATGACCTTTATCTCCTCTGTGAGCTTGCACTGACCACGAAGGCTGACCATGTCATCAGTGACTGGGAAGTTGGTGGGCAGCGATGTACACTGACGGATCAAGTTGGGGTTGACCCCGTTGAGAAACTGGTAACCAAAGAAAACATCTTCTTTCCAGTGCTTCTGGACGTAGTCTGGAGAAACAACCGAAGTGCTAGGTGATATCACCACAACAGCACACGAATGTGGGGCCAACGTCAGCAAGTTTACATCAAGAAGACATATTATAGAGGTTGTTTGCTCATTGGTAAGACATTGGCTAGATGTCTTACCAATGAGCAAACAACTTCTATAAGACGTATTCCAGATGTAAACTTGGTACATCATGACTAAGTATTACAGTTTTACATATTACATATTCCAGGACACATTCATACAACTACCTGATAAGGCCGTCTTTTTGTGACAAAACACACGATTGATGCTGTCAATATCCTTCCACTTCTCCTTACTGGAAGACAGTCCCTTCAGAGCTAGCTCAGTCAGGCTACAATGAAAAATGCAAAATACTTCCTTACTTATGCTTTAAATTTTTTAAATAAGCAGGTTAAAGATGTAATCAGGAAAACCAAAATCAAAGGCTGTGAGGACTTCACCCTGCGGCTGCGTTTAAGGTGAACTCTGAAGTCTTGGTGAAGGAGAACTGGACCTCACAGGGAAGGGACAGAGGGTTGTCTGCCTTTATGCAGTGGGGTAGTCCTTCCATGTACACATGCCAGCTGGGAAAGAAGGAAACATCATAGTTCTGAGGTTTCTAGATACCAGTGGATCTGTAGTCTTTATGCTAACATGATATTCTAGGATTTATGGTTGTAGTCAAGATCACATCCATACCAGAGTCTACCAAGACCAAGATAAGAGGTTAAGACCAAGTCAAAATCAAGACCTACAGATACAGAAGTCTTGGTCTCTGTCTGGTTTGGTCTTGGTCTTGACTTGTTCTCAACCCCTTAAAGTCTTTCTGCACTTTGGTCTCGACTACAATTCTACGAAATTAATTGTGGTGTGCCCCTAGGTTCAATTTTAGGTCCAATACTTTTTAATTTGTACATGCTGCCCCTTGGGGATGTTATCAGGAGACATGGCATTAATTACCATAGTTATGCTGATGAGACACAACTGTACAGCGAGTAAAATAAGTATTGAACATGTCAACATTTTTTTCTTTAAACATGTTTCTGATGGAGCCACTGACCTGAGATTTTCACCAGATGTCAGTAACAACTGAAGTAATCCAAACATTACAAAGAAATCAAGTTAACTCTGTTCCCAAAACAAGTTATCTTTAACAAAGAGGAATGACACAAGCTCTAAGGTAAAGCTGTCAATTTACTGGTCAATCTACGTTCCTACCCGCTCCTATGGTCATGAGCTTTGGGTCATGACCGAAAGAATGAGATTGTGGATACAAGCGGCTGAAATGATCTTCCTTCATATGATTGCTGGACTCACCCTTAGAGATAGGGTGAGGAGCTCAGTCATCCTGGAGAGGCTCAGAGTAGAACCGCTGCTCCTCCACATTGAAAGGAGCCAGTTGAGGTGGTATGAGCATCTGATCAGGATACCTCCTGGATGCCACCCACTTGAGGTGTTTCGGGCATGTCCCAGTGGGAGGAGACCCCGGGGTAGACCCAGGACTTGCTAGAGAGACTATAGGCCCTTTTCCACTAGCCCAGCCCAGCCCCGATTGAAAACCCGACTCTACTCACTTCGGTTCGGTTCGGCCTCGGTTGCTTTTCAACATTACTGCTGGCGCACCTGCTGGCACACCTGCGGTGGGTGGGAGTTCCTGAACAGCAGGCAGCGCCACACTCTTGTGACGTCAAACACGCGACCGAATCCTCCACAACAAAGAAAATGGCTGATGACGAGGAGAGAAGGAAGGAGGAAGGAGAGAGGAATGACTGTGACATGAAACTGGTTAAATCTATGGTGCTGACTTGTTGTGCTCTGCACAATCTGTGTGAGAGTCATGGAGAGACGTTTGACACTACATTGGATGATGCAGTAGATGAACCAGTGGTGGCAGTGGCACAGAGAGCAGAGGAGCAGAGAGCCGATATACGAGATGCTGTGCTGTGATGTAGTACTTGTCTATTTCGCCCACATTTATGTGCATACATATTTCAAAAATGTTTTTGTAAATAAAATGTTGTGCATGGTCCATCTACCTGTCCTCTTATTCATAACGCTTATCTGTTAAGAAGGTGCGAAGCCATCAGCCTAATGATGAGTCCACACTTCTCACTGTTGTGATAATTGCTCACGCTGAGCGCTCTGACAGCCCCGTACGCTGTGGGGGTCACACACGACGTGTTCCTCCCCACACTCTCAATATTTTTTTTTCCCATATATTTTTCTCTTTGGTGTACAGAAATGGCAATACGCCCGTATTTGCTAAAATTGCATTTTCCCCCTATTAAAATACGGCGAAACCGTATAACTTGACAGGTATGTAATTACATGCAGAAACACCGCACAGGCCATCTTCACAAAAATCCAGCTCGACAAGCCACTTTTGCTTAGGTGGAAATGCAAACTGAACTATAAATCATGTGCTGTTACATGTCATATTCCCATGTCAAGGTCTCCCACTTTTACTTACAAATTGATTTTTAATTTTTGGGAAAAGGGAATATAAATTTTGCACTTGTTGGTAACAACAGTTGGGTACAACAAAAACACAGTTGTGTATCCTTGTCCGATTTGTCTACTGTTATTAGTGCCAAATTTTTGCGAGATTCCTTCTTAATTTATTAAATTTTGACTGGTGATGCAACATTCAACTTACACGTACTTACCTTTATCAGTGTCTACAAGTTCAAGCACACCTGTACAACTGCTTATAACATAAAAAATGTACCCGTTCAAGAGAAATGGATTCCGCATTGCAAATTTGTTTAAAATAAAAAAAAAAAAACCTACCAAGACATTACGTTTCGTTGTGTTGTTAAAAATTAAATTACCATTAGAAGGCTATACACCTGACCTGATGAACAGCAGCATGTGGAGTGAACAGAGAATGGAATGTGTATATAATTATTGGCTTTTCTCATACGGTGTCATAACAGATAAACCAGACTTTTGATGCAAACAATACAATTTTATTCCAGAAGCAAAATTTACAAACAAAAAAACAGACTGGGCGTGGGGAGACATGGTTAGACACACCGACTGCTAAATGCGTCCACAAGCCTGCCAAATAGGGTCAGGAAATCTCTGTTGAATGATGACATCTCTGCGAGCTCTTCCCTTCGTAACACAGCGTCCTGCTCCAGGGCTTCACGTGCATCTGCCCGCACATCTGCGGCCACCTGTCGCAAATGTTGCATGTACTCCTGATGGTGTTCTTGCCGCTGGTCATGTTGCCGTTCCAAGAGCCGCATCTCTTCGTCATGCATGTTGACCATCGCTAATGTAGATGGAAAGACAGAAAGGCATGGCCGTTAAAGCTGGATCACTACATATATTATGGAATTACACAGGTGAAAGTCTGTGGTGGAATGTCACTATTATATTATGCTTCATTGCTGTATATAAGCTGAACTACGGACCAGTACGGACCAGTGATGCTGAGGAGAAGCTGGAAACGTGCATGGAAATATCTGACTGGGGCATGCTTAAAGGAGCCACGCATGATCTGGATGAGTACACGGACACTGTGAACTCATATATCCACTTTTGTGAAGAGAACATTCTTCCATCACGCACCAGGGTGAGTTACTCTAATGACAAACCCTGGTTCACAGCTAAGCTCAGACAGATCAGGAAGGAGAAGGAAGCAGCGCTGAAAAGTGGAGACAGGGACTGCTACAGGGAGGTTAAATACCGGTTTAACAGAGAGCTGAAGAGGGCTAAATCTCTATACTCAGAGAGACTCCAGCAGCAGTTCACTGCTAATGATTCGGCTTCCGTGTGGAGAGGACTGAGGCAAATCACCAACTATCGACCTAAGGCTCCTAAAGGTCAGGATGACAAAGCCCTTTGTCAGAGACTGTCCCAACACTATGCCCGTTTTGACACCTCGTCATCTGTGTCCAACTCCCCCCCTCCCTCCAGCTCCACAGCCTCCACATTCCCTACTTCATTTAAGGCACCCCCCCCTCCTCCCCCCCTCCCCTTATCATCAGTGAGCAGGATGTGCTCAAACAGTTCTCCAGACTGAACCCGCACAAGGCCCCCGGCCCAGACGGCGTGTCTCCCTCCACCCTGAGACTCTGTGCGAAACAGCTGGCTCCTGTATTCACAGACATTTTTAACACCTCCCTTAAGTTATGCCACGTGCCGTCCTGCCTCAAATCCTCCACCATCATCCCTGTCCCCAAGAAGCCACGGATCACTGGACTTAATGACTACAGACCTGTAGCGCTCACCTCTGTAGTCATGAAGTCCTTTGAGCGCCTGGTCCTGTCCCACCTCAAGTCCATCACCACCCCTCTCCTGGACCCGCTGCAGTTTGCCTACCGAGCCAACAGGTCTGTAGACGATGCAGTCAACCTGGCCCTCCACTCCATCCTGCAGCACCTGGACTCCCCGGGAACCTACGCCAGGATCCTGTTTGTGGACTTCAGCTCCGCATTCAACACCATCCGCCCCACTCTGCTCCGGGACAAGCTGTCCCTGCTCAACGTGCCTGACTCCCTCTGCAGGTGGATCATCGACTTCCTGACGGACCGGAGGCAGCATGTGCGGCTGGGAAAGACTGTCTCAGACTATACTAGCATCAGCACCGGATCACCCCAGGGCTGTGTACTTTCCCCCCTACTCTTCTCCCTTTACACCAACTCCTGCACCTCCAGCCACCAGTCTGTCAAGTTGATCAAGTTTGCGGATGACACCACCCTCATCGGGCTCATCTCCAACGGCGACGAGTCCGCCTACAGGAGAGAGGTGGCCCAGCTGGCGTCCTGGTGTGACAATAACAACCTGCAGCTGAACGCTCTGAAGACAGTGGAGATGATTGTAGACTTCAGGAAAGTCACAACCCCTCTGCCCCCCCTCACCCTCTCAGGCTCTCCCATCACCACTGCTGATTCCTTCCGCTTCCTAGGCACTACCATCACCAGGGACCTCAAATGGGAGCTGACCATCAGCTCACTCATCAAAAAAGCCCAGCAGAGGATGTTCTTCCTGCGGCAGCTGAGGAAGCTCAAGCTACCCACCAAGATGTTAGTGCAGTTCTACACAGCCATCATCGAGTCCATCCTCACCACCTCCATAACCGTGTGGTACGCAGGAGCCACTGCCAGGGACAGACTAAGGCTGCAGCGCGTCGTGCGCACTGCTGAGAAGGTGATCGGCTGCAAGCTCCCATCTCTCCAGGATCTGTACATCTCCAGGACCCGGAGGCGTGCTGGCCGGATCATAGCTGATCCCTCACACCCTGGTCACGTACTGTTTGCCCCCCTCCCCTCTGGTAGAAGACTTCGGTCCATCCAGACTAAAACCTCCCGTCACATGAACAGCTTCTTCCCCTCTGCCATTAGATTGCTGAACACTAAGTGACTCTCGTGCACCATGTACAGCAGCTCAACCAGACTCATGTTAATCATCACTGTTTTCTTCCTGCATTACCGACTGCACTATATAGTTCTCCACAGTATCTGCTGCTGGCTAATATATATTTTAACTGTTGACCAGTATCACTTAATCTTATCCTACACTTTATTACATGTATAGTTTATTTCTCTTATCTTATCATGTTTAATGTTGCAGCACTGTACCGAGACAAATTCCTAGTTTGTGTACTACATGAACAATGGCAATAAACCTGATTCTGATTCTGATTCTGATTCTGATTCTGATTCTGAACTGTCATGTTGCTGCCCCTCAGTAGAGCAGATTTTGCAACACGCAGGGTGCTGTCTTCGGCTGCAGCCCCCCTGCAAAACTAAAAAGGATTAAGTTTAAGAATATGGATGGATGGATGGGTAATGTTTAAACTAGTTGCTTGTAGTGTGGCCGCAGAAATCTGAATGGGTTAATACAGTCAGCTGACGCGAAGCATTTCAATGAAGCATGTGGATTTCAACGGCAGTTCATGCGCTTTATTTGTTTTTATAAAACAGGAGTTACAACAGCACTTCAATCACCACACCTAAAAATGGTTGTGGAACACTGATAAGTGAAGACCAAATAACCTTTTTGTACATTTAAAAAGACATTTTCAATTAATTAATATGCAGCTACAGGAAATTGCATTAATCAATTTGGTACATAACTTGTTAGGCTCCAGCCCCCCCCGTGACCTGTAAAGGATTAAGCGGTAGAAGATGGATGGATGGATGGATGGATTTTCGACCCTGGTTTCCGCTGGACCTGTTTCAACCAAAAAAAAATCATGGTTATTGTGCCTTACCGGCACTTGAACGTGATCCAGATGGAGTTGGTGATGTGGCTGACATCGTAGTCGATCCAGCTGGCGCTCTGGCAGACGCACACGCAGCGCCAGGAGAGTCCGGTGTGCCCATGTCCACTGAGGTGGACCCCTGTGATATGAACTGCGATTCTAGAAAGAAAATGCACGCAATTTAAAACTTAACACCAAAGTGCAACATGTACACAACACTCTAAAGTTTTTAACCGGAATACAATAAGCATAATTCAGCGTTTTGTTCGCGCTAATACTTAACACAAAGCAAGCGTGAATCTGCAGTTGGCTGCAAAACAATAGGCAAGCCTCAGTAACAACCATTACCCACAATCTAACAACCTTCCTATTTCTTAAAAACAGTGAGCTTGGCACAGAAAGGATCAAGTGGCGAAAAGATGCGCAATATCAAAACAACACTCACCATCCACGGTTTCCAAGGCCGTGGCCGTGACTGTGGCCATGTCGAGCCCAATGTCTCTCAGCGAACCACTTCCACTCCTTCCGATCCGCTGCACTTTGAGCATTGTGGTCCTTCACTGCTCGGTAATCGCTTTTCAGCTTTTTCAGCTTCTCCCGACACTGTTTGGCAGTACGGATGTGCCCTTGGGAACCCATCTGCTCGGACACCTGCATTTCGAGTAGATCCGTCCAACTCGCGCTGGATGCGATCGTCGCCTAATATAGAAAGAAAATTGCGCACCTCCTAATATATAATATTAGGAGTATATTATCATATAAGTATATTATACAGTATATTAATATAATATACTGTATTAAAGGGGTGCACTGTGTTCACTGGCTGAACAACTACAAATGGCAGTCGTGGAGTAAATTCAGCAGAAAAAGTCGCTTTCGTGACGTTACGACCTGACCAATCAGCGGCGACCAGTCTCTTAAAGTCATATCACAGCCATACTCAGCCCTACTCAGCTTGGTTAGACCCTGCCCTGGATCAGGTACTAAAAAAGTACCTGCTAACCGGTGCTAGGGCTAATGGAAAATGCTCAAACGCGGGCTGAGTGGTGCGGTGTAGGGCTAAGTGAGGCTAGTGGAAAAGGGCCTTATGTCTCCCAGCTGGTCTGGGAACGCCTTGGTATCCTCTCTGAAGAGCTGGAGAAGGTGGCTGCAGAGAGGGACGTCTGGGTTTTTCTGCTTGAACTGCTGCCTCTGCGACCTGGACCTCCGGAAAAGCGGTAGAAATGGATGGATGGATGCATGGAATGATACAGGAAGTAAGTAATGGCAGTCCATTGTTTTTGATGAGGACACGATAAAGAGAAACAGAGAGGAGGGAAAGTATGCTATGTAGGCTTGTTCTTTCAGGCTTGCAGATGAGATGCTAGACCGGCTTTGGATCTACATGGCCGTTTGCATTTGGTACAAGTGAAGTCACTAACACTAGGGATGGAGTGGCGCTGATCAAGAGCTGACATGTAGTCAGCTGCCCACTTTTCCTCAACTCTTTTGGTTTCCTAGTGTGATACACCATGCCATGTTGATCTGGATGAGGCTTGCTGTTCCCAGGTATCAGTGTCAGTCATAGCATGCCTCATGTGGCATTTCAGGACATCTTTGTAACGTAATCTCTGGCCACCACACTTCCGTTTCCCATGCAGTAATTCACTGTAGAGCACTTGCTTAGGAAGGCCATTATCAGACATGTGAAAGACATGTTCGTCCATCAAAGCTGAGCTGCATAAACCAAGGCTTCTACATTCATAGCTCCTGCTCATTCCAGGAAAGTCACATCTGGAACTCTGTCTTGGTATTTGATATTCATGATCTGACGCATGTGGCGAAGTTGGATTTGAGTCAGCTGTTTAATATGTCAACGATAAAGGATCATAGCTTCATTGGAGTATAGAAGCATTGGCAACACTGCTGTATTGTAGAGCTTGATCTTTGTCCAGAGTTTGATGTCATGTTGCAACCAGAGACACTGCTGAAATGACCCAAAGGCCTTGCAGTCTGCCTGAATTGTGCAGTCAATCTCAACATCGGATAAGTTCTTTTTGGTGACAATGCTGCCCAGGAAGGTGAAGGTGGCAGCAGTCTTCAATGCCTCACCATGCACTTCTACAGCAGGTTGCTCAAGCTCTTGCTGCTGTGGTGGCGATTGGTAGAGAAGTTCAGTTTTGGTGGCACTTATTCGCAACCCAAAACAAGTTGCAGCTTCAACAAGCAGATGGGTAAACTCCTGTATGTGCTGCAAGCTCATAACTACTAGTGCTGGGTTATCTGCATAAAGCAGCTCCCTCACACAGACCAGTTTTGTCTTTGAAGCAGCTTAGAGCCAAGCAATGTCGAAGAGACTTCCATATGATATCTTTATTAGTGCTACCAACATATCCCAGCACTGCAGCAAGGTAGAGTTCAAAGTTGCTGCCAACACACACCTCTGTTTGACTCCATGGCAAACTGATAAAGGAGCACTAGTGCCACCTCCAACAGAAACCACAGCAGACATATTGTCGTGAAACTGTCTGACCATATTTATAAACTTGCCAGGGCAACCATACACTTTGAGCACTTCCCACAGTGTGGTTTGCAACTATTTGTGGTGGATCTCACAGGTCCTGTGTTATTTGCTGTTGTCTATCGTCCTCCAAAATATAATAAGGACTTCATTAATGAGTTTTCTGAATTTTTGGGAGATGCTATGCCAAAATATGACAAACTTTTGATCTGTGGGGACTTTAATATTCATGTCTGTTGTCCATCTGATCAGCTGGCATCTGATTTTAAAAGACTGTTGGCGACATTTAATTTAGATATTTTATCGGATAAACCTACACACCGTCTTGGTCACAGTCTGGACCTCGTTATCTCTGTTGGACTATCAGTCTTTCTCAAAGAAATTTCTGAGTCTGTCATCTCAGATCATTTCCCCATCATTTTTGAATTGTTAACCCCTTCATCACCCAGCAAGCCTGTGACTCCATCATGCTGGCGTCGCATCATCACTTCTTCAACACCAGAGGAGTTTTCTGCTGCTTTTAAGGATTCACAGTTTTTTGCCTTGAATGGACTCGTTTCCCCTTCCCATCCGGATAATATTCTTTCCTCATTTCATACCACCTGCTCTGGGATTTTGGACTCTATTCCCCCATTTCGGCTTAAAACGGCTAAACCAAAAACAGATCCCTGGCTAAACGACACTACCCGTGCCATTAGACAGCGGGTCAGGCAGGCTGAACGGAGATGGAAAAAGGACAAATTACATGTGTCTCTGGGAATTTTTAGGGATTGTCTTGCTGATTACCAGAGGACCGTACAAAAGGCAAAATTTCAGTATCTCTCTGATATTATTTCCAGCAGCAGTCACTGTCCCAGAGTGCTATTTAACACAATTAACTCTTTTATAAACCCATGCACTCAGACTGTGACAGACGATTCGTTTACAGCTTGTGAGACTTTTCTTCACTTTTTTGTTGATAAAGTGGACTCTGTCAGACGAGTTATTAATAACAGTTTTAATGGAAGCTTGTCTATTATCCTGGGTTACTCTGCTGTGCTTGAACAGTTCGAGTTGGTTTCTTTATCATCACTTGCTGATATAGTAAGGTCTCTGAAGCCTACAAATTGCTCACTGGATGTTGTTCTGCTGGAATCCTGAAAAGGGTTTTTAATACTGTTGGGCCTGGTCTTTTGGTTTTTATTAATTCCTGCCTTAGTTCAGGATTTGTCCCACCTGCTTTTAAACATGCTGTGGTTAGGCCCCTTCTTAAAAAACCTCACCTTGACCCTTCAGTTTTATCTAATTTTAGACCCATTTCTCATTTGCCCTTTTTATCTAAAGTTTTAGAAAAACTTACAACAGTATAAAAAGCTGTTTTTATACAGTTGCAGTCTTTTTTAGAAGACAATTCTATTTTTGAGAAGTTTCAATCTGGGTTTAGATCTCGTCACAGCACTGAGTCTGCCCTGCTTAAGGTGTACAATGATATTATGATGTCTGTTGATGCCAAATGTCCTGTGGTCTTAGTGCTGCTAGATCTTACAGCAGCCTTTGACACTGTGGACCACACTATCCTTTTGTCATGCCTGAATCACTATGTTGGCATCCGTGGCACTGCACTTAAGTGGTTTGAATCCTACCTTTCTAATAGAACTTTTTCTGTAATGATTGGTGACATGTCCTCTTCTAGCGCCTCTCTCCCCTGTGGGGTCCCACAGGGCTCTATTCTTGGCCCTATTTTGTTTTCATTATATATGCTGCCACTCGGGTCAATAATAGCCAGGCATAACATGTCTTTCCACTGTTATGCAGACGATTTGCAGCTTTATTTACCTTTAAACTCAGAACAAACTAACTCACAAAGTGTTCTATTGGACTGCATCATTGATATTAAGTTGTGGTTAAGCCAAAATTTTCTCCACTTAAATGAAGAAAAAACAGAATGTATTGTGTTTGGGGATACTGTAACGGCTGGCTTTGGTACCCTCTCTTTAAGGCTCAGTTCAGCTGTCAGAAATTTGGGGGTGATTCTTGACAGCCATTTAAAATTTGATAAACAGATTGACAATGTAGTCAAGATGAGCTTTTATCAATTACGTTTGTTATCCAAAGCCAAACCTTTCCTGAGCCGTCATGATCTTGAGATAGCCATCCATGCTTTAGTCACGTCTCGACTTGATTACTGCAATGCACTTTATGTTGGCATCTCTCAGTCTTCTCTCGGCCACCTTCAACTTGTGCAAAATGCAGCGGCCCGTCTTTTGACCAACACACCTAGGCGAGAGCACATTACTCAGATCCTTTATTCACTTCATTGGCTTCCAGTCCATTTTAGAATTAATTTTAAACTTTTGCTTTTTGTTTTTAAAGCTCTTAATGGCCTTGCTCCGGTTTATATGTCTGAGACTTTGACTGTCCGTGACCAAGGCAGGGCTTTGAGGTCATCCAATCAGCTTTTGCTGGATGTGCCTAGGTCAAGGTATAAACATTGGGGTGACCGAGCCTTTTCTGTTGCCGCCCCCAGGCTCTGGAATAATCTCCCCCCTGACCTACGTGCTATCTCTGACCTGGCCCTTTTTAAATCAGAACTTAAGACATATTTGTTTAGGATGGCTTTTAATACCCAGTAGTGGTGATATTTGTCTTGGCATTTGTTTTTATTTTATTTTTAGGTTGTTTTTGTTTATGTTATTTGTTTTTAATGCTCTGTGTGTTTTTAATGCTGTTTATTTTCTGTAAAGCACTTTGGTCACCTATGGGTTGTTTTAAAGGGCTATATAAATAAAGTACATTACATTACATTACATTACATATTTATAAACTTGCCAGGGCAACCATACACTTTGAGCACTTCCCACAGTGTGGTTTGGTCAACCGTGTTGAAAGCTTTTGAAAAATCGACAAATACCATGTACAGAGGTTGTTGCTGTTCAATAGCCTTCTCTTGTAGTTGACGGAGTGTAAATATCATGTCAGATGTTGACCTTCCATCCCTGAAACCCCATTGGCTTTCAGGGCTTTCTGACACTTGTTTCAGTCTGTTTAAAAGAACCTTTGCAAACACTTTCCCTGCAACTGATAGAAAGGAGATCCCACGATGGTTACCGCAGTCACTCCTTTCATCCTTCTTCTTGTAGATGGTGACTATTAGAGCATCCTTGAAGTCTTGAGGTACTTGTTCCTGGGCCCAGCAGAGATTGTACAGGTGAAGCAGGTGGTCTACAACCTGTTTACCTCCATGCTTCAGGACATCTCAGGGGATGTTGTCTGGGCCTGGAGACTTGTCAGTTCCTGTTTGCTTCAGAGCATTTTTCACTTCATTTGAAGTGACTGGTTCATCAAGTTCATGTCTAGTTGGGTGAACTACCAGTGTGGATGTAGCATCTCTTCTAGCTGAGCCTTATTGGTTTAATACGTAGCTTGTGAAAGTGTTCCCTCCATCGGTCTATCTGATAAGTCCGTTAGAAGGTAGATAACATCTGCTGATTTCACAGGGGTAAGTGTTTGTTCACGGACCACACACAAACTTGAGAGCTGAGAACAAGCCATAGGAGTCGCCAGCATATGCAAACGTTTGCAGCTCACTGGCCTTATTGTCCCACCAGGCCTTCTTCATTCTCCTTACTTCCCATTGGAGGTTTGACTTAGCATTGATCAGCAGCTGCTTGCTTCTTTCAGAATTGTCACACACATATCGATTGTGTGCTTTCTGCTTTTCCACGAGGAGGGTTTTTATTTCATTCTGATAGTCACTAAACCAGTCTGGTGTCTTTCATTTGGAGTGACCAAGAACTTCTGTTGTGGTGCTGAGAATGGTGTCCTTCAGAGAACTCCATGAAGAGTCTATATCCACTAATGGTGTCGCATGCAACTCCTCCAGAGGTATATGTAGAGAACGGCTCAAGGCATTATGAAAATGAGCCAAATTCAACTTTTTCACATTCAGCTTTTTTGGGGTGGCAGCAGGTGACTTTCTTCTAGGAGTATGCAGCTGGCGCTCTACTTTTGCTCTAATCAGATAGTGATGAGTAGAGCATTCTGCACCCCTCATAGCCCTTGTGACAAACACTTCCTTCAGATGTTGTTTTCAAGCAAGGATGCAATCAAGCAGGTGGAAATGTTTAGACCGAGGATGCATCCAGAAGTAGAAATGGTGGTCAGGTTGGTTGAAATATGTGTTGGTGATGCACAGGTTCCACTGACCACAGAAGTTGAGCAGGAGAACACCACTGGAGTTAACGCCACCTTTGCCAGACTTTCCGACCAAACCATTGTACGTTTTATGGTCGCTTTCCACTATTGCATTAAAATCACCCAGTATGAGTAACCTGCCTACTGTAGGAACAGCATCCACAGCTCTGCCAATCTCCTCATAAAAGGCTTCTTTGTCTTGCTCAGAGTAGGTAATGGTTGGTGCATAGACACAGATTAGGGTGAGAAAGTTCTTGTTGGCCAGGGGCACACACAAACTCATCACCCTTTCTTACAATCCTTTGGGCAGAGAGGGCAGCTTGACAACAAGTCTGTTGGAAATTGAAAATGCAACACCAGCCTCTCTTCTCACTCCATTTTTTCCATGCCAGAAGATGGTGTGAGTCTCCTTTCACACTTTACCCTGGCCCTTGATTCTTTTCTCATGCAGTGCCGCCAAATTGATCTTATATCTGTGAAGCTCCTTGCAGATCAGGGCAGAATGTCTCTTAGATCTTGAATCGTTGTCCAGCATGGTACGGACGTTCCAAGTGCTCATGGACCGCTTCATGATTTTGTTTTTGTTATTGCTAGAGATGAAGACCCGTTAGCCATGGCGTGCCAACCAGGGGTAGTGCAGAGCAAGCTTTGTTTACTCCATCTTTTATAGGGGCTTCCCTGGATTGGGGCAGACAGTGCTATCCATGAACAGGACTGCCTGGTCTCCCACATAGCTGCCCCAGCCTACTGTTGCTCCTGTTCAGCCAGGCTGTGACCTTCTGATGTGGCCGCCTGTGTGCAGAAACCATGCTAGCAGCTCCCAGCACCTCCAGCCTGCCACCTTCACATTTTCCTGTCACCACAGAGCTTCTAACTCCTCCTCCAAACTCCAAAACTCCCTCCTAACCTTGCACAGTTGATGCAGACCCACAACATCATGCCCTCGTCGTCGGGTCTCTTGGGGTCTGTACACCCAGATCCAGAGGTACACCAAAGTGTAACAGAGCTGGGGATGAACAGGCCGCCCCGCAGTTACCGCAAGCTGGCCGGTTGTGCCACCCGTTGATCATGAGTATGGTTCCTCTCTGTGACACTGAACTAAGTTGACCGTCGGTGACAATAACTGCCACTGGCTTCACCATAACCCTGGCATGGGGCCCGAGCTGGGTACTGTCAACAACAGCCAGCTGAGCCTGGGACTACATGATTATGGGCAGGGGTGTCACTCCCTGAGGTGACAGAACACCCCGTGCACCCGTGCACCCCGTGAAGATTAGAGTTCATAGAAGACACCCACGGAAACTCCAAAATTTGAAGACAGTTTATGTGGAAGAATGGGCTAAAATCACTCCCGAGCAATGCCTGCACCTAGTTTCTCCATACAGGAGGCGTCTGGAAGCTGTTATTACCAACAAAGGCTTTTCGACTAATTATTAAATGAATTTCACCAAGAGTGTCCAATACTTTTTCCCTGTGTCAATCCACTTTATTAAATATAACTTGTCTTGTGAACACAGTTGCCTTGATTTCTTTGTATGCACGGATGACTTGGGTTGTTACTGATATCTGGTGAAAATCTCAGGTCAATGGGTCCATCAGAAGTAAGTTTAATGAGAAAAAAGTTGACCTGATCAATACTTATTTTCCATGATGTATATTACTATGTCTCCTGATGACATGGAACCAATCAATACCCTTTATAACTGTTTTTCAGACATTAAATCATGGATGGCAGCAAACTTTCTTCAGCTTAACCAGGACAAAAACTAAGTTTTAATCAGCCCTGAAGCTCAGAGAGAGAAAATTTTACCAAAATTACATAGCATGTTTTTTACCCCATCCCAATAACTTTTGTCAAGAATTTAGGTATTATTTTGACTCTGAGCTTGGTTTTACTCCACACATTAAAATATAACATGAACAGGATTTTACCATTTAAAGAATATAGCCAAAGTCCACTCACTTCTCTCTCGAGCAAACATGGAGATACTGATGCATGATTTTATCACCAGTCGTACTGAATACTGTAATGTCCTGCTCTCTGGTCTTTCTAAAAAGACAATTTCCATTCTGCAGTTATTACAGAATTCAGCTGCACGTGTTCTGATGAAGATCACACGGCAGGCTCACATCACACTGGTTTTAGTCACTGCATTGGCTCCCCGTGTCCTTCAGGATTGATTTTAAGGTTCTTTTACTGGTTTATAAATGCCTGCACAGTCTTGGGACTTCTTATTTATCAGAACTGACCCCCCTGAGGTCCTCTGGCACTAGCCTTTTAATTATCCCTACTGTCAGAACACACACCCACGGTGAGGCTGCTTTTAGCTACTGCAGCCCACGTCTGTGGAACAGCCTGCCGGAGAAAATCAGGGCTGCCAAGAATGTTCATGATTTTAAAAGCAGGCTCAAGGCCTACTATTTTAACCTAGCTTTTGATTAGTTTCCCATTTTAATTGTTTTAATTTTTAATTTTAAATCTACTTTATGTTGTTCTGATCAAAATTATTTATTTTACTACTAATTATTAATACATCTGAATTGATGCCTCTTTGACTGTTGTATTTAAGTGTTGTTTTATTCTTTTAGTTATCTTAACTGTCTAGTCTTTTTACGAAAAAAATGATCTGATCATTATTTATCAGTGATTGTTGTTTTTTTTTTATCATCCTATCGACGCTCCAGTGTTTCCTCATAGGGAGCCCTCCCGCAGGGAATTGTGTCTGTTTTCTGGCTGCAGGGTGCTGGCCTGCAGTTGCTCGCCCGCTAAGGGAATCTTACACTGCAGCACCACACCTGTATTGTCGACCCCTCAGATTGGACTTGGGCCATCTCAGAGGTGGTGACCCTGTAGCTGTGGACTTGGCACTTAACCTGCTGGTGATAGCTCCCTAGTGATGGTGCCTCACATCTGGATCCTCTGTGTCCAGCTATAAATCTCACACAGCTGAAAGTTTGTGTGTTTGCGTGTATATGTGCATATGCATGTACAGCCGTGGACATAATTGTTGGTACCCCTCTGTTAATGAAAGAAAAACCCACAGTGGTCACAGAAATAACTTGAATCTGACAAAAGTGGTAATAAGTAAAAATTCTATGAAAATTAACCAATGAAAATCAGACAATGTTTTTGAATTGTGGTTCAACAGAATTACTTTAAAAAACAAACTCATGAAACAGGCCTGGACAAAAATGATGGTACCTTTAGAAAAGATTGAAAATAATGTGACCATAGGGACATGTTCAACCAAGATGTGTCCTCTAATTAACATCACAGGTGTCTACAAACTTGTAATCAGTCAGTCGGCCTATTTAAAGGGTGACAAGTAATCACTGTGCTGTTTGGTGACATGGTGTGTACCACATTAAACATGGACCAGAGGAAGCAAAGGAGAGAGTTGTCTCAGGAAAATAGAAAGAAAATTATAGACAAGCATGTTAAAGGTAAAGGCTATAAGACCATCTCCAAGCAGCTTGATGTTCCTGTGACTACAGTTGCACATATTATTCAGAAATTTAAGATCCACAGGACTGTAGCCAACCTCCCTGGACGTGGCCGCAGGAGGAGACGGATAATACGAATGGTAACAAAAGAGCCCAGAACAACCTCTAAACACATTCATGGTGAACTCCAGGGTCAAGGTACATCAGTGTCAGATTGCACCATCCGTCGTTGTTTGTGCCAAAGTGGACTTCATAGGAGACGACCAAGGAGGACACCACTGTTGAAAACAAATCATTAAAAAGCCAGACTGGAATTTGCCAAACTGCATGCTGACAAGCCACAAAGCTTCTGGGAGAATGTCCTATGGACAGACGAGACAAAACTGGAACTTTTTGGCAAGGCACATCAGCTCTATGTTCACAGACGCAAAAATGAAGCATACCAAGAAAAGAACACTGTCCCTACTGTGAAACATGGAGGAGGTTCTGTTATGTCTGGGGCTGCTTTGCTGCATCTGGCACAGGGTGTCTTGAATCTGTGCAGGGTACAATGAAATCTCAATACTATCAAGGTATTCTAGAGAGAAATGTGCTGCCCAGTGTCAGACAGCTTGGTCTCAGTCGCAGGTCATGGGTCTTCCAACAGGATAATGACCCAAAACACACAGCTAAAAACACCAAAGAATGGTTAAGAGCGAAACATTGGACTATTCTAAAGTGGCCTTCTATGAGCCCTGATCTAAATCCTACTGAACATCTGTCGAAGGAGCTGAAACATGCCGTCTGGAGAAGGCACCCTTCAAACCTGAGACAACTGGAGCAGTTTGCTCATGAGGAGTGGGCCAAAATACCTGCTGAGAGGTGCAGAAGTCTCTTTGACAGTTACAGAAATCGTTTGATTGCAGTGATTGCCTCAAAAGGTTGTGCAACAAAATATTAAGTTAAGGGTACCATAATTTTTGTCCAGGCCTGTTTCATGAGTTTGTTTTTTTTAAATAATTCTGTTGAACCACAATTCAAAAGCATTGTCTGATTTTCATTGGTTAATTTTCATAGAATTTTTATTTATTACCACTTTTGTCAGATTCAAGTTATTTCTGTGACCATTGTGGGTTTTTCTTTAATTAACAGAGGGGTACCAACAATTTTGTCCACGTGTGTATATGCGTGTGTGTGTGTGTGTGTGTGTGTGTGTGTGTGTGTGTGTGTGTGTGTGTGTGTGTGTGTGTGTGGAAGGGGGGATTAATTGTGTTTCATTTCAATGTGTGAAACACTTTGTGTTACAACTTTTTGTATAAAAAGTGCTATATAAAGCTTTGATTTGATTGATTGATTGATCATGGTTCTGCAACATGATTTAGGATCTCACCGATAGTCTGCCTCGCGTTTCTTCATCTCCAGCTGTCGACTGTACTTTCCCAGATGATGTTCATCTTCAAAGACTCTCAGGGCTGCAAAGAAAACCAAACCAACCACCAGGTTTAAAGTTGTGAATCAATTGAACTCAGTATGGCATACTGGCTGTTTTTACCCTAACCTTAAATCTAATTAGGGCTGCAATGATTAGTCGATGTCGATAACGTCAATCATAAAAATTTGTCGACTCAGATTTTTATTGTTGACAAATCATTTAATTTTTAAGTTTATATGCATGCCATGGGAATGTTCAGTTTAACTGTTCCAGTGAAGAGAAGAGGAACACATCATGGCAACATGGAAAGAAAATCATGGAGAAGGCCAAAAGTTTCAAAAGTATAGGAGGATTTTACCGAAAATAAATAAATGAAACAAGTTAAATGTAGACTCTGTAAAGCAGAGTTGTCATATCACGTCTCTTCTTCCACTCCATTCACCCATCTCCCGCTGCCTGTCAGTGGACCTCCACTCAGCCCTGGTGATGAATGACTGAAGTGGGGCCACTTCTAAACATCACACCGGTAAGGTTAGCGAGTGTTAACGAGTAATGTTAATGCGTCACTGTCTCAGCTTTGGAAAACTGATCAAACTGCTAGCATGTGCTGTTTATGTTATTTTACCTGTTGGACAATAATCTCTCTTGGATGATGGTTGCTGATGGCTGAGATGTTTCAGTTATGCTGACTAACATGTTAACTGCAGTAAATTAGTAAATTACAGGAGCAGCTTACTCTTTTTCATCTTCTTTACTATTGTTGTGGTAATATCAGCCCCCATTCTGAATATTAGTGCATCTCAGGAAATAAGATAAGATAAGAGATAAGATAAGCCTTTATTAGTCCCACAACGGGGACATTCCAGGATTGCAACAGCACAGGGATAGCAACACTCAGAGCAACAATCAGAAGGCAAGAAAAAAAAAAAAAAAAAAAACAATAATAACAATAAGAATACTATGATTTGTTATTTCATTTAAAAAAGATAACCATAAACATCACAAATAAATTAAAATGACTGAAATATTTCACTGTGTGCGTAGTGAAGGCTCACATTACTGAACTGTAATTTAAAGCATTTGTAAACCATTATTTTGGACTAGAAGAACTTTTAATTTGCATCTGAAGCCTAATTAAACTTTTAAACTTCTAGACTCACCAAGGTTTTAAACAGGATGGACTAGCTTATTATTTTCTTTTTGACTTTAATGGAGTTGAATATTATCCATATTATTACTCTAGTTTCTTTTGAACATGCAGAGTTACAACAGCCCTGTATGCTGCAGCAGAAGATGATATTTGCGTTTTATTTCTTTTAGCTTTTGGGTTAAAAGACCGAACTTTAATGTCTGTTATTTAATTGTGTTGCTACAAACACTTTTGATTACGCTGTTAAATTCAAGTTTCCAACTCATGTTTAATGAGTCATGATTTTATTTAGCTATGGTAACTCTTTATAATAAGCTACATTTTATTAAGGCAGAGACTAACAACAAAGTGATATTCACAGGTGTGCAGCCTGAGGGCATATTCAGAGCGCCACTGTTTGGTCCGGACCAATGGACCAAACAGTGGATTCCATGGATAATTCAGTTCATTTGGTGCAATCTGAACACGCGCTGGAACTCTGGTACGCACCAAACAAGCAAAGTCTGGACCCCTGAAAACGGGGGTCTCAGTTCTCTTGCAAACGAAGTCTGGTGTGCTCCACTTGCAGTGTAACTCCAAACGGAGTATCCAGCGGACCAAAGGGCGGAAGTGCCCCTCGGTGTTTGTGCAACCATAGCAACATGTAGTCTGAGAAGAGGAAGTGGCATTTACTGTAGTACATTTTGGGTAGAAAATAACATTAAAGACAACTGCACAAATCAGAGAAATCGTTTTACCGATGAAAGCCGAGTAGAAAAGTTAAAAAATGTCTTGTTTGTGGCGGACAAACAACCCGGCAGAAGGGAACAGATTTCCATTTTCGGTCCTGGCCAATCAAAAAGCATGATCTTTCTTCTTAGCTGAGATATTTTTTCTTCCTGATCAGTGGTGGTTTTGGCTACAGCGCCCCAAACAAGCAATTGTTGTAACTGCATGACGTTGTCCAAGCAGTTTGGACCGCTGCAGTGTGAATGCAAACCAAACCAAACAAAGCTGTGAAAATTCTCGGTATTCCCCGCACAGTCAAACCGAGACCCCCGGACTATCCTGGTCTGAATGCAGCCTTAAACAGGTGAGGTAAATCATGACCTGGAACCCTGAACAGGAGCCGTGCCAACAAGAAGCACAGATGACAGACATGAGAAAAATGATTGTGATTAGTCGACTAGTCGAAAAAATAGTCATTAGATTAGTCAACTACTAAAATAATCATTAGTTGCAGCCCTAAACATAACCCTCTGTGGTCAGTTCAGACCTTTTCCCTCTTTGAAGCGATGCACATCTCTGTCAGTGATCCAGCGGTAGATGGGGAAGGTGTAGGTGTCTCCCTCAGGGGATTTGACCTCCACCTTGGCAGGAAACCAGGAGTCATTTGGGAACAGTGGGAGAGGCTGTTTGTCCAGCTCTATCAGCACCAGCTCTCCGATGGATTTGGGGCAGGACACAGTAAAAGACGACGCCTGGAGAGATGATAGAATAAGAGTGATAGATCAGGTGATAGGACAGCACCATTAACAGCTGCCCTATCAGTCTGAGTCATCACTGGACGTTCCTGTAGGTTCATGTATGTAAACAACTGTCAGAAATATTCAAAAACAGACTTACTGTTCCTCCGATGAAGGAAGACACCCCTTTAATGCCCATGAGCCACTTCCGTTCACTCTCCCCATCTTTGCCCACCAGTTTGATGAAGATGTTGTTAGAAGTGGAGGAAGCAAGGTTACTAGCAGTGAAGACTTTCACTTTATAATTCACCATTTTCACTCCTGGAGCTGTAGAGTCCTGGTGGGTAGAGAATCTGGTTAAAACTTTCAGACAGTATCAATAAAACATCATAATCCACCCTTTATTACCATCAAGCAATAGAAAGCATGTCCCCTACCTCAGTCACACAGACCAAGAATGTATCTCATTTCCTCTGAGTTTTCTGGATATAAGCACATCTGTGGGAGGGGCCAGTCAGCTGCAGCACATTTCAGAATTGGAACAGGAAAAAACAGGCTTCACTGTGAATGTGACTGTGCAAATAATGAAATCATAACCCAGCACAAATATTTCCCACATTCTGATACAAAACATATAGCAAAGAGGGGGTTAAAAAGGGAAAAATCCTTGTTAGGCAACAAAAGTTTCAACTACAGTTCATGAATTAAATCTTTGTAACAAACCAAAACAAACATGAAGCTTGGATTTATAGGCGATATTGGTACCAGAGGTCTCTGAAAAGCTTTCACTGTGGACGTAGTTGGTTAGATGTCCGTAGGAGTTAAAGTGAACATTTCACAGATTCAGCAATCTTTAATGAACCACATAGAAAAAAATAATCAGAACTCAAAACATTGGCTGAGTTTGCATTAAATAAACAGCACTGAAAATGCCCAGAGGCAATACCCTAATAGAGGTGCCGCAATATTGGTTTTGAGCAGTACCCATGGGAGTGCCCATACCTCCTCAATGGTCACTCAGTGGACCACTCTACCATACTCCAATGTCAAAGGTCATCTTTATGTGTTAGAAATGGCCCCTGTCCAAAGTGCATACCTAGGCACCCTTCATTAAGGTATTGCCACTTGACTGTGTATGTTACTGAAAGCAGACAGTGTTCAATTACCACAAAACACCAGGATATTGGTTTCGGCCGGTACCCATCTGTCAGAAGTTAGAGCTCATTTGACCTCAGTGGTAAAGTGAAGAGTCCTGATAGTCACCTGATGTCGCAGTGTGAGGGAGGCCTGAGAACATCCCACTGCACGCCAAGTTTAAGGTCACGACTGTGTGAAGTGGACAGTGGCTGTTTGGAATAGCCTGGAGACAAAACCATCAATGTTCACAGATCTGCATAAAATTTGGCACGCACACAGCTCTGTGGCCCAGCATTCTCCAGTCAAAAAATGACCACTGAAACCTAAATGGATTAGAACTGGGACACTCACACTTTTCCCTGTCAGAGTTATTGAAAATGGACAATTTGGTCACTTAACATTTACTTCCATTCAGAATTTTCCAGAAGTTTGTCTGACTATGAATTAGCCTGTAGATGGGCAAAAGATCTCAAAACTGGAGTAGTGGTCCTCCTGCGAGCCAAATTAAAACCCATGGAGTTTGATGGCATTGAGCACTCTGGTACAGGGATGTACCAGATATTTCCTTGGTTCGTTTGGAGTGAATGTTCTATAAAGGTTCTAGAGGACTATGATGATGCAAACACAAGCGATTTGATATTTTTTATTAGTATATGTGCATACATTAAGATGGAGAACCAAGGATAGGACCACATTGAAAAGCCATACCTGGCAGCATGTCTTACCTTGAATTGTCCAATGACAACACCTTATCATGGAGGACGATGGTATAGTTTTGGATACTGCTCATATCTCCTCAGTGGTTGGGTACGGGCACATTAAAGAAACATTAGTCATCTCTGTAGGGTTTCTGGGCTCATTGTTAGAGATATGATGGTGAGGAGAAGCTTGGATATCCAGAGGGACATAGGTGCAATTTATGGGAGGGGGGATGTAACCCTCCAAAAATCAAATCCAGCCAATATAACCCTCCCAATAATCATATAAATATAAATAATAATAAAAAAAAACATCTACAAGTGAGTATGAAGAAGGTTTTTTTTTTCATTTGCAAGCAACAAAAAGTAACATTTCTAATAATCAATGTGCCCCCGCCCTCCCCTGCAGACTTGGTATTGCCCAACCTGTCCTTGCTTCTCTGATCGATACTGGGAGTCAGTTGTAGGGGCGGCTAGAATGCATTCAGCTCACAAGTGAGAAAGAGAGAAAAGAGCTCCACAAGGGCAACAAACCTTTTTAAATTGGTTGTCAAATAAAAGGACAAAGCCCTCTGTCCAGGTAAATAGTATTGATCTAGCTGGTGAATTGTTGTCTGAAGTTAACTGGTTGCTAGTTTGCTAATGTGAGTTAAAGCTATAGGAGTACACCACAGAATAAATGCTACCTGGTAGGATTTAGCTGATCTAGGAAACGATGAGCTTTTCTCATGCAAATTTTGTCTTTACATGGTATTAATCATTTATGAAATGTGATCAGAATGGATTTGTTTGTCAACTGAGTGAAATTTATGTGTTTCTGCATTTATCAAAATGTTAGTGTTGTGGAGAGTGCAAATAAAGGAACCAGATCTGCAGACAGACGACTTTATTTCTCTCTCTCACTGCATTCATACACAGAAAAAGACTTTCCTCAATACACCAGGGTCTCTCCTTTTATATCACTCCATTCCTTCCCCCTGTTGCCTGAAATCTTGCATCGCAATAAGATAAGATAAGATAAGATAAGATTCCCCTCCCCTCTGCTTCCAGTCTGAGATGAATATCCCAGCGTAGGTTCCCTACAGTGTAAAAGGCGAGGGGTAATTATGGAGGTAATTAAAAACAAACTACAAGGTTCTTTAAAAACCAGGTGAAGAGTCACCAGTAGCAATCAAGGGGGAAACTTTAAAGAGAATGTTTAAAGGAATTTATTACCTCCGCCAGGCCGCAGGCCGCAGGAGGTTATGTTTTTGCCAGCGTTTGTCTGTCTGTCTGTCTGTTTGTCTGTTTGTCTGTCTGTTGGCTAGCAAGATAGCTCAAAAAGTTTTGGACGGATTTCGATGAAACTTTCAGGCGTTGTTGGAAATGGTACAAGGAAGAATTTATTAAATTTTGAGGATGATCCGGATCACCGTCTGGATACAGGAATTTTTTAAAGGATTCTTTAACATTGTGAGATATGGCCATTTTCAACATATGTGCAGGCGCAATGGAGGGCGCTGGTCGTCGTGTCTGACGAACACGAACTTCGCGTTCTTCAAAGTTTTAGGCACAAAAGCACGCAGAAAACAGTGGTGGGCAGGGCCCGGCAGCGTGCCTGTGTTTGCGCTATGCTGCAAAAGCTGAGACGGGCAGCTGTCCGGCGCCGGATTATTTGGCAGAAATTCCCCGGGCAGCCATAGTGGCTGCGCAAAAACAAGCTCTCTGCCAGGGAAGCTTCCAGATCCTCTTTTGCCGCGGAGCGCAACCCCAATATAAAACCCACGGCAACCTGTCTACCCAATTTGCATCCGTCAGTGAAGCCCTGAGTGCTGCTTTCAGTGATCTATGAAAACGCCCGCATAACCCATTGGCCTGTGGGCTGTATGTGGTTGTGCGATGAATTGCAACGCCCGCAGCCTGGGAGTTTGCAGATGGAGGAGATGGACACAACACCAACACTTCAGTTTATTACCTCCGCCAAGGAGGTAATGCTTTTACTACTGAACCACTAATCCTATCATTGTGAATCCAGTTGCTAGTCATATGTTTTCATGGTCAAGGAATCTGAAAACGTACACACAAACACTGTATGGGGGGAACTGTGGCGCTTGGCGGAGGTCTGCGCTCTCCGAGTGCTTTTCTAGTTTACAATAAAATATGTACAAATGAATGCTCACTTCAATTAAAAGCCTAATTCAATTCAATTCAATTCAATTCAAACGTTTATTTCAAACTCAGGGTTCATATTGTATGCAGAACATGTGTAAAAGAAAAAGAGAAAGTACTGTATATAAAACGTATAGAAAATAAATGTACTGTAGCCACACATGTGCCTTGCATAATGCCTCACATCTTAGATAAGAACAAAGTGTAGAGTTTCCTTGGAGATAACAGGAAGCTGTGAAATGTGATCTTTTGTATGTCAGAGACAGTGTGGCGTTTCTTTTGTATGCCAGAGTCTGTGAGGGGGATGTGTAAGGATTAAGGAAGTGCATGCAAAGTGACCTTTTATGTGAATGCATTGTGACCTTTTGATATGCAGAAGGACCTGAGTATATAAGTGAAGAGTTCTGTTTGAGAGGTCCTCTTTTCTACTATGCTCATGAGAGAGAATGTGTAATAAACTGTTTGAGATCAGCTGGCCTCATCATTTACACATTCTACACTGGTGACCCAAGACGAAGCATGCAACACGAGGAGAATTCCCCGGAGCCAGCCTCGTTGGGAGCCCCCAGCCAAACGTATGCCGTTACGGTCCAGCTACCGGACTTTTGGCAGCACAACCCGCGCTCCTGGTTCCACCTGGTTGAGGCACAGTTCGCTCTCCGGGGAATATCGGTAGATGACACGAAATTCTACCATGTAATCGCAAAGCTAGATAACCACACGGCTCAGCATGTGGAGAGCCTTCTGAAACAGCCACCAGCCAGCGACAAATACTGCGCGTTGAAGGCTGCACTCACCCAGCACTACATGCTCTCGGTTGAGGAGAGAGCAGAGAGACTCCTGGCGCTGACCAAGTTGGGAGATGGCACGCCCGTTGACCTGATGGAGAAGATGCTGAGGTTGAAAGGCTTGGACGATGACCACTTCATCTTTACCCACATTTTCCTCAGGACCCTACCGTCAGACATGAGGGCGACCCTGGCCAGTTCGCTGTTGTTGGCCCAGCAGGACTACCGCGCGCTGGCCCAGGAGGCACATCGGATTGTCAACGCCAGCAGACAGCGCGCGGCCACGGCGGCAGCGACGGAGCTCGGCGCGACGGCCGGAGATGGCAGGGAACCAGGGACAGTGGTAGCAGAACCACCGACGACGGCAGCGGCGGGGGCCAAGG
Source organism: Pholidichthys leucotaenia (assembly GCA_020510985.1). NCBI lineage: Eukaryota > Metazoa > Chordata > Actinopteri > Cichliformes > Pholidichthyidae > Pholidichthys > Pholidichthys leucotaenia. The sequence goes on along the minus strand of CM035844.1, from coordinate 291,251,860 downwards.
AACGTGGAGGAGACACCCTTTGTTTCTACCACCGCCGCTTTGCAGAGAAGGCACGCAAATATATACCACCGTGCCAGCTCAAAGCGCTCGGGAAATGCCAAGACTGGGGGTCGGTAGTAGCTGCGACCCTCGGGGAGGAGAACAAGCTGCTCTACTTGACGGACGCACGCTCGGGGAGGCATTTCCTCGTGGACACAGGCGCCCAGTTGAGTTTCATCACGCCTTCCTCCGCTGACCAGCTGGCAGGTTCCAGCGGTCCCGAGATGGCAGCAGCGAACGGCTCGAGGATTAAGACCTTTGGTGAGAGGACTCTGCTTCTGTCTCTACACGGCCGTACATTTGAGTGGACTTTTGTCATAGCAGCATTGAAGTTCAATATATTGGGGGCTGATTTTTTGTGCTCACATGGTTTGTTGGTTGATGTCGCTAACAGGCGCCTGGTTAATGCACTTTCTTTTGACTCTATTCCCTGTACAGCTAGAGCGGCTTGGCCAACAGCACAAGCCAACGTCACAGCTGCAAGTGGTAAGTTCCACACTCTGCTCACTCAGTTCCCAGCACTCGCGGTCCCCACATTTTCGGCAACCGTCGCTAAACACGGGGTGGAACATTTTATTACCACTACCGGATCGCCCGTTTTTGCAAAAGCTCGGCGCTTGGACGCAGCTAAACTGGCCATAGCGCGCGAGGAGTTCGCCAACCTGGAGAGGTTGGGCATCATCAAGCGTTCAAACAGCCCATGGGCTTCCCCGCTACACATGGTTCCTAAGGCTGACGGTTCGTGGCGACCTTGTGGGGATTTCCGCAGGTTAAACAACGCCACAGCTCACGACTGCTACCCAATCCCTCACATCCAAGATTTTTCCATTCATTTGGCAGGAGCGCGCGTTTTTTCTAAAATAGACTTGGTCCGCGGTTACCACCAAGTCCCAGTGCGCGCTGAGGACATACCCAAAACAGCGGTGATAACTCCTTTTGGTCTATTCGAGTTTTTGCGCATGCCATTCGAGCTTAAGGGGGCTGCGCAGACGTTCCAACGCATGATGGATGCGGTGCTGCGCGATCTCCCTTTCGTATTCGTCTACCTGGACGATATTTTGGTAGCCAGCGTGTCCAAAGACGAACACGAAGCCCACCTCACGGCGGTTTTCTGGAGGTTGGGAGAGCACGGTTTAATAATCAACCCGGCGAAGTGTCAGTTCGGGGTGACGCAGATTGATTTTTTGGGGCACCGCGTCTCTCCCGAAGGAGCGGTTCCGCTGCCTGACAAAGTGCGCGCGGTAGCAGATTTTCCCCGACCACAAACGGTCAGGGCGTTACAGGAGTTTTTGGGAATGGTGAATTTTTATAACCGTTTCCTCCCCCACGCAGCGCAGCTCATGCAACCACTGTACGCCGCGCTCAAAAAGCAGAAACCCGCGAATAAGATCGAATGGTCCCCAGAGCGAGAGCAGGCGTTCTCGGAAGTCAAGGCAGCCCTGGCAAACGCTGCGTTGCTGGCACATCCAGACCCAACGGCCCACATAGCGCTCACTACTGACGCGTCAGATGTGGCCATAGGGGCGGTCGAAGAGCAGCGTGTAGATGGCGCTTGGCAACCGCTCGCCTTTTTCAGCAGGACTTTGCGCGATAGTGAACGTAAATACAGCACGTTTGACAGGGAGTTGCTGGCTCTCCCTTTGGCTATTCGCCACTTCCAGTTCTGGCTGGAAGGGCGCTGTTTCACTGCGTTCGTTGACCACAAGCCACTAACATTCGCGATGGCCAAGGTTTCAGAACCTTGGTCGGGTCGGCAGCAGAGACAGCTGGCCGCGATCTCAGAGTTTACTACCGATATTCAGCATGTCTCGGGTAAACTGAATGTAGTGGCAGACTACCTCTCACGCGCCGTGGCGTCCCCGGTCCACGTGGGGATAGATTATGCAGCCATGGCCGCGGAGCAGGTTAGTGACGCGGATGTGCGCGCGCTCCAGTCTGGACCAACAGGGTTAAGGCTGGAGAGCAGGGTGCTGCAAGACAGTATGCCCCTTCTAATCTGCGATGTCTCCACCGGGCGACCGCGTCCCGTGGTACCAGCCGCGTGGTGCCGCCGCGATTTTGACTCGGTTCATTCTTTAGCGCACCCAGGAGTGCAAGCGTCAATCAAGATGGTAGGAGAGAAATTTGTGTGGCCGAGTCTTCGCAAACAGGTGAAAGAGTGGGCAGCAGCCTGCATGGTGTGCCAACGAGCCAAAGTACACAGACACACGAGGGCTCCCTTGGAGCCGTTTCACATCCCGGCTAAGAGGTTCGACCATGTTCACGTGGACCTCGTGGGCCCCTTCCCGCCATCACAGGGGTGCACGCACCTTCTGACAATGGTGGACCGCACCACGCGATGGCCGGAGGTGGTTTCACTGGCGTCAACCACAGCTGAGGAGGTAGCGCGCGCGTTTTTAACAGCATGGGTGGTACGTTTTGGAGTCCCGTCAGACATTACATCTGACAGAGGCCCTCAATTTGTTTCCGAACTTTGGTCAGCAATGGCTCGCAGCCTGGGTGTCACAATTCACCGCACAACCGCGTACAATCCTCAGGCTAACGGGTTATGCGAACGTTTTCATAGGTCATTGAAAGCGGCTCTCAGGGCATCACTGACGGATGCAAATTGGGTAGACAAGCTACCGTGGGTTTTATTAGGGTTGCGTTCTGCGCCTAAAGAAGACTTAGAAGCTTCCCCAGCTGAACTAGTTTTTGCGCAGCCACTTCGGCTGCCCGGGGAGCTTCTCCCGGATAATCCTGCGCCAGGCAGCTCCCCGTCTCAGCTGTTGCAGCGTAGCATTGACACAGGCACGCTGCCGGGCCCCGTTCATCACAGTTTTACGAGCATTTTTGTGCCTAAAACTTTGAAAAACGTGGAGTTTGTTTTTGTCAGACATGACGTGCATCGCCCCCCATTGCGACCACCTTACGATGGACCGTTCAGAGTGTTGGAAACAGGGGACAAGCATTTTTTGCTAGATTTGGGGGGTAGGAGGGAAAAGATTGGCATAAACAGACTCAAACCCGCTTTTGTGGTGGCAGACGAGCAAGTGCTGTTGGCAAGGGCCCCTCGGCACGGAAGACCCCCACGGGGTGCTTCCCAGAGTAGAATTTCCCCAGAACACCCACAGGGACAGACAAAAGGTTTTCACCCCCAGACAGCAGCTCCCCAGCATGACAGCGCTGCGGAGGCGGAGAATTCTGGTTACAGCAGATACGGGAGAAGACTGAAGCCCAAGCAGCATGTGGACTGATGTGTAATGATTCTATCACAACATGCAGACTGTTATTCTTTTGTTTGATCTAAATGTTTGGGGGGGGGGGGGTAGTGTAGCCACACATGTGCCTTGCATAATGCCTCACATCTTAGATAAGAACAAAGTGTAGAGTTTCCTTGGAGATAACAGGAAGCTGTGAAATGTGATCTGTTGTATGTCAGAGACGGTGTGGATTTTCCTTTGTATGCCAGAGTCTGTGAGGGGGATGTGTAAGGATTAAGGAAGTGCATGCAAAGAGACCTTTTATGTGAATGCATTGTGACCTTTTGATATGCAGAAGGACCTGAGTATATAAGTGAAGAGTTCTGTTTGAGAGGTCCTCTTTTCTACTATGCTCATGAGAGAGAATGTGTAATAAACTGTTTGAGATCAGCTGGCCTCATCATTTACACATTCTACAGTACATACAGTTCAGCAGTCACTCGGCGCTCTTGTAACAACAACATACAATATTGAACTCAGTATAAAATAGAACGGCACCACTTCCAAATGCTGGAGTGAAGTGTGAGTGACGAGTTGACAATTGCTGATATAAGGTGATTGTTACATGCCAGCAACCTTCTCATAAAGCTGTAAACATTATTTCATATCAACTCGCCAAAAGACGGAATGTTCAAGGGCACAAACATCTTTCTTGCACTCGACCTACGAGGTATATCTAACAACCTTCTTAGGGAGTTATTATATGCAATGCGGATTTTGTTCCTAACAGCAACATTACTATTAAACCATAAAGGCGAGCAATACATTGAGGTACAGAAGGTCTTGTACAGCATACATTTAACATCAGGAGAACATCTATGGAAATTTTGCAACAGTAGATTTGTTTGAGCATAGAGTTTCCTGAGTTGCCTGTTACAATCAACATTGGTCTTATCAGATTCAATCCACACACCTAGGTATTTGACTTTTTCAACAAAGTTCAAGCTGTTACCACATAGTGGCATAACAGGATTCGAAGTATTGACACCCTTTGGTTTGAAAGCCATACACATAGATTTAGTACAGTTGAACAAGATGTCATTTTTTTCACCATATTTCTCACATTCCGAGAGGAGATGTTGCATCGCTGCAGTAGACAAACTTAACAAAAAGAGGTCATCAGCATAGAAACTGTGATTTAACAGTGCACCATTAATGGAGCCACCCACATTAGTATTGTTCAACAGTACACTGAGATCATCAACATAGACATTAAACAACAAGGGTGACAGTATACCACCTTGTTTAACACCATTGGTCACATGAAATTTGGATGAGGTAACATTGCCCCACCTAACAACCATAGACTGCCTTCTGTGCCAGTATAACAGGATGCTAACAATGTAAATAGAAATACCTCGATCGATCAGTTTTCTAAACAGACACCAGTGGTTAGTCCTATCAAAAGCTTTGCTAGCATCTAAAAACGTAGCATAAACACTAGTGGATTGGCTTCTGAAGTAGTCAACAAATTCATGGAGTAGGTAAACAGCCTTATCAGTTGAATGGGCTGACTTGAAACCAAACTGATTGTCGTTTGTCCACAGATAATCCTCAATTCTGTTCAGAATTAAACCCTCTAACAATTTAGATATAACATTTGCAATAGCTATAGGTCTATAGTTGTTCATATCAGACAGACTGGCACACTTGTTTTTCACCAAGGGAATAATAACAGAGCCCATCAACATATCTGGCATGTAACCATGAACAAACATACAGTTAAAACACAATGACAACAGAATACACAAATTGAAATCAGCATTGATGAGGCATTCACTGGTGAGACAATCAGGGCCAGCAGATTTGCCTTTCTTGAGAACTTTGAACAATGAGTCAACTTCAACAGGAGTAACAGCAGAAATATCTGCTAAAACCTAAGAATTAAAATTAAGCTCAATTAAGCAAAAATGGAATAAAACACTAAGTAAAAAAAAAAAAGCTAAAAAACACTAAACTAAAAGTGGGCTTAAAACAAAAGTACAAAAAAGATGATGAGGTGGGATCCTCTCTTCCAGGCCAGGCTCCATCTGCCACCAGCACACTGATGCCCTCAGGAAACCTGTATAGGGGAAGACACTTGCCAGCAGAATAGCCAGATTTCCATCATCATCATGGGTAGGTGCTATCTGGGAACCAGATACTTAAAGCAAAGGCAGAGCTCCTCACTATGCCTTTTGCCATCTCTCATTTGCAGCACCCCAACTTCTCCACATGGAAGTGTCCTCCCCCAAATGCCAGTATCATGGTGGTCCTGGCCGTTACTGTTCCTCCTCTTCAGTCATGTCAGTCATGCAGTGATGGGACGGCAGGCTCTGGAGCTTCGAGGGCTCTCCGAGCTTTTCCATGAAATATTTGGCAAAGCGTGTTTCGAGGCATGTATTGCTGATGTCATACCACATGACTGGGTCAGGAAGCCATTCATGATTCTACACGCAACATGAAATAAAGTGAGCAGCAATACACAATGGAAATCCCCATCCCTCACGCTTTGTTTGACTGTGTAAGGGATTTGTCACAGCCAATTTTCAGATGGAGCCAGCACCAAAAACACAGACTTCTCCTGTTTGGGAACAGTTTGAGTGCATTTCTTCTATTGATGTATTTCCTACAAATAGTAGATGTTTACTGTAATTGAGGTGATGGCTTAGCGGTAAAGCATGTGCTCTACAAATAGAAGGCTTGGGTTTAAATTCCAGCTGGGTCATTCTTGTAATTTTATTTTTATATGCAAAGTGAAGTGTCTGTTGTGTTTCAAAGAGCTCGGATCATTATTACGCATCATTATGCTGAGGCATTATTGCTATTGTGCCCTGCATGAGAATAAGGACAAAGTTGAATATACTGGGAAAGAAAGACAGTATAAGACTGTTGAAAAGCTATTACAGTGATCCCTCACTTATCGCGGTTAATGGGTTCCAGAACCGACCGCGAAAAGTGAAAAACCGCGAAGTAGCGTCACCCCAATGACGTCATCCATAAACAATACGTACGTTCATTCTCTCACTCTCTCTCTCTCATATGATACGTGTGTGTGTGTACGTGTACATACATACGTAGATGTAAACAAAGTGTACATAAATATGTTTTTGGAACTCTTTTATTCTTATAACAAGATACGTAACTCAAGATGAAAATGATTTACTGCACAGGTTAATGAGAGCTTTACTGCTCCTCAGGTGACGCCTCATCGTGAAGGCGCAGGATCAGCGAGGGCAGCTTCCGATAGAGCTGAAGCTGCAGGAGGCGGCGTAGTGCCTCGACGGGAAGACTATTTCGCACAAAATGGCACAAGAGAACAGCAAAAATTTCCACGCGGCGAGACTAAGTAACACGAGCGATAAAAAGCAATGAATGCGGTCTTTCTTCCCTTCATGGGTGCTTGGCAGGGAGAGGAGGTGGGTGAGACGTCTCGGCCAATCAGCTTGCAGGGTGAAACGTCTCGGCCAATCAGCTTGCGAGATTTCCGAGCCCAGCCAACACGACAACAGCGAACAGAGAGTTGTGCTGCTCTCCGTGTTGACACGTGATGGTCTAATGTAGTCTCCCTGCCTTCTGCTAGCGCCCGCCCATTATTTCTCAATTTTGAATTTTTGATGAATATTTTTGAAAAATCCGCGATGCACTGAGGGCGCGAAAGGTGAAGCGCGAAGTAGCGAGGGATCACTGTATTTCTTAATAAAAATGGATAAGTAGTACAAGCACACCAAGTAACACAGGCACATTCCCTGTCATTACCCCAGTTTTATTATTTCTTTTTTCACTTATGATCATTGATATTTCTTAAAAGACAGCACATTTATTGAAATTGAAAAAATACACATTAAACCAATAATGCCCTTGTAAAAATCTTCATGCTGTATACTTTTTGTCAGCTACATGGCCTAGTAAAGCAAATGAAGTTTCACGTGAGGCTTCATCTATATGAATGATTTTGATGGAAAGGCTCAAGTCTTAAAGAAAGCCTTACCTCAACTACCCATGACTAAGTAATAACTTAGAGGTAAGATATCTGCTTTCCATCTGGAGAGCTGGGGTTCAAGTCCTAGTGGAGTTGTTCTTATAATTTATTTTTATTTGCTAGGTGAAGTGTCTGTTGTGTTTCAAAAAGCTTGGATACAACAATAACACATTACACTGAGGCACTGTAGTGCCCTGCATGACCATAAGGACAGAGATGAATGTACTGCGAAATACAGTATAAGATTGTTGAAATGTTAATGTTTCTAAAAAAAAAAAGTATAAGTAGCACAAGCACATTCACTGTAGTCACTTCAGTTTTATTTCTTTTTTCCCTTATGATTATTGATTTTTTTCTTAAAAGTGCAATCATTCAAATGAAAAAAAAAATACACATAAACCAATAATACCATTGTAAAAAACTCCATGTTGTATACGTTTTGTCCACTAGATGGCCTGGTAGAGAAAATGAAGTTTCACATGGGGCCTCGTCGATATGAGCCATTTTGATGAAAGGCCTCAAGTCTTCCAGAAAGCTCCATCTGGTCATCACTACAGTCATGCCCTAGTGATGTTACTCTTGATACTGCCCACTCGAGACTGACTCAAGCAATATAACACGTAAGTGTCGCGAGCGGAGTGTCGAGCGCTGTGTCAATATGCCCACAGTCACGTGACCGTAGCAAACAAGGCCTTGTTGTCACATCACGTGATTTGAGACCTGCCAAGAAATTTGAGAGGGTTGGGCATTGCATACGTTCCCACGAGCCTTCAAGTCACGTGATGTGACCAACATAATGAGGTCTCGCTTGCTACGGTCAAATTACTGTGGGCGTGTTGAAACAGCCCTAGATGCACTGCTCATGATACAAAAAAAAATTGTAAGAGACATTGGACAGCTCCTTTTACTATAATAAAAAAGACTATTTATCAGAGAATTGTTGTGCTCTTTACTCTCTCTCTTTTAATATTCCCCTTTTTTCTTGCTAATTGGAACGTGAAGTTTGACTGATTGTATATTTTTTGTGAAAGTTCTGATTTTGTATCTCTTTGTATTCTTTATCCTCATCGAGTTTGTATGTTGTATTTTATTGTATTAAATTAAAAAAAAAAACTGTTCATGACACTTCCGCTTTATATCGCGTGAATCAGTGCTGAGTGGGCAGTATCGAGCGTGTAGCTCTCTCTGGTTTCAGTCACTGAAAATTGTCCTTCCACAAAATTTTTCCTGCAATGACTACAAATTCTGAAGGCTGTCTTTCATTTGACAGATTATATGGAGGGTGATCTAATCCAAGTCAACTAAAATGATAGATAACTGACAGAATTTTTACAAGCTTGTCTGAGAAAATGACAGTGTAGTGCAACCTGAGTATTGCCCTTTATCAATGAACTCAGATGCAGTTCTGACAGTCAGTCACCAGATGGCAGTCTTTATTAGATGTTTCATAACACTGTCGCTCATGAAGCAGTTGTCTCAGTGTCATGAGGCCTCGGTTTTAATGTCACTCTCATGTCCTCCTGTAGCCATCTTCCTGGGACCAGCAGCCTCCTCTTGTCCTGGAAAGGCTCTCCTCCAGGCAACGCTCTCTCCAAAGCAGGCCCTCATCCGGCCAACCTCCCCTCAGGCAGGGCTCTGTCCTCCTGGTAAAAGCTCTCTTCCAGACTGCCAGAGCACCTCTGATATCATGTGCAGCCACATGTGCTGCACATCCCCAGCCAGTACAGCTGCTGCTGATAAGTAATTAGGACAAGCACAGGGTGGAAGTAGACATTTCCAATTAAAAGCACACTGACCAAAACATGAAAACTACAAAACATGCAACCGATAAAAAAAACATGCAACACAAACTCAAAAACTATCTAAAACCCCAAAACACAATAAAATACTTCCACCCCATGACATTGGCAGCTCTAAACATTTATCAAGTACAAACAAAATCTACTCCAACCACCAGTCCTTAAATATAAATGCGTTTAAAATTCAATTAAAAGGCATGTTTTACCACTTTCAGTTATAGACTAAGTCACTCTGAAGGCCACTCATAAATATCCACATTAAAAGAAATTGATTATTTTCCCTGCAGATCATTTTCAGATCTTCTATCCTCTGTTAAAATGCCACAACTGCACAACAGAGTATCTGAACGAATATAAGAAATAAACACCAATTAAACCTGCAAGCAGGTGTAAACGGGCCTTCGCCCCCCGTGGGCCCGCGGAACCCAGCACCCATAGTCCCTCGCTGGCTGGGTAAAGGTGCCGTTATCACTGCAACGGCTGCATGCATAATAAAGTAAACCATTTGGCTCAGATCTTCCTGTGAGCAGTAAGTGGCATTATCCCTTTTGTCATGGCATGTCCATGGTAACATGTTTGATGTCATACTAACATTGATGTTCAGTTATGATCATGGCTGTGTTCTGATGAAACTCAGAAAATTTCACGTCATTCTGGCCAGCTGAGCGTGAGTAATAAATAAAACAGTTTTCAGCAATTCTTTCGTTATCCACTATGTGGCGCTATATCTTTTGTCAGGTATTTTGATGTCATAGTGTCCGGGGTGGCCCTATTTTCCTTCATGGAAAGTTTTATGAACATCGGACAAGTTTTGCCCGTCAGTAATTCTTCCTTTAATCATTAGGGGGTGCTTTGAGTGTTGTTTATTATTTGTATATAGACGGGTTCGGGGAAGGGAGAATATTGATCGTATAAAATTTGTTGCAAATCATTCAAAGTCTGTCCAATTTACAAGGGTCTAATGTTGTAACCACTAGGCGGTGCTAAAACTTTTGTTATTTTATATAGGAATGGTCAGGGTGGGATTATTATCCATTTTTGAAAATTTGGTGGAAATCAGAAAAAGTTTGTCCAAGATACAACTTTCCGAAATTTCATGGCGACTAGTCAACCGTCGCCATGTTGCCATGGCAACACTTCCCTGTAAGTTATGTGTTGTCCACCCATATTGGACTACGTATGACAGTGACCTCAACAAATGTTGAAAAATTTAGACTTCCAAGACCTTCCCACCCGTCCCCATAAGCTCATGGATTGAATTGCGAGAAGGGCGTGTCCATGGTAACACGTATGATGTCATACTAATGTTGATGTTGAGTTATGATCATTTCTGTGTTTTGATGAATCTCAGAAAATTTCACGTAATTCTGGCAAGCCGCGCACGAGTAATAAATAAAACAGTTTTCAGCAATTCTTTCGTTTACTACTAAGTGGCGCTATATCTTTTGTCAGGTATTTTGATGTCATTGCGTCCGGGGTGGCCCTATTTTCCTTCATGGAAAGTTTTGTGGACATCGGACAAGATTTGCCCGTCAGTAATTCTTCCTTTAATCATTAGGGGGCACTATGAGTGTTGTTTATTATTTGTATATAGACGAGTTCGGGGAAGGGAGAATATTCATCGTATAAAATTTGTTGCAAATCGTGCAAAGTATGTCCAATTTCCAAGGGTCTAATGTTGTTACCACTAGGCGGCGCTAAAACTTTTGTTATTTTATATAGGAATGTTCAGGGTGGGATTATTATCCATTTTTGAAAATTTGGTGGAAATCAGAAAAAGTTTGTCCAAGATACAACTTTCCGAAATTTCATGGCGTGTAGTCAACCGTCGCCATGTTGCTATGGCAACACTTCTCTGTAAGTTATGTGTTGTCCACCCATATTGGACTACATATGACAGTGACCTCAACATATGTTGAAAAATTTAGGCCTCCAAGACCTTCCCACCCCTCCCCATAAGCTCATGGATTGAATGGCGAGAAGGGCATGTCCATGGTAACACGTATGATGTCATACTAACGTTGATGTTGAGTTATGATCATGTCTGTGTTCTGATGAATCTCAGAAAATTTCAGGTCATTCTGGCAAGCCGCGCACGAGTAATAAATAAAACAGTTTTCAGCAATTCTTTCGTTTACCACTATGTGGCGCTATATCTTTTGTCAGGTATTTTGATGTCATTGCGTACGGGGTGGCACTATTTTCCTTCATGGAAAGTTTTGTGGACATCGGACAAGTTTTGCCCGTCAGTAATTCTTCCTTTAATCATTAGGGAACGCTATGAGTGTTGTTTATTATTTGTATATAGACGAGTTTGGGGAAGGGAGAATATTGATCGTATAAAATGTGTTGCAAATCGTGCAAAGTATGTCCAATTTACAAGTGTCTAATGTTGTTACCACTAGGTGGTGCTAAAACTTTTGTTATTTTATATAGGAATGTTCAGGGTGGGATTATTATCCATTTTTGAAAATTTGGTGGAAATCAGAAAAAGTTTGTCCAAGATACAACTTTCCGAAATTTCATGGCGTGTAGTCAACCGTCGCCATGTTGCCATGGCAACACTTCCCTGTAAGTTATGTGTTGTCCACCCATATTGGACTACATATGACAGTGACCTCAACATATGTTGAAAAATTTAGACCTCCAAGACCTTCCCACCCCTCCCCATAAGCTCATGGATTGAATGGTGAGAAGGGCGTGTCCATGGTAACATGTATGATGTCATACTAATGTTGATGTTCAGTTATGATCATGTCTGTGTTCTGATGAATCTCTAAAAATTTCACGTCATTCTGGCCAGCCGTGCGTGAGTAATAAATAAAACAGTTTTCAGCAGTTCTTTCGTTAACCACTATGTGGCGCTATATCTTTTGTCCGGTATTTTGATGTCATTGTATCCGGGGTGGCACTATTTTCCTTCATGGAAAGTTTTATGGACATTGGACAAGTTTTGCACGAGTTACAGCTGGTTGAATTTGTAAGGGGAGGAGTCAAACTTCGTCACGGCGCCCTGGCCACGCCTTTTGAGATTTTGACTTAATTTATATAACTTTTAATGGCCAATGCCTATAGATGCCGCCATGCAAAAATAAGCTCAATTGGATCAGGTCCCTAGGACAAGTGCGTTCAAATGCGAGGTGTGACTTCTTTGCCGAATTGGAGGTGGGGTGACTTTGAGGCAAGATGGCGGCCTTCCTGTTGGTGGCGGTTATGGGCCACAATGATGTTTTTTGCATGTCTTGAGGTGATTCACACCTCACCCAAATTTGATGTGTCTACGGCAAAGTTTATGATCTCCAGTCTCCATAGACCTTGCACGTTTGACCCCACCCACAAAAATGAGGGGTGGGGGGGACATATTTTTTCGAGTTTATCGAATTTTTTGCCTGGTCAGAGGGGTTTGCCAAAAAAAATTGCGTTTTGGTTAACGTTCAGACGGTGAAAAATTCGATCATTTAGGCAGAATAATATAGAAAAAAAATAAACGCAAGCAGATACAATAGGGCTTTCGCCAACTGACGTTGTCAGTGGCTCAGGCCCTAACTAGATGAATGAAAGAATAGATGCATTTCATCGGCCTAAAATATAGCACTCTAAATTTGATCCATATGCATCATGTGTTAAAATGAGTTCAAAAGCACTGCAATACAGCGTCACTGAATAATTTATTTAATTACTGAGCTTAAAGTCACATTTCTAGTTTTCTGTTCCCATTTTATTTAATCACGAGGTAGCATTACACAAATTAGGCAGTGACCAAATACTGAGAAACTGATGGCTTATTATCATCACTGTATAGTGATTTATCTCCTAGTATAGCAAGATTCATCACCTTAACACTGTACCTTTTGAGTTTGTTGGTGTTTAAGGGTCCATTTGCAATAAAGGGCGCATTAAAAAAATAAACGAATAAAAAGTTGCAATGCTTCTTCCAGCATTTTTTTCTTGCAGCATTTGTCATCTCCTTCAGCCTGTTGCTTTTCCTGTATGGTCACTTCAGTACTGAATATACATGTGTGTGTATGTATATATATATCAACTAAAAACATATTATAAGCCCATTTAAAGTCAGAGCTGTCCTCACTACCAACTTCTGGGGCTCCACATATTCTGACCATTCTTTTTTCTCCCTTACTAAACTGCATCTGTGTTTTATGAAGCACTGTGATGTTTCTAATGTCACTTTTTCATGTGTGCAACTTTTTTTTTATCATAGTTTTACAGCTTTTCCTGTAGATCAGAAACATTTTTTCCTTGTAAATTTGCCTACTTTTTGTATAAATATGCAGTATTTTCCCCATGTTGTTTTCCCCCTAAATTCAGTTTCTCACAAAAATGTAGCATTTTCCTCAAATTTGTCATGGAAAATAAGCCTTTTTCATTGCATATCTGCAGAATCATTTAAATTTCAGATTTTTTATTTATTAGTCATTAAGTTGCTACCTTTTTCTTGTGAATTTATACGATTCTCTCCTAAATTTGCATGTTTTTTGCTGGTAAATTTGGTAAAGGAAACTTGTTATTTACCTTTGGGGGGGGGCAAATACCATCCATCCATCCACCTTCTTCCGCTTGATCCTTTGCGGGTTGTGGGGGGGCTGGAGTCTATCCCAGCATCTGTGGGCAAGAGGCAGGGTCCACCCTGGACAGATCGTCAGTCCATCGCAGGACCAACACAGAGAGACAGACAACCATTCACTCTCACAGTCACACCTAAGGACAATTTAGTATCCCCAGTTTGATGCCAGTTAACCTAACTTGCAAGTTTTTCCTGAATCCTAAATTTGAAAACTGAATGTCATTGTAAAAAATGTACAGTATGTATACAATTAAGTATTCTATGCTTGTGTGGGTCTATATTAGTGCTGGGAATTCCCAAAAACATGAAGTAATTAATCGCACTGTCACAACTTGGCTCGAGGTTGGACAAAGAAGGGAGACTGCATGGAGGTGCCAATTTAATCACAAGTTTAATTTTAAGAAAAAAGAAACAATAAAAAGGTGTCTGTAATAATCAATGCTGTGTGAGTGTATTGGATGTGTGACGCAAACAAAGAAAACCGACCAGTCACTGGCCAGCCCAGTGACTGGACGCCTCTGTCAGGGGCTGCAACTATGCCCAGCGGCAAACCCAAAACCAAAAGCACACAGGCCAGAGACAACACACACGGGGGCCGCCAGCACAGCCCCAACCAAACGACAGACAGCAGGCAGCAGGCAGAGCGCCAATGCAACAGAGGACAACCAGCCTCTGCGGGAGCCAAAAGCTGCTGACAGGTGTGGCTTATAAAGGAAACCCCCAGACCAGGAACGGTCTTTCGCAGCTCCACCTACAACACAAAAAAAATCAGTGGACCCACTCTGGGAAGGAGTGGGGCCGTAACAGCACCCATTTCCAAAAATTTGTTTTGAATGATAACAACTAAATATATTTTTACTGGTTAACTGTTCTTTATCGCGGGGGAAGGTATTGATAAAATCTTAATTTCCATCCCTAATCAGACGCCTTCCTCATGTATCTGTGTATGTTTTCAGGTCATTTTCTGTCCATCTGGACATTATTATCTGGTGTGTTTATCTTGAATCTGTAATCAGGGCCTCTGTCATAGTTACCCTACATGTGGAAACATCACTGCAAAACCAAAGACTGAGGAAGTGCGAGGTCATGATATTCTATAAAACAGATGTGAGGACATCCAGATTTAGCCAATATATTGTGGATCATCATGTTCACAATAAGCTGCAGATAAACTGGTAACGGCTCCATGTTGGACAGTAGTTTGGTTAAAAACATAAACTCTTCTAACTGTTTCTGTTATTTAATGATGTGGACTGATTAAAGGTACATTGTGTCATATTTTGGGGAGTCAAAATTCTGAAATTAAAACAGCATAAAATTAGGATTTTGCTTTCATTGTTATATACAAATTTGTTGTATTTTCTGTACCATGAGATTGGTTTTATATACACAGGAAGATGGTCTCAATCCATGTAGACAGCCATTTTTATGTCAAACTCTAATTACACAAATGATTCTGTAACTTTACTTTAAATGTGATCTCGGTCTACGTAAGGAAACTGAATTGTGACCAGTCCCTGCAGACGAGAGATGGTATGAATCCAGCTGGGATCATTCTCTGTGCAGCTGTGGGGAAGATTTTACAGTTTTAACAGTTTTTGGATTGTGAAAACCATCTCCAAATGTGAGTCCATTCCACTCTGCTCCACCCCTGACTCTGCTGCTTGTTCCACCAGCCACTAATTATTAAAGACATTCAGTGGGAACAAACATAACTAATAACCATAGCACTGTTTTTCCTTTTCTCCCTGCAGCGACTGACCTTTTACCAATGCCAAGCAACTTAAAACTTTGGTACAAAGATGAGGATTCATCCTGTAAGTTGTGCGTTATGACCCCACGCACTCTGAAGCACATTTTGACTGGGTGCTCCAGAGTACTTGGAGAGCAGCATTACCAATGGAGACACAATACAGTCCTTACAGAAATTGCAAAATGGACAGAATTCCGAAGGATTAAAGCCAATAACCATCAGGCACCACCATCTAGGGTCATCAGCTTCCGAAGGCCAGGAAATAAGCCTCCTAAGGCAAAAACAACTGCCAGAACTTGGTTCTCCATTTTGCATAAAGCATCAGATGTGTGTTGACTTCAAAAAGAAGCTTGTCTTCTCAGAAGAAGTAGCAACAACCACACTCCGCCCGGACAATATTCCTTTCTCTCGGAGTGCAAAATCCACTGCAATAGCTGAGCTTACAGTGCCTTGGGAGGAGAGGCTAGCTATATCTCACGAGCTCAAGAAAGGAAAATACCAGGACCTAGCTGATGAGGCTTGTATCAGAGGGTGGCACACTACTGTATTCCCCATCAAACTTGGTTGTTGTGGGTTCCCAGCCGCATCTTTGCACTGCTTTCTACACAAGACAGGTTTGGAACCCAAACATCTAAGGAAAGCTATTGGGGACATAGCCTTAATAGCTGAGGGAAGCTTAAGGTGGTTGTGGCTCACAAGAGACCGTAGGTGGAGCCCTTTTGCAAGTGAAGATTAATCTTTGCTGCCCCACTCAGGTGAGGAGTGCAGTTTCTGGAGCGAAATGCCTGTGACCCTGAGGCACCTGCTGATGATGCAGAAAGGATCCTCTACCAAAGCACCCGGCCACCAGGAGGAGCATTAAGAGGAGAAACTAATATTTCATCCATTTTGCTTCTGCAGTTTCTGCTTGTAGCAAAGCATTTTTGATGTTTATTTCACCTTTTGGAGCCCAGGAACCCTTTTTACATTGAAAAAGTCTGAGGGAACCCCACCAACCACAAATGTTACAAAATTACACATTGTAGCCTAGCAAATGTAACAACTGTTTAGTTGTGTGATTAGTTAATACCCACTCAGTGAGAAACTTAACCTGGTAAACCCATCCCAGCACAGCTCATGATACCCACCCACTGCTCTGTTATTGACCAACCTGTGGGGAGGCCAGCCAAGACGTTAGCTTTAAGATCAGCCTTTATTAGTACCATAATGGGGAAATTCCAGGATTGCAGCAACGAAGGGATAGCAGCATTCAGAGCAATAGTAAATAAGATAATAAGATAAGAACTGGTTAGCCAAAGCAGTAAATAAATATACACATGTACACAGTTATATACATAGTGCAGAAGCATTGCAGCTAGAATGTATCAACAACATTACGGTTAGTTAATTTACCTGGCAAAATATAAATATGTACCCAGATAGTATATTTCACATATGTGATGATCAGGCGAGCGTGCTCCCCCTGCCCTCCTGTTCCTGTCTTCCCGGCTCCCGAGTATTGCCTACATCTACGTGATTGACACACCTGCTGCTACCTGATTGTCCAGCATATTTAAGAGCCAGCATGTGAAGTGCTCACCGCTGGATCGTTAGGTTTGCTACCTGAAGTCTGAGCCATGTTGTATTGTTTTCCACGGTTTGATTTGTGTTTCACTCTCCGTGTCTTCCTCTCTTCCCCCAGGATCACTGCCACCTTAGCGGTGTGTACTCCAGGGCTGATCACGCTTGTCTGACCAAGAAGACACCAGAACATCCACCTAGGTCACTGCCCCCCCCCCCCATTACCCTGGTCCACGCAGGAGTTCCCTGCCGGGCTCCCCTGTTCTCAAAGTAAGAGTGTTCTCCCAGTCTTTTTCCCCTCTTGTGGAGATTCTGTCCCTAATTATCTCTTTCTGCACTCTTCCCGTAGGCTGCATGCGCTCCAGCAGGAACCGGTTTTTGTGTGTAAATTTAAGTGTGTGTTTTGTTTTGCTCTTTTCGTTAGCTGTGCACTTTTATTTAGGTTTGTATGTTAGATTTGTTTTCGCAATAAACTGGTGTACTTTAACACCAGAGTCTGAGTGTTTGTTCAGTGTGGCAGCACAGCGTTTGAGCCTCTCTTGTCCTGAATTCATTCATTCATCTTCTTCCGCTTAATCCTTTTCGGGTCGCGGGGGGGCTGGAGCCTATCCCAGCATCTTTGGGCGAGAGACAGGGTAAACCCTGGACAGATCGCCAGTCCATCGCAGGGCCAACACAGAGAGACAGACAACCATTCACTCTCACAGTCATACCTAGGGACAATTTAGAATCCCCAGTTTGATGCCAATTAACCTAACTTGCATGTTTTTGACAGCATATTTTACAGCTAACATTGCTACTAAGCACCAAGCGAGGCTTATATTCTTATTTCCTTTAGATTTCATTCCACTTGGGTCACTAATCCACAGTTGATAATAAATCTCACATAATTCTAGATTATTTTGTTATAGTTTCACCAAGATGCTACCTTGATCTCTTAGCATTAGCTAGGCTAGGTGGTCTGGATTTGCATCAGTGGGGAGGAAATGACAGGCAGGTAGCTTGGCGTAAGCTTAGCTATCAGTCCAGCTGGTTTGGATCACTATTTTCTATAGATCCTATTTACACTCTCTGGAGTCCTTGTTCATCTACTGACACTTGACCTCGTATGCCATTGTTGGGTGTTGTGTTAGATTAATTCTTTAACATCCTTCGTTTTATGGACATAGAAAGCACCCTCACTGTCTATGTTGTAGTTCTGCGCCTGT
Organism: Pholidichthys leucotaenia; assembly: GCA_020510985.1. Lineage (NCBI taxonomy): Eukaryota > Metazoa > Chordata > Actinopteri > Cichliformes > Pholidichthyidae > Pholidichthys > Pholidichthys leucotaenia. The sequence continues at coordinate 291,233,716 of CM035844.1, read as the reverse complement.
CATGTGATGTGTTATGTGATGTAATAAAAATCCCCAATTGTACTAAGTATTCCACCTAACAAGGTGGCAGACACGTATAAGTTACTGCTCTTGCCTTGGAGGACCAATGGCCCCCAAACAACCCCCCCCCCAAAAAAAAAATGTCACTTCTGGACACCAGAGAAGAAGAGTTTGTAAACGAATCTTGATGCTGACCATTGCAACACGGACAAGGCATTTGTTCCCAAATTTGCCAACTATGATTCCAAAAAAAGATTATTTAGCTTATGAAGGTAAATATCTACATTTTGTTATAACAGGGGGTGGCCAAAGCTGGTTGATTTGCACCTGCTATCGACCCCCAGCACCATGAGACTGGACATAACGATCACGCTGGTTCCCGGTCATCATATGAGATAAATTGTGGTGAAATAAAAGCAAAATTGCCGTGGAAAAATCATAACAGTTTCTGGATGTGGGAGAGAAAGCGAAAATGACCGAGAGAAGACAAAATAACGACCAGGATGGACAAAAATGGACGAAGCGAGCCTCATGGCCAGTGGTAAGTGATGAATTTCTTTGTTTGTTTACATTGCAACTGATTTTCTGATTCATATACTTTAAAGATAAGATAACAAAATGCCCAAAACAACAGTGACAAAAAGACAAAACTATCCTTTGTGTAAAGTGTTGTAAATCCTTTGTCCAAAGTCCACTTTTGACTGAAAGTTACAGTGGGGCAAAAAAGTATTTAGTCAGCCACCAATTGTGCAAGTTCTCCCACTTAAAAGATGAGAGAGGTCTCCAATTGTCATCATAGGTATACCTCAACTATGAGAGACAAAATCAGAAAAAAAAATCGAGAAAATCACATTGAAGGATTTTTAATGAATTAATTGGTAAATTCCTCAGTAAAATAAGTATTTGGTCACCTACAAACAAGCAAGATTTCTGGCTCTCACAGACCTGTAACTTCTTCTTTAAGAGGCTCCTCTGTCCTCCACTCATTACCTGTATTAATGGCACCTGTTTGAACTCGTTATCAGTATAAAAGACACCTGTCCACAACCTCAAACAGTCAGACTCCAAACTCCACTGTGGCCAAGACCAAAGAGCTGTCAAAGGACACCAGAAACAAAACTGTAGACCTGCACAAGGCTGGGAAGACTGAATCTGCAATAGGTAAGCAGCTTGGTGTGAAGAAATCAACTGTGGGAGCAATTATTAGAAAATCGAAGACATACAAGACCACTGATAATCTCCCTCGATCTGGGGCTCCACGCAAGATCTCACCCTGTGGGGTCAAAATTATCACGACAACGGTGAGCAAAAATCCCAGAACCACATGGGGGGACCTAATGAATGACTTGCAGAGAGCTGGGACCAAAGTAACAAAGGCTACATCAGAAACACACTACGCCGCCAGGGACTCAAATCCTGCAGTGCCAGACGTGTCCCCTTGCTTAAGCCAGTACATGTCCAGGCCCGTCTGAAGTTTGCTAGAGAGCATTTGGATGATCCAGAAGAGGATTGGGAGAATGTCATATGGCCAGATGAAACCAAAATAGAACTTTTTGGTAAAAACTCAACTTGTCGTGTTTGGAGGAGAAAGAACACCATACCTACTGTGAAGCATGGGAGTGGAAACATCATACTTTGGGGCTGTTTGTCTGCAAAGGGACCAGGACGACTCATCCGCGTAAAGGAAAGAATGAATGGGGCCATGTATCGTGAGATTTTGAGTGAAAACCTCCTTCCACCAGCAAGGGCATTGAAGATGAAACGTGGCTGGGTCTTTCAGCATGACAATGATCCCAAACACACCACCCGGGCAATGAAGGAGTGGCTTCGTAAGAAGCATTTCAAGGTCCTGGAGTGGCCTAGCCAGTCTCCAGATCTCAACCCCATAGAAAATCTTTGGAGGGAGTTGAAAGTCTGTGTTGCCCAGTGACAGCCCCAAAACATCATTGCTCTAGAGGAGATCTGCATGGAGGAATGGGCCAAAATACCAGCAACAGTGTGTGAAAACCTTGTGAAAACTTACAGAAAACGTTTGACCTCTGTCATTGCCAACAAAGGGTATATAACAAAGTATTGAGATGAACTTTTGTTATTGACCAAATACTTATTTTACCGAGGAATTTACCAATTAATTCATTAAAAATCCTTCAATGTGATTTTCTGGATTTCTTTTTTCTTATTTTGTCTCTCATAGTTGAGGTATACCTATGATGAAAATTAGAGACCTCTCTCATCTTTTAAGTGGGAGAACTTGCACAATTGGTGGCTGACTAAATACTTTTTTACCCCACTGTATGTAATTTGATATGGCTGCCTTGGCATTATGCTAATTAGATGCATAAATTTACTCCTATCTCAAACTTTGGATCATATTCTACATCTTTCTAATTGACAGTAAACCATTATCTCTTGCCACTTTCAAGTTAGAGCCTTGGAAATCTCTGACATCTGAACTGAATATTTTCTTGAAAAAAATCTTGACCAACAGAGGGAGTGGAGGAAATGGCATAATGGAGCGCCACAGGCAGTCATTGGGCAAATTTATTGCAGTATTTTCTCTAACCGGAACCAAAAGTGCCTAGCTGAAGCTAACAATTTAGCCCCTCATTCCTGAATGTTTCTGGTCTTATTGTCCTCAGTGGATCAGTCATATTCTGTTCACCACTGATGCTTTATTTCATTCATTCTTTCAGACAAATTTGCGTTCGCTGGCTCAGGCTCACTACCTGGCCAGCAGCTAGCGAGCTGAGATTAGCAACAGTGGCGAAAGAGGGAGGGCAGAGTTAAACATGGCTCAGAAAACTTAAAAAGACTTGCTTTGAAACAAGTCGTTCTGTGGAAAGCTGCAAAAGATGATTCACAATGATGCTGTGATCATTGAAGAAAATTTGACCAAAACATGTGTCATGTTCCTTGGCCACAGATTAGAGTCGTGCCCAGTTTTGTCTGCCCAGTGAACATCTTGTGTTTATTTTTCTGTTATTTCTTAGTTTAGTATGATGTTTTGTAGCTTGGTTATTTCTGTACTTTCTGTTTCTGGTTTGTTTATTTTGACAGCGATGTGCAGCTTCCTGCTGTTCGTTCTGCGGGGCTGTACAGCTGCTTCTGACTGATCACTCATGAGTTACACCTGCCTGTTTTTATTGTGTTGGTATTTAAGTGGCACGACAACCTCTGGCCGTTGTCGTGCCCTTCTCCTGTTTCCATCCATGTCCTCTTCTCCTGCCGTGACCTATATTTCATGGTTTGGGTTCTGCTGTTGAGGTAAGTTGGTGAGCTCCGTCTGGGTGCCTTTTTTCTCCATATTTTGTCTCAGCCGTCGAGCTTCGTTGCTCTCAAGGACTCCGGCTGAGCTTTTCTCCTGCTCAGGGGTCCCCAGTATTTTGGCACCTCTGACGTTGAGCTCAACTTGCTTCCAGCATTTGTTTCATATGTCATCTTAGGTGCTCGCCAGATTTCGCTTGTTGGAGCACTGTATATTCATCCGTTATTGGTTAAATGCTCTGCCAGCCAGTTTAAGAGTATTGGTATCTTTTTGTGTGCTCAACCAGTTAGTTTGGGAGTGCTGTGTGTGTGTTTGTTTTTTCATTTTTGTTCACCAGTTAGTCTGGGAGTTTTTGTGTGTCTTTTATTTTAATAAATGTGCAGAAACCTACATCGTGCGTTTAGTGTCCTATTTCTCGCCCGTTAAACGGGCCGTTCATGACCAGAAGGGCACAACCAGTTTGGACACCAGCCATTGTAGGTTTTGGCGTTTTTTGTTTTTGAGTGACTGTCTGAGGAGTTACCATCATGGACTTCCAAGTTTTGGGACTGACTGTGAAGGAGTGTGCCAGGGCAGAGGACGTTGTGTATTTTGCCTCTAAAGCTCAGGTCATCTCACTCCCGAGACTGTTCACAGCTTCGTGGACTTTGCTGCTGGGTTGATAGAAACTTGTCCAACTCTCTGGAATTATCCTGCCCTGGCTCCTCTTGTCACCATGGTGTATGAGACCAGACAGTGAATAGTGGAGCTGCTGGATTCTCCCTCTTCTCAACCCAGGCAGAAGAAACGTTCACAAGCACGGAGACCTTGCCACTCCCGCCTCCAACCCACGCCATCACCCTCGACCCAGACAGCACTCAAGGCTCTTGTTGAGGGAGAGCTAGACTGCGGAGCTACAGCTGACTCCATCTTCTCCCAGGAATTCAGGCAAGTGAACTCTTGTCTTCCATTATCTGAGGATAAATGTGTTTGCCTTGTTCCTGGAGGGGAAACCCAATTTTTGCAGTCCACTGGGTTTCCTCCACCAGCTGTTAATGAGTGCCTCTCACCATCTTCCTCCGTGTCTCCTCCCTCTGCTCCTGAGTTCCAGCCGGATCGTGACTTGCACCGCCACACGATGGAGGAGCCAGTGGTCTTGAGGAACTTAAACCCAGTGCCAACGCAGAGCCGGACCCCAGCTACCACGATGGACGAGCCGCCAGAGTGGTCCACTCCATCTGGGGAGACTGGGACTGCTTATACCATCATGCCTGCTGAGAAGGCTGCCACAGCAGATCACCAGAGGACTGAGCCCAGAACATCATTGCCAGTTTCTACGGAGTCCTGGATGACGGTGGAGCTCGAGTTCAGGAAAATGCCCTCTTCTGTTCCTTTTGTTTCTATTTGGGAAAGGTCTTGTCTGGCTCATGGGGAGGAGAGCCAAGTGCAGCCATCAGCTGCACCTGAGCTCACCTCGCTGGGCTCTGCCGATGCTGGTGATCCTGACCCTGTTTGTCTGTTTGTTTTTCCTGAGCCTTCTTCCAGGGTCACCGGGGAAGATCTACCTGAACCGGAAGTCTCTGTGGATTCAGGCTCGCCACCAGAGGTCATTGTGGGTTCAGCTCCCCTTGCCGAGATTGACGCGGACGCCCCTCCTGCTGCAGCAGACAACATCCTACACTAGGAGATCGGGCAAGTCTCAGTTTCTCCCTCTTCTTGCCTGATTTCCGGTGAAGAGGCTCAGGCTTTGCAGTCCCCTGAATCCTCACTCCCTGCTGCAGCCACCATTTCCTCACCATTTTTCCCCGTGTCTCCTCCTGTTTTTCCTGAGTGTCCACCAGCCCCGGAACTGAGCTGCCTGATGATGGAGGAGCTTGTGGCCCTGGAAAATTCCGCTCCAGTGCCAGCGGTGAGCTAGGCCCCAGCCGACACTCCAGAAGTGCCATCTGCATGGGCCATGTTGCCTGGGGTACACAAGACTGCAGCTACCATCGTGCCTGCTGCGGAGGCAACCGCAGCAGAGTCAGCGATCAAGCTGAACCTTCTGAAGGCAGAGCACGGGGAAACATCATTACCCAGATCATCACAGTCCAGGTCAGCGGTGGAGCTTGAACCCAGACAAGTGCTCTCCTTTGTCTTGCTATCATCAGTTTTAGAGCAATCTTGCCTGGCTCTTGGTGTGGAGGGCCAGGTGCAACCACCCATGGCACCTGAGTTTGCCTCGCTGGGCTCCTCCGCTGCCGGTGACCCTGATCCTTCTTCTGTATGTTTGTCTGAGCTTTCTCTCAGGGTCACCGGAGACAAACTTACACTGTCAGAGGCTTCTGAAGATCCAGGTTTGCCACTGGAGGTTATCAAGGGTGCGACGTTGCTCCCGCCCGAAGCCACTGAGGGTGCGACGTTGCTCCCTCCCAGAGCCACTGAGGGTGCAGCGTTGCTCCCGCCCGGAGCCACCACTGGTACGTTTCGTAAAAGCCCTCATAGTAGACTGCCTGACGGACTGCCTCCTCAGCCTTGGAAGCTCTGGAGTACGGGAAGGCCACCCGAAGTGTCCAATTATAGATACCGGTGGTCTTGCGACCTCGGAAGACCTCCAGAATGGTCCTTGCTGCTTCATTGGTGCTGGGGCATGGGGAGGTCGCCCGAAGGGTTCCAGCACACATGCCGGTGGCCATGGGACTCGGGACGACTACCTGAACTGTTTTGCCCACTTTTTATTGGGCTCCGAGTTCCGTGTCGCCACCTACCGGACTGAGTATATTCATGAGTGTTTTCCTTTTGTGTCCTTTTGTTTTCTGTTACATTTTGCTCCCTCCGTTCCTGGGTTCCCCCCCGCCCTCCAGGGTGGGTCATTTGTTTCTGTGTGGGAGGTTTGCTTTTCTTGTGATGTTACCCTGGGGTGTCTGGCTTCCACCCCTTGAGGGGGGGCTCTGTCATGTTCCTGGGCCACGGATTAGAGCCGTGCCCAGTTTTGTCTGCCCAGTGAACATCTTGTGTTTATTTTTCTGTTATTTCTTAGTTTAGTATGATGTTTTGTAGCTTGGTTATTTCTGTACTTTCTGTTTTCAGTTTGTTTATTTTGACAGCGCTGTGCAGCTTCCTGCTGTTTGTTCTGCGGGGCTGCACAGCTGCTTCTGATTGATCACTTATGAGTTACACCTGCCTCTTTTTATTGTGTGGGTATTTAAGTGGCACGACAACCTCTGGCCATTGTCGTGTCCTTCTTCTCTCTCCATCCATGTCTTCCTCTCCTGCCGTGACCTACATTTCATGGTTTGGGTTCTGCTGTTGAGGTAAGTTGGTGAGCTCCGTCTGGGTGCCTTTTTTCTCCATATTTTGTCTCAGCCGTCGAGCCTTGTTGCTCTCGAGGACTCCGGCTGAGCTTTTCTCCTGCTCTGGTTGGTTTGGTTAAATGCTCTACCAGTCAGTTTGAGAGTATTGGTATCTTTTTGTGTGCTCAACCAGTTAGTTTGGGAGTGTTGTATGTTTATTGTTTTCATTTTTGTTCACCAGTTAGTCTGGGAGTTTTTGTGTGTCTTTTATGTTGTGCAGAAACCTACAGTGTGTGTTTGGTGTCCTATTTCTCTCCCGATAAACGGGCCGTTCATGACAACATGTCAAACCTTTCATTAAGACCTGTAGCTGTTAAGAACTTATTCCTTGTATAATTTATCTTTTTTGTGATCTTTTTTAAAACTGAGCTTTAAAATTATTCTTTAAAGATCACAGTTTCCCATATGAGAAATTTATTGTTTGCTGTAATATAAACCAAAAATGATCCGCTGCTGACAGAGGCAGAGTGGAAGTTCGTTTAAATGAGACATTAAATTAGTGATACAGCTCAGCTTTAATGAGTCTTCTTTAACCATTAACACATTTTTGACATAACGCACGGCTCAGGAGACGCACACACACAGGCTTAGAGTAGTTCAAAGAGTTTATTAACAGCAGGAGTGAATGAGTGCGTGTCTGCGGGATGTAAATGTGTTGGTGATGGTGTCTGCTCCAGGCACAGAGGCAGGTGACCGTACAGCCGAGCAACCCTATGGAGAGAGCACAGGGAGAGAGTGACGGGCATACACCAACACAGGAGGGATTTATGGCGAGAGAAGGACTTACTTGGTGGGTCAGGACAGCTGGCACAACAAGGGGGCGAAGCCCGGAAGACAGCCACCTGGAGAGCTCCGTACAGCAGCGAGGATTGGGCGATGGAGTGGAGATGTCCGCCGCTGGGGAATCCACCTGTGCACAGGGGAGAAGACTGAAGAAAAGAGGTAAGCGATCTTCTTACCAAAATGGTGACGCTGAAGGGAAGTATGCTCACAACGGTGAGGGACGAAGTCTGACGGCTTCAGGCCGAGCCTCCGGGCGAGACGGCCTTTATCCCTCGCCGCTGATGATTGTCAGGTGCGTGAGCAGGTGGCGCCGCTGATGAATGGCGCGGCGTGACAGTACTCCCCCCTCTAGCAGCGCCTCCTGGCGATGGCTTATCCGGGTGCGCTCGGTGGAAGTCCGCGATGAGCGATGGGTCCAACACAAACGACGGGGGCACCCACTGTCGATGCTCGGGCCCATAGCCCTCCCAGTCCACCAGGTATTGCAACCCACGACCTCGGCGCCGGGAGTCCAGGATGGAGGAGACGGACCAGGCCGGATGGCCACCAATCATCCGGGGCGCGGGTTGCGCTGCAGGAGGAGGGCAAAGGGGGTCAGTGACTGCCAGTTTCACCTTCGACACATGGAAAGTGGAATGGATGCGGAGGGAGGGGGGAATAGCCACGCGCACAGCCACCGGGTTGATGATCCGGGTGATGGGAAAGGGACCCATGAATCGCTGTGCCAGCTTCCTCCTCTCGCCTTTTAATGTGACATCCTGGGTAGACACATACACGAGTTGCCCAACTCTGTACGCCGGGGCAGGTCTTCTGTGCCGGTCCGCCACGGTCCTGTTGCGCTCCGCTGTGCGTAAAAGCGCATGACGCGCGGCAGCCCAGGTGGAGCGGAACTGCCTAAGGTGCGCCCTAACAGAGGGGACAGTCACCTCGTTCTCCTGCGCTGGAAACAGCGGGGGGTCGTAACCCAGGGACGCCTTGAAGGGGGACATCCCCGTTGCAGAAGAGCGGGCGGTGTTGTGGGCATACTCCACCCAGGCGAGATGGTTGCTCCAGGACGTCGGCTTGGATCTAGTAACACAGCGGAGCGCAGCCTCCAGCTCCTGATTGGTCCTCTCACACTGCCCGTTAGACTGGGGGTGATGGCCGGAGGAGAGGCTCACCTTGGCTCCGATGGCGTTACAAAAGGATCTCCAAACCTCGGATGAAAATTGGGGACCCCGGTCCGAGACCACGTCCACCGGAATCCCGTGCAGCCTGACCACGTGTTGGACGAGGAGGCCCGCCGTCTCCAGGGCAGTAGGGAGACCTCGCAGGGGAATGAAGTGCGCAGCCTTGGAGAAACGGTCCACAATGGTCAGGACGGTGTCAAAGGAGTTGGAAACGGGGAGTCCGGTGACGAAGTCCAGTGCGATGTGCGACCAGGGCCTGCCGGGGACGGGCAGAGGCTGGAGCAGACCCGCTGGGGGGGCATTTCCCGACTTGCTGGTGGCACAGATTGGGCAAGCCCGGGCGTAGCGGGCTGCATCCCTCCGCAGGCCTGGCCACCAAAAGGACCGTTGGAGGAGGCTGATCATCCGAGAGGTGCCGGGATGACAGGTGAGCCGGGAGGTGTGGAGCCAGTGGATGACCTCTCCTCGGACCGCAGATGGGACGAACAGTCTTCCCTCCGGTCCGCCGCCAGGATCAGGTTCCACCTCCTGCGCCTTCCGGATCTTGTCTTCAATGTCCCAAGAGATGGCACCGAGGACGCACGACCTGGGCAGGATAGTGTGGGGCGTCTCCTCAACCTCCACGGGGGTGAACTGCCTAGAGAGGGCGTCAGGCAGGCCGTTTTTGGAGCCCGGCCTGAAGGTGATCGAGAAGCGGAACCTGGCGAAGAACAAAGACCAGCGCGCCTGGCGGGCATTCAGGCGCTTGGCAGATCGTAAATACTCTAAGTTCTTGTGGTCCGTCAGGACCACAAACGGCAGGTCCGCCCCCTCTAGCCAGTGGCGCCACTCCTGTAAGGCGAGTTTAATGGCCAGGAGCTCTCTGTCCCCCACATCGTAGTTCCTCTCCGCCGGGGACAGGCGCCGGGAGAAGAAGGCGCACGGCCGTTTGGCGCCATCGTCAGGTGACCGCTGGGATAACACTGCTCCCACTCCCGTGTCCGATGCGTCCACCTCCACAATGCACTGCAGCGCGGGGTCGACCTGGCGAAGGACCCGGGAGGAGGAGAACTCCGCCTTCAGCGCCCTAAAGGCAGCAGCGACCTCTTCAGTCCACCGGAACGGGACCTTCGGGGACGTGAGGTGGGTCAGCGGTCCGACGATCGAGCTGAAATTTGGGACAAAGCGGCGGTAAAAATTGGCGAAGCCAACAAACTGTTGCACCTGCTTCCGGGATGCGGGAGTAGGCCACTCCACCACCGCCTTCACCTTCTCTGGGTCTGGGAGCACCTGATCTTGAGCGATGATGAATCCCAGGAAGGATGTGGTCCTAGCGTAGAATTTGCATTTCTCAGCCTTCACGTACAGACGATTCTCCAGCAGTCTTTGGAGGACCCGCCTCACATGGACCTGGTGCTCGTCCCTGGACCTGGAGAAGATAAGGATGTCATCCAGGTAGACGAACACAAAAAGGCCGATGAAATCCCGGAGGACGTCATTAATGAGGCGCTGAAAGACGGCAGGAGCGTTGGTCAGCCCGAACGGCATGACGAGATACTCAAAGTGGCCGTTCGGGGTACGGAAGGCTGTCTTCCATTCATCTCCCTCCCGGATCCGGACGAGGTGGTAAGCGCTGCGTAAATCCAGCTTGGTAAACCAGGTCGCCCCCTGGAGGGAGTGAAAGGCAGTGTCCATGAGGGGCAGGGTGTAACGGTCCCTCTCAGTGATGTCATTCAGCGCTCGGTAGTCTATGCAGGGGCGGAGGGATCCGTCCTTTTTCCCGACAAAGAAAAACCCTGCCCCCACGGGTGACGACGATGGGCGAATAATCCCAGCGCTCAGAGATTCCTTCAGGTATGTATTCATGGTCTCCTTCTCCGGCGCCGACAGGCTGTAGAGCCGACCAGATGGCAGGGGAGCCCCCTGGCGGAGGTTGATGGCACAGTCATATGGTCGATGCGGGGGAAGAGACATAGCTTTCGATTTGCTAAATACCATACCCAGGTCGTGAAATTCTGGAGGCACCAGTGACAGGTCCGGAGGTGCTGTATCCGCCACAGGGGGAGCCGCGGATGGGGAGCAGGCAGCGGACTGAAGGCAGGTGCCCATACAGAAGGTACTCCATGCCGATACCCCAGCGGACCTCCAGTCCAGGACAGGGTTGTGGAGGCGTAGCCAGGGATACCCCAGGATGACGGGCGACACAGAGTTGGGCAGGACGTAAAATACCATCTCCTCCCGGTGGTTCCCTGAGATGATGACTGGGACAGGCATGGTTTGGTGAGAAACTCTCCCAAGGGAGGCACGGGAGAGATGGACCAGGGAGATGGGGAGTTTTAATGCCTGACAGCGGATGCCCAATCGGGTTGCCAGGCCTTGTGAAATGAAGCTGCCCTCTGCGCCCGAATCCACCAGTGCGTGGGTGAGGTGCCCAGTGGGATTGTGGCAAAAACGGATGGGCAGCTTTAATTGAGTGAGTGTGTCTAACCGGTTGGAATCCGCGAGGCTCCCTACAGCGATTCGCGGACCCCGCCGACTGGCTTTCCGCGGGCAACGCTCCACAGTGTGTTGGTCACCTCCGCAATACATGCAGAGGCCCAACTCACGGCGGCGTTGTTTCTCCGCAGGGGAAAGCTTGGTCCAGCCCGTCACCATCGGCTCCGACTCCTCGGGGCACAATGCTGGCGGCGCCGCCAGGGGGCGAGCTTGGAACAGGTGCGGCGAGACTCCACGAGGGCGAGAAGAAGAAGACTTCCGCCCCGAGGAGCGCTCGCGCAGCCTGTTATCCAAACTTATCGCTAAGGATGTCAGCTCCGCTAGCGTCCCAGGGATATCCCGTCCAGCCAGTTCATCCCTCAGATCACTATTGAGGCTGCGGAGGAACAGGCCACAGAGGGAGCGTTCCTCCCAGCCCAATTCCTCCGCCGCTACCCGGAAGTCGACCGAGTAGTCCGCTGCCGACCGGCCTCCCTGCTGGAGAGCGAGGAGCCGATCGACCTGGACCGTCTCGGTTTGAGAATGGTCAAAGACCTCCAGAAAGCGCCTCACGAACTGGTCATAGGTGAGGGTGGCATAACTGGGCCTCGCCATTACGGCGTAGGTCCAAGTTAACGCACGCCCCTCCAGAAGATTCCCTATGTAACCAATCCGACTGTGATCCGAGGGAAAATCTCCGGGCACACGGTGGAACACGGACTCACACTGCATAATGAACCCCCGCGCTCCGCCGAGCTTACCGCTAAAGCGGGCGGGGGTCGGAATCGGTGTGAGCCGAACCGGTGCCACTGGAGCCGGCTGGATGGCCGCTGGAACAGCAGGAGCCGCGCCACCCTGACGAGCCGGGGGGAACGGCTGTTGAGGATCTAAGCGGCCCAACCGGTTAGTTAAGTTTAATAACTGATTCAGGATAACCTGCTGTTGATAAGCAATCTGATCCACTCTAGCCTCGAGAGTGGTAAACCGGTGTGCGAGCCCGCCGTCCGCCGAGCCGCTCTGCTGAAGCCGTACTGACATAACGCACGGCTCAGGAGACGCACACACACAGGCTTAGAGTAGTTCAAAGAGTTTATTAACAGCAGGAGTGAATGAGTGCGTGTCTGCGGGATGTAAATGTGTTGGTGATGGTGTCTGCTCCAGGCACAGAGGCAGGTGACCGTACAGCCGAGCAACCCTATGGAGAGAGCACAGGGAGAGGGTGACGGGCATACACCAACACAGGAGGGATTTATGGCGAGAGAAGGACTTACTTGGTGGGTCAGGACAGCTGGCACAACAAGGGGGCGAAGCCCGGAAGACAGCCACCTGGAGAGCTCCGTACAGCAGCGAGGATTGGGCGATGGAGTGGAGATGTCCGCCGCTGGGGAATCCACCTGTGCACAGGGGAGAAGACTGAAGAAAAGAGGTAAGCGATCTTCTTACCAAAATGGTGACGCTGAAGGGAAGTATGCTCACAACGGTGAGGGACGAAGTCTGACGGCTTCAGGCCGAGCCTCCGGGCGAGACGGCCTTTATCCCTCGCCGCTGATGATTGTCAGGTGCGTGAGCAGGTGGCGCCGCTGATGAATGGCGCGGCGTGACAATTTTACTGTCTACACACTTCAGCTGTTTAACCACTGGCATCAGAGAAGATCATACCTAGTCCGCTCATTCCAAACCAACATGAACCAACAGTCTGTGGTCAGACCTGCACCCACCTGCGTGCTTTTGTTTGACATCTTGATAAGCAGAAGAATCCACATTCCTGAGAGCTGCAGGAACTCTGAAGAACGTTGCTCTTCATGGATGAGCTCCAAACACAAACACAGCAGCAATCAAAAATATGATGGGGTGTGTGCTGCATTTTAAAGAAGTAAAACACAGGAACTATATTTAAACCTGGTGTGTGCAGCAGAAACATGGAGGAACCTTCAACTCAATAAATGTTCATAATGCAGCTGTGTTTAGATCTTCTATAGCATTTATTCCTGTTTTTATTCACATTTGGAAGTAATAAAAGGAGGAAAAACTGCCATCCGTTAGCCCCCAGGTGGGGCCGCTGAGAGCAGGCCAGCTTCGTGGTGGGGGTCGGTAGCAGACGAGAAGCCGCGCCAGATCTCCTCCTTCTCTCCTGCCCTTGAGGGACTGGGATAGACAACCAAAAACCTCAGCAGACCCCACATGAGACTGGGGAGACCCTCTGTCAGTGAAAGCAATAGGAGAAGGAGCACTCCATTTCCCCGTGGGGCAGGAGTGTCTTCAGTGCCAGCGTTAATGAAAGTTTATGAAAATTTATGCAGGCATCATCCTTTCCTGAAGTTTCAAACCCATTCATGTCTGTGTGTTGCATCCGTGCACACTACATTAAACCATTCAACTGATTTTTTCAACCCATTCTTGCCCGTTTGTTCTATCTAAAATAACTAACTGGGATTGATGTCTTCCTTATTACTAACCAGCGTTATCATTGAGTGCATTCTGGCTCACACGCACGGGCTCTGGTCAGCACAAAGCCCATCTTAAACAAGCCGTCATGATCAGAGTTCACTTTAGATAATGCGCTTCTTTGCATTAAAGGGATGGGCAGGAGTGCTTTGGATTGGAATATTCAGAACACTCCTCTGAATAATTAGGCCGGCCTCTTTGCACCATGCGAACAGCGGAAAATTAGTTTCTGTGCTGCTGTGAACTTGGGAATGCCCATAAATGCGTACTGTGTCAGTGACAACTGACCAGTGATTGCATCCTTGTAATACAGCCCTGTGAGCGTACAGACAGTAGAACATGTCAAGGAGAGTTGGGTTGCTAATGTACAAGAAAAACATTGAAAATTTATGAGAAAAAGTTGAGCATTTAATAGAAAAAGTTTAAATTTATGACTATAAAGTTGTACATTTTTGCAGAAAAGGGTATCAAATTTAATCACAAAAATGACCAATTTATAGGTAAATAGTACTAAATTTATTACAAATTTCACCAGTTTGCCAGGAAAAAACCCAAGAAATTTCCCGAGAAAAATGTTACAAGAAAAAACAAAATTTTTCCTCTAAATGTACGTACATTTTGTCTTAAAATTGAAAAGTTTTTTAATTAAGTTTGATCCTTTTTTTGTAAATTTTCAACTTGTTTTGTAAATTTTCAAGTTTTTTTATTATATATTTTTGACTCTTCACATAAATTTAAATGTTCCTTTAATTTTTTTACATTTTCTTGCAACTTTTTTTCTATTAAATTTAAACTTTTTTCTTTAAAATATTTTTTGTACTTTTTTTGTATATTTGCATCTTCTTTTCCTCATGAATGTAAACTTTTTATTGTTTTTTTTTACTCTTTCTTGCAACTTTGCAACTTTTTTCTCATAATTTGACTTTTTTTCAACACATTTAGGATTTTTACCCAACCGTATAGGCATAAGGTATAGGGTCTAAATGTATATTAAGTATACATTTTCCTTTTCCATCACTGTCTGGTTTGGATCTGCCACTAAACAGGACAAGAAAAGACTGCAGCGGATCATTAAGTCTGCGGAGAGGATCATTGGTACCGACCTACCCTCCATTGAGAACTTATATCGGTCCATAACCAGGAAACGGGCGGGAAACATCTGTGCTGACCCGTCACACCCCGGCCACAAACTGTTTGAACTTCTATCTTCTGGTCGTCGTTACAGATCACTGAAGGTCAAAACCACCCGTCACAGGAACAGTTTCTTTCCTCAAGCCATCACTCTGATGAACTCCTAACATTCACCTAGTCCTACCTGTTGCTGTACTCATGACTTTTCATCCATTATTACATTGCACATAACTCTCACACTGCTTTTTACTTCATTCACATTATATCACTGAATCTGAGTTCACAGTGAAATACTGTATGACTGTATATTTTTTCATATATTTCTGCAAAGTGTGGATAGTCTGAGTAAATAACTGCATATATTCCTGTATATATTTGCATCCTTTTATAGAAACGTGGACAGACTGTAATTTACTGTACATACTCTGTTGTCATTGAATCCTTATTTAAATCTTATTTAAATCCTCCACCTGAACAACGAGAGCAAGTTTTTAGCCAAAGTCAAATTCCTTTTATGTGTTGTGCATACTTGGCCAAAAAAGCTGATTCTGATTCTGATTTGCAACAATAAAGGTGGAAACATCTGACAAAAATGCTAATTTACACAAATCACAAATTTAGAACAGTTAGAAATTCATGAGAAAAAGTCACTCAGACATGCAGGGGAGGAAAAAACTCATTTCCAAGAAAAATAATAATTTCAGCAAAATTTTCCTCATAATTATAGTAATTTTATAATATAAAGTCATCACTTTGTGATAAATTTAAGATGTCCGCGTAAATCTGACAGTTTTCTCACTTAATTTTTCAACTTATTTCTCGTGAAATTTAAACATTTTTATTTGCAGCTAAACTCACCAGTTTGTGACATTTTCCTCATAGAAGTCTTAATTTAATTAATCCTAATCCCACAAGTTATAAAAGTTTACTTCTGTAAAAACAAAGAAGAAGCAGCTCCTTGAGTGCGCGCGCCCTAACAGCGCACATCCTGTATGTCGGGCCAGTGTCAACAAGTTTACAGCAAGAAGACGTCTGATAGAGGTTGTCTGAACATTGGCAAGACAGAAATGCCAACGTCTGGCCGACGTCCTGCCAATGTTCAAACAACCCCTAACAGACGTATTCCCAATGCAAACTAATTAATAAATCCTGTGAACAAGACCTGTGACCACTAGAGGGCAGCAGTGATTAAACATCAGTATTTTTGTCATTAATTTTAAGTTTGTGTAAAGTCTTAGAGCAGAAACATCTCACTGTTCATTACTGATGTGATTATTCAAGAATAATGATTTTCTGATCAATTTCTGCTTTTATTAAATCTATCAAGCTGCAGTGGCTGTTATGTGTGGCCAAATTAAAATCACTCATCATCTGCTGCACATTCACCAACCAACCATAATGCTCTGCACTGTGTGTCTATATATATACATTTATAGTAATATGGACATATGTTTACTAGATGTTGTTTTTTCTTGCCTTCTGATTGTTGCTCTGAGTGTTGCTATCCCTGTGCTGTTGCAATCCTGGAATTTCCCCATTGTGGGACTAATAAAGGCTTATCTTATCTGATCTTATCTTATCATTAACACATCAAGTCATTGATTTTGTTGAGTGAACTTTATTGTCCCCAAAGGGAATTTGTCCTGGGAGCAGTGCTCCAACCATTGCTTTGCAAGTTAACAAATATCACCCCAGAATAAAAACGCTCTCACCATAACAACAGAAAACTTTCCAACAGACTAAAACCATTTCATCATGACAACACGTGGGCACACAAGGTAAAAAGTTAAAAACAAAACATCATTCCAGAATAAAATCATATCACAACGTAGAAACCACACAGAAGATCTCATTCAAATCCTAATCCAATACACAATGACTCCCCAAAGACCAAACTGATGATACAGGGACACACAAGAAGAGCGTTGATCGCTCTGTTCTGTTGTGCTCACGTTTATCATTGCTCAGCAGATCATACAGGCCAGAATAAATGATCGTTTAAAAGGATTTGTTTTACATTTTGGCAATCTTTGTCCTGATCGGAGCAGTTTGTAGTCAGGAAATAGAAAGTGTATTGAGTCTGCTGAGATTTTTGTAGCTGGTTTTATTACAGACTCTCTATGGATTCATACTGTTTCATACTGTTTGTTTGTAGATAATGTGGAAAATTTTCATGCATTTTCATTTTCAGAGCACACTAATGTAACTGCCCAATGGTTATGGCTTTAAACTGTGAGAGCCAAAAGAAAAATCCCTCACTTCGCTGCCCTTATTTTATCATCCGCCACACTGGTGACCCCGAGAATGCACAGCTTTGTGCAACGCAACCTTCTGGTTTGGACAGCCACACTGATGACCCGAAGGCTGAAAAGAACACGCTGACAACGAACGCAGCACCCGGCGGTGATTCTCCGACGACAAGCGAACGCAGCAGCCTGGCACAAATGACCTGCCCTCCCTTCTGCTACAGGGAGACCTCGACGCAGAGTTACCAGGCGAAACTCTCCGGAGATCACCCACGACCGAGAAAGCTGCAGAAAACGTCATGGTGAGATCCGCACGCCTAGATCGGCACATCCGCGCTGGACCGGCCGCTCTCACAGCTTCTGACACACGATTCTGTGTCTTCACACGAGAGCGAACGCACCTCGTCCTCTCTCCACGACGGCGACCTCCATGGCCGACGGAGAACGCAGCGCATGGACCTGATCGCACCATGACCAATCTACAGCAACAGCTCAACAGGGATGATTGTCGGCACCGGCTACGCTAACCTCCACCAAGCTCCCTACCCTGACTCGCCTCTCCAGCGGCCCACCCACGCACGGAGCCCCGGCACACGCACCGGGGAGTTACGAGGACGGCGCACCACGCACAGGACAATAACGGCTCCAGAGACCGCCATCGTCCTTCGCCGCTGCACACAGAACCTTCAGGGCTGCTCACACACCTGAAGCACGCATGCAGCTCGCTCACAGGATTTTGTACGGGTCTCAGCCACGGCGCACAGAGGGAATCCAGCCGTCAGCTGTCCCCGAGGGCTTTAGGGCTGCGCCCGCGCACCTAAAGCCAACACGCCAAGTCCCTCACTGCTGCAGCTCCTGTTTTTCTTCATGGCCGCGAGAGGAGTCAGAGTCTAATTTTTCTTCGCACAGCCGCTGTGGATTTCCACACGTTCAACGGGACAGCCCTCAACATCGTGGATCCACAAGCAATTTTTGCGCAGCCCAGACGATATTCGCCGTCCCGGGCCAGCATTGCTACCCCCACCCTCCTCCCTCCCCCTCCTCCTGCAGCGAGCTTCCCCCGCAGCTCGCTCCCAAGCCGGACTATCGAGGCCTCGGCCGCCTGCCAAGCCCTCTGGGGGGGAGCGTGTGGGATAACCCCCACAACAGACTGGACAGGCACAGCGCTCAACTAGAGCAAATAACAGAACAGTGAAATGTGTGTATTAATGTCTACAGGCAGCCCTGCTTCTTCTGGCTTTTTCCGGCTCACTACTGTGATGTTAATGTGCCATTCATGCATTGTGTTCATGCATCCTGCCCTTACTGTGATCTAGGGACTGATATCAATATGTAGATGTGCCTTGTAACCTCTTTTGTCCTCCAGCTGTGGAGCAGAGGCGAATCCTGGCCAGCAATCTCCTTATTGTTATGTATGTCTCTCATGTGCAAATGCCCATACCTACTGCTGTGAATGCCTTTGATGTATTGTTTGTAGCTGGGTATAGTATAAGCTCACTGAAATCCATGTTCATTCTCTCACTCTCAATCTCACTCTGACGACTGCATCTTCTACTGCTGCTGAGAGCCTCCGGGCTCGCTCATAGAACGAGCTTCGTGATGGCGGTATGATAATAAACCTATTTAAAACCCACAGTTCGCTGCCTTATTTTATCATCCGCCACAATGGAACTATATGAATGCAAATCAAAAATATTGACTTGACTACAGACCCACAGACGGAGGTCAGGATCCCAGGGTGAACCTGTGGACCAAGTTTGGTGTTGAGCTGGAGATGTTTTACTTTTCCAGAGAAGATCTCCATTCATCACAATGCAGCCAAAATATGGAAATTTGAAAAAAATCAGAAGTTTGAGTACAAGTAGAAATCTCCTGATGGAGATGCTTGTTTTGATGCATTTTATGAGGTTTTTCCTCAGAACTGTGACAGTAACAGAGTGTTTGCCAGTGCTTCAAAACTGGAACCAAAACTGAAATCTTGGTGGAGGTATGGATTCACTGTCTCGTTCTCTCATGACATGAACGCAGTGAATGAAGCTGCAGTTTCACTGTGTGACCACAAGGCGTCACTACCTCCAGTTCATCAATTTTCTTTTACCAAACATAGAAAACAACATGGATCAGGACCAGGACTTAAATTCCACAGCAGCACACACATCTGGATGAAGATGAGAAGATGTGTTCCAGCTGAGGAGAGAAGGAAGGGTGGTGGAGCAGCAACAGGAGTTGGAGGTCCTTCCTCCTCTGCAGTGATGAAGAGGAGACAGGAGTAGAGAGCTTCCAGGGAGGGAGGCATTCCCTGACTCTCCTCTTGGCAGATGGATGGAGTCAGGGGACCAGGTGAGAGGGGCAAATGTGGAGGATGATGATGTGTCCTTGGCCCGAAGGCTTTTCCTGAGGTGAAATGGTTAGTAGCATGTTTGAATGCTGTGTTGAGATCCAGCGTAGCAGGTAGGCACGGTGACCAGCACGGGGAAAGCTCCCAGGGAGGTACAAACATTGTTGTGAGGAGTGATTAAGAGCAGTCCAGGCAGTGAATGGGAGACTCCAACGACACAAAGGATCGGGAGCAGGAAATCACGGAGAGGCACAACATGCAGCCAAGTCAGGCTGATCTGCAGCAGGTGGAGTAATTGGGAGCAGCTGCAGGTAATCAGGAGATGATTGATTACCTGCAGCTGCATAAGAAGACATTTGCGCATTGAAGCTCATGTTAACCATTTTAGGTGTAATTTCAGGTGGAAACCAAAAATCTGCTCATAGGTTTGAGAACCTAATTAAGAGAAAAACTTGATTGGTTCTCTGTCAGCAGCAGCTCTCACTGATTCAGCTCACAAATGTTCTGGTTTGTTCTGTTGGAAATGATTGAGCACAAATAACTATCATTTTACATCAGTGAATTGCAGATGAGATAACAGGAAAACATTGAGAGAAAACCTGAAAATCTGTTAGAAAATATTAAAAATTTATGAGTAAAAAAAGCTGCAAATTTACAGCAAAACATTAGAAATTACAAAAAAAAGGTGATAAATTTACAAGAGTCACAGAAGGAAAAAGATGCAAAAATATGATAAAATGGTTACAGATTTAACAGAAAAAAATTAGCCTCTTAAGTTGAGTACCATAAAGTAACATGACTTATTCGAATGTCTGTTGTACCACTGCTGTTCATTTAGTGACCAACAGGTGGAGCTATTTATCCACTCCTGAATGCCGCTAATTCAGCTAAAAATACTCATCAAACATCAGAAATCTGCTTTAATATCGCACACAATATAAATTAAATGTATTATTATTATTATTATTATTATTCACCAAATAGATCAGATTTGATTTTATTTATTTATTTTTCTGCTCTGGTTTCACATTAATTATTCAGTTTCAGCTTTTTTTTTGTTGTTGTTGTTGTTTAATATCATTTCATGATTAATTTCTCCCCACAAACATCCAGCAGCTCCAGAAAAAAAAAGTTTTATTTCTGCAGGGACATAAATGATCATAATTATGATCCTGACTGATTATAACGAGGAAACTATTTACTTTGGTTTGACTTGAGTTCTATATTGACTGTTTTAACAGGCTGGAGTCACTGAGGTGAAACTCTGATCAAAACTGTTCTAACTTATAAATGATAAATTAAACTGAAACACAGCAGAAGTTTATCATCTCAGTTTTTATTAACAGTCAGAATTAATTCATTAAACTGTCAGTTACTAAAGGCTGAGAATCAAATCAAATTATTTTAAAAAATCTGAAATGAAATTAAACTTGAGAAAAAACAAAGAAAAATAAATAATTTTCTGTGTGAATAATGTAAAATAATTATTAAATTCAGGTTAAATCTTAAAGATAAACATGAATTTACATAAAACAACAAAATGTTTAAATCAGATGGTAAAAATGGATGAAAACTGTAGAATAGCTGCACATATAATTATTATAGTTTAGATGAAAATATGAAAAATGACAAAGTTTAAAAATTTAAAGTTTTCAATAATCTGTTAAACTTAAAATGTAAAAAACTTTCAAAAATTAATTTGACATTAAAAAGCAGAAAGTCTGACAGATTTATGGTAAAAAAAAGAGTTAAAATTTGTGTTAAATAAGAGTTTAACTCATAAAATCCTGTTAAACTAAACTGATTTATATAAGACAAAATCAAATAAAATGAAATATATGAAATACAAAATTGTCATAAACCGTCCCGTGGTCTTCTCCAGTGCGCATGGTGAGGGGTGAAATAATGAGGATTTACGTGCTGGAGTTACACCACACACATTTATTAAACACAGCGATACAGACGCACAGTTTCAACAATAGTTTCCAAAGAAGCTTAAGGAGTCCTCAAGGACGCTCAACAGTCTACAAATGAGATTGACCGGGGAAAACACACACAGCTGATACTCACAGAACTGGAGTTGTCCGAGTAAGTCCCAACAAGCATCAATAGAAACAGTCCTTTTAGCAACTTAGACTTTCATACGGCGATTAACAACCGTATGTCAAGTACAATGACCCAGCAATGCGTGACTGGAAAAAGGCTCCTTAACCACTTGCACTCCGTTGTTCCGCGGGCGGGCAAGTCTCTGCGTCCTAAGGCGCACGAGGGCGCACGAGAGCGTGCGTATGACGCATGATAAGGATATTGATGGTGGTGGTGTAGGTGGTGTGCCCTCCAAGCGCCACTGAAAAAAAAATCTGCAAACACAGCCGCGAACAGATTAGTTCATCTGATTGACCTCTCATTCGACTAATAAGAGCTTTGAATTGGGTTTCTGAAACCTTGACGAACCAATGAATGAAAACCTAGGAAGGAGGACCCGCCTCCCAACGCTTTGAATGCAGTGAGCCAATTGAAGCAGAGAAGTTCGTGAGCTGTTTTTTTTTAAGGCTGGGTGAAGACTGACTGCTGGAGCAGATCAAAAAAGGACACAGGAAGAGCTCCACAGACCCAGCAGCATGGAGACCATCCACAAATGCAACCTGTGTGACAGGGAGTGCCATTCGTGGATCGGCATGTTCGGCCCCAGGCGGTGCTTATTTTGTATTGGTTCCAGCAGAGTAGACGTTATGATTTCTTCCATGGTCATCATAGACCGACGGAGGTTGACGACGAAGGCTGAGTGACACACACGCCTTCGCCAGTCTTTTTTTAATTACTACTGTTATTTGTTTTGAAAAATCGTTCGCCAAAAACCGCAATCATGGAAGCACAAAACCGCAATAATGGAATTATGTTTTGATCGAGTCGCGAGACCAGAACCAGAGCGGACCAGCGTTGCGTTCGTCTGACAATGAGGAGACAAGTTCGCCCAGACTCCGCTGTGAAGAGGTAAGGTGTTATAAGCTAAATTATTCTCTATCCCCGAAAATTGTAATCCAAAATGACTTTTGACCGATCAGTAAATTACAGCTGTGCGGTTCACGAAGTCTGAAGTTCGTGCGCCGCAGTACAAGGGGTTGCTTGCAGTGTACAGGCTGTGAACGCCCCCCCACCCCCGCTATTCTTCTGCAGCGAGGGGGGGAGCCGTGGTGACTGCACTGCTGTCCTACATCACCACATAAGGCTAATCCGTTGTGTAGCGATGGCTAAAATCCATCCTCCCTAGCGAGCAGGGGGGGGGACAACCCCCCCCCACACACACACAGTAGCGGGGGGGGGGGAGCCGCTGTGACAGCGTTGCTGTGGAAACATGCAACAAGTGTAATCTGTCATGTAGCGAGGGCCGAACTCTGTCCTTGATAGCAGGGCCCCACACACACACACACACACAGCCCTGAGTGTGACCTTTCCTTTGAGCCTAAAATGAAGCTTCTACATTGAATCATTCAAAAGTTACAGACGTTTTTCCAAACTGTGCCATTTGGCACAATTTGGCACAGTTCCAAAACGCCTGGGAACAGCCTGAGAACAAAGCTGTGTAAAATATTCATTTTTTGTGGTATTGTTACCAAATTTGGATCTCAGCTGGATAACACTTGGTTCTACATTTCTGTTGCATTTTCCAGCCGGATCGGACAGCTGTGTGTTATTTACAAGCATTTGTATCCAAAAAAACACTGTGTCCAAATTTTTTTTCTTCAAGTTCAGTATGTTTAGATGACTGTAACTCAGTGGCTGGAGCACGTAGAGAGATTATGTTTTTTTGCCAAAAAATTCAAAGTGTTTTCTTTTAAATGAGACCAACCCCATGAAGATGCTGCAAAGGATTGAAGAACAGCTTTTGATTTACTTTGGGCACGTTATTTTTTGGAATTTTTAGGAAAATTGCCCGGAGTGCAAGTGGTTAAAGCGTACCTATGGTGGTCGTGAAAAAAAAGATATTATATTGAGCCCCTGTCTCACGTTCTAGTTCAAGTTTAAGTTGAAATTCACGTTCAAAGCAATTTGATATAAATCCATTGCTGATGTGCTGGTTCAGCTATGTCAGCAAAACATGGGTACAGCCATACTAGCGGCTACATGGACTTCCAGGACGCTTCCTGTGACGTAATTTCGTGGCTACCGCGATCTGGATCAGTATTGGCTGAGCCTCGAGTACCCGGATGTGCAGTGGCTTTGGGGATATTCAAATTCAAATTCAAACGTTTATTTCAAACTCAGGGTTCATATTAAATGCAGAACTAAAACGAGTAGAAAATAAATAAATGCTTAAATTCAGCGGGCCGTCTTTTGTGATCTGAGCTCGTAAAGGCCAATGATTCTAAAAATATGCGATCTGAGTACCCGGATGTGCAGCGGCTTTGGGGATATTCAAATTCAAACGTTTATTTCAAACTCAGGGTTCATATTAAATGCAGAACTGAAACGAGTAGATAAATAAATAAATAAATGCTTAAATTCAGCGGCTTGTATCATCTGATCTGAGCTCCTAACTGCCGCAACACGGAAGATGATTCTAAAACTATATACAGAGCAGCAGACACTCGGTGCTCTTGTAAAAACAAAAACATACAATGCGATATGGATATCGCAACATGGCGGAATGTAAAGCCTTTGGATGTCTGAATAATAAGCGAAAAAAACAAAGAAACACTTTTTTTGTGTACCCAAACCCAGCTCACCTTGTCAGAAGATCGGAGCGGAAACAGGGCACAGACGAATAATTTCAGACGAAATTGCGTTGTGTGTGAGGACCACTTCGTCACTTTAACCCTCAAAAGACCTTTCTGGCTCAAACATGTAGCCATGTCGCCCGAATTCTTCCGCACAGTCAGAAAATTCGGCCATAATAGAACAAAAACAACGGACAACAGCACCGTAATCGCGGGGAAACACTGATTATTGTCTTTTCGTATCCACGAAGTGACGTCACATCCGCAAGTGTCATGGCTGCGCCCACAGTTTTCATTGGCTGCCCATGGCCAAGGTCCTATTTGAATATATGTCTGGTGGTATATGGCTGGCAAGAATTATTTACCAAAATAAGAAATACTTTTTCATAATGTTTTCAAGTTAAATGCGTCTTCACGACCACCAGAGGTACGCTTTAAGTACACGCATTGCTGGGGATGGTAGATTGGACGCACCTGGGCGAGGACGGGGAAAGATGATCAATGGGGCTGGGAACAGCGATGGTAATCAATGAGAGGACGTGGTCGGACCAGCAGACTGTCAGCAGCACACACAACTGCCGGCCCCAGAGCAGTGGCTATGGATACGGTAACACCAAGGAAATGCATACTAAACATGCATGCACAACAGCACCGAGACCCACAGAGAGACCAGGACAGAACCAGGGGAAACCAAGCCAGCTCGGCTCCTGACAGAGCCCTCCCTTTAAGGGGTGGATTCCCAGATACCCAAGGAACCATCCCAGAGCCCCCTCCCCCCAACAGGAACAAACAACATGAACCCGGGTGGGAGGTAGGGGGAACAGGAAAGGTGGGAACACAACACCCCGCCCAGGGTCCACAATAGCCCTCCTAAGTCCAAAGACGTGGAGGCTCGGGAGGCCTCCCAGAGTCCTAGGCCCAGCAGGCAGTTCGGCAGACAGAGTCTGGTGGCCTGCCCAAATGCACGGGCCATCTGACCCAGAACCCCAGTCCCTCAGGCGGTCGGCCAGCACTGTAAAGCCACCAGGGCCAGCAGGATGAAGCAGGAGGCGGCCTGCCAATCGGGAGGCTCACAGGGGGGTTGACCGGACCGTAGAGAGGGAACCCCCACAGCGTTGGACAGAGAGGAGAAGGGAGCCATGGCGTCCTCAGGCAGATCCACAGTACCCTCGGTGGTCCCGGCTTTGGCCACGGCTGCACTGGTGGTGGACCCCGGCCAGGCCCGCTCCACGGCACCAGTGGTGACTTCCAGCCGGGCCGGCTCCGCTGCACCTGCGGTGACCTCCAGCTGGAGCTTAGCCGCGCCAGCGGTGGTCTCCCCAACGGGGGAGGTCATGGTCCCCTTGGTCCCTGGCGCTGATCCGTTCCTCGGAGGCTTCTGGTGGGATCAGCTGCTCTCTGGTGACACTGTCAGGGGGCTTCAAACCCGGAGAAGGAGAAAGAGAGACCGGGTCAGAGTCGCCAGCAGCAGCAGAGCCCAGTGAGGTGGCCCCAGGGGCTACTATGAGCTGCCCCAGGTCCTCCTCACCATGAGTCAGGCAGTGTGACATCAACATTGACTCTATTGACATAATGGAACACACTTGCCTGAACTTGGGCTCCACCGCTGTTCAGGACTCCGGCGATTCAGGGTGCGCGGGTTCCTCCAGTCCGTCGGGTGCTGCACCCCCGTCGACCTCCTCTGGGACCCATGGGACCACGTCATCATCTGTGGGAAACCCAGGTTGTGACAGCTCCTCTCCAGCAGCCCTAGGAAGGAGCTCGAAGGGGATAGGAGAGGAGGAACGGTTAGGGTCACCGACAGCGGCAGAGCCCAGCAAGGGGAGTCTAGATGCGGCTGGCAGCTGCACCCGGCTCTCCTCCCCAAGAGCCAGACAAGATCCCTCCATCACTGACAAATGAACTACTGGTGAGGTTACTCACCTGTGTTCAAGCTCTTCCACCGTCCAGGTCTCCGATGATGCCGACGATGACGTTCCGGGTCCCATCGGCTGGAGGTCTGGTCCAGGATTGACTCTGCTGCAGCGGCCTCTGCCGCAGGTGTGATGGTGGTAGCAGTTCTGGTGCTCCCGTGTGCTGTCTTCCATGCCACAGGCAACTCTGGCGTAGCGGCCGAAGACGGCATCTCCACTGACCCAAGAGCTAGACCCTCCCAGGCCTCTGGTTCCTCTCCCCTCGAGCGACCTGGATCCGGTGCCAGCAAGCTTGTGGGGGTACACAGAAAGGGCTGGGTGAGGTCGGGTATGGGGGCACTACATGCCGCTGGGGTGGAGCACTCAGGGGGCTGCTCACCCCGAGTCTCCTTGCCAGGAGGCAGACAAAATTGTTCATCAGACATAAAAGTTAAATGAGAAATAACTTGCCTGTCCTCCTGACACGAGATGTCCTCAACGGCTTCAGAGACATCTTCCGCCTCTTATGGGCCTCATCCATAAAGTCCTGGATAAAGGTTGCCGTCCATTCTTCCACCCTGGGATGCTTCACTGCTGATTTCCTCCAGCTGGCGTGGGAGCGGCACTCTGAAGGCATAGTGGGGCAAACTGGTGGGTGAAAAGCAGTTCAAAAATAGAAAAAGAGCAATGTGTGGGTGCACCCACTAAATCCTCTTTTGGGGCTAGGTGATTCTGTCATAAACCCTCTTGTGCGCTTCTCCAATGTGCACGGCAAGGGGTAAAATAATGAGGATTTACGTGCTGGAGTTACACCACACACATTTATTAAACACAGCGATACAGACGCACAGTTTCAACAATAGTTTCCAAAGAAGCTTAAGGAGTCCTCAGGGACGCTCAACAGTCTACAAATGAGATTGACCGGGGAAAACACACACAGCTAATACTCACAGAACTGGAGTTGTTCGAGTAAGTCCCAACAAGCATCAATAGAAACAGTCCTTTAGCGACTTAGACTTTCATACGGCGATTAACGACCGTATGTCAAGTGCAATGACCCAGTAATGCGTGACTGGAAAAAGGCTCCTTAAGTACACGCATTGATGGGGACTGTAGATTGGACGCACCTGGGCGAGCACCAGGAAAGATGACCAACGGGGCTGGGAACAGCTGATGGTAATCAGTGAGGGGGCGTGGTCGGACCGGCAGACTGTTAGCAGTACACACAGCTGCCGGCCCCAGAGCAGTGGCTACGGATACGGTAACACCCAGGAAATACATACTAAACATGCATACACAACAGCACCGAGACCCACAGAGAGACCAGGACCAAGCCGGGGGAAACCAAGCCGGCTCGGCTCCTGCCACAAAATTTTGAGAAAAAACACAAAAATTTCACAATCCCAAAAAGGAAATGAATAAATGTATGAAAATGTTTTGTTTGTTTGTTTGTTTATTTTAACCTCTGAAAGTTTATTGGAAATTATATAAAAACAAACACATAAATTTGACATACTGTATACAGCAAATTTTTAAAATAAATCTCACTTTTGTTTTGATTTATAAAGTGACAGAAAATATTTATATTTTAAAACATTTAATTCAATAATTAGAACAACACAAACATCTGGATTTATGGAGTTGTCTATTTTCTGTTGTTTCGTGAACCAGATTTTACCACCAGACTCTAACCGTTATGAAGCTAAATCAGGAATCTGGTGTTGAAACATTAAACTTTATCAGCAGGACAAAGGTTAACGACGACGACAGTGGTGACCTTAAAACACACACACACACACACATGCACACCCACACACACATCTGATGTTCTTATGACACCACACACCTCCAATCCAAGAAGGTGCACAGGTGCGGGCTACCGTTGTCCGTGGTGAGGAGAACACGGCCGGAACATGGCAGTAAAGTCATCAAATAAACTCAACAATAAGACCAATAATCATACTCAATATTGTTAGAATTATTATTTTTATTTAACTCATTAAGGACTAATTATAGCATCAGCAGTAAATGATCTGATGTTTTCATTTCACTCTCACTTCAGCAGCAGTAAAATCATCAAACAAACCCATAATAATAAAAATCCTCCTCGGTACCATCAGCTAAGTCACGGCTGTAAACTCACCTTCATCTGTAAATTATCTTTAATTTATTATCTAATTATATTCACATCACATTTTAAGCCTCAGTGTGTAAATGACGCCGTTTAATTCCTCAAAAATCTTCACATTCTTAAATGATTTTTCCTGTAATGACAACAATTTATCCCATTAATATTTGTTTAATTTTCAATATTGTTGTTAATAATTGTTTTTTTTTTTACATTTTTAATAAATGACAAAAGATCAATACACACATCCGTACTTATTTCT
The DNA here is from genome assembly GCA_020510985.1 of Pholidichthys leucotaenia. NCBI lineage: Eukaryota > Metazoa > Chordata > Actinopteri > Cichliformes > Pholidichthyidae > Pholidichthys > Pholidichthys leucotaenia. The sequence goes on along the minus strand of CM035844.1, from coordinate 291,205,574 downwards.
GTTTTTATTCCACTCCTGGCCTCTACAGTAATAAAATGTTTTATTTTCTAAAATATATTTGACACAAAATGATCAAAACCTGAAATATTTTGTGTGTTAGTTAAGGAATAAAGCAAATGAAAGATAATTAAATCTTTTAACTCAGATTGGTGCTATTAAACATTATTAATGGCGCTGTCACAGTTAACAGTTAATAACGAGTTAATAACGCACACATGTTTTTGTTTGTTGCTTCAATTTATTAGATGATTACTGTTTAAATCTAAGCTTTATTAATGAGTTAAAACTGACTGGTGAACGTCACAGATGGTCTGATGGTTTCTTGAGTAGAAATTATGGCAAAAACTTCATTTCATTTATATTTAGGACTGATAACAAATCTGTGATTACCTGATAGCTCTAGTTTATATAATCTGAGCAGGAGTCCCAGTATTATTATTTTGTTAATTAAAAAAATCACTATACTGTACTTCCACATCAGTAGTTTCTGTACCACAATACCAGTGTTCTAGTTTTTGTGAAACACAAATGGTCGTATTTATTTATTTATTTATTTATTTATTTATTATAACTATAATGCCAGGTTTTGTAATTGTTTTATTTTATATCAGAACTTAATTCCATTCAGAATATTCTATTATTTTTCTATAAATTGTAACACCAGTAAAGTCTGTTTATTTTATTCTTAGAGCTGAAATAATATCAGTGTGTTTTATTTCTGAGGTAAATTCCAGTAGTGGGTTTTATTATAGTTATTACAGTTATTGTCATTATTGTCGTTTATTGTGCCCACTGGTCTGCTCCTGTGTGTTTTTATCTTTACGGCCGCCGTGTCGCCGTGTTGGTCCATAATGACTGGTCCTGATATTGGGGGCTGTAAGTCTCCAGTAAATGAAAGTTTATGGTAAAATGACCCATAAAGCAGCATGAATGAGTCTGAATGATCCTGGTTTATGGACCAATTCTATTATTTACTTCACACCTTACTGTCTGGATTTGTTCTAATTATCCTCTCTATTGACACTAATTAACAAATAAACCATTAAAACACAATTATGGAATATAAACAATAATAAAAACAACAATAAATAATCAAATGGAATAGTTGGTGGTTTAACTGTCTGTTAACATTTTTTTTTAATCTGACTTATTTAATCCAGCTGTAGTCCTGTAGTGGTTTTTTTTATCAGCAGCCATTTTGTTCTGAGGACATGACCTTGTCCTAAAATGGCCGCCGCCCCGCTCAGCTGTCACGTAGGCGTTTGTATTTGTGGAAAAATTCATCAGATTGTTTTAGCTAAATCCTGTCCTCTCCATGTTAACCCTGTTACTGTAGATCACATTAAACCCTGTATAAAGACCCCCAGGTAGCGTTGGACGTCACAGCCATGTCCACTGGTCAGAGCTGTCTCCGTTCCTCGGGTCTACCTGAGCAGGTGAGCGTCACCTGATAACAGCAGCGTTCTGTTCCTCATTAACTCGCCTCTGTCATAAAAAACTCGGAGCGCTTCCTTTGCAGCAGCAACAATAAACCTCCACCAAACATCAAAACACTTCCTCTTCTCGCTGTGAATTCTCCCACTTTTTTCTCATTTCTTTAATTTTATTTGACTGAGTCACAGGGACCACCATAGCAGCCAAAGAGCCACATGTGGCTCTGGGGCCGCAGGTTGTAGACCACTGCTCTGAGCAGAAAACTCTGGCTGTGTTTACAGATATTTTCAGCATTGGTTCATTAAATAATAATATTTATGGTCGTTTTGTGGCGGGTTGATTCAACCCCCCCACAACACACAGGACAGTCAGCTCTCTTCTTTGGGTTTTTCCCGCTGCCCTACTGAGATGTAATGTGCCACTCATGTATAGTGATGTAATGTGCCACTCATGTATAATGATGTAATGTGCCATGCATGTATCGTGATGCAATGTGCCATTCATGTATAGTGTTCATGCGTCCTGTCCTTACTGTGACCTAGAGGCTGAGATCAATATGTAGATGTGCCTTGTAACGTCCTTGTCCGCACCTGGAGCAAAAGCTAGCAAATCTGCCTATTGTTATGTAGGTCTCTTACAAATGCAAATGTCTCATGCCTGTTCTGCAGTCCCTTTGATCAGACCAACTGCTGTGAATCTGCTTTGATGTATTGTTTGAGTTTGGTATAAATACTGCACAGGTTCTGTAACTCGCTCTCTCAATCTCACTTCTGCATCTGCTGCTGCTGGACACAGACTCTTGTGTCCTCCTTCTCTGAGAGCCGTGGGCTCGCTCTCGGCGCGCAGGCACGGCGCCGGGAGCGGAGCTTGTGACGGCGGTATGATATAATTAAAGTCTACTTAAAACCTTCAACAACGCTGCTTATTTTTTATCATCCGCTGCACTGGTGACCCCGAAGACGCACACGTTTTGTGCGAAGCAGCCTTCTGATTTGGACGGCCACGCTGGCGAACCGACGCTGAAGAAAACGAGCGGCCAGCGAACACAGCACCCGGGCATGAATGCTCCGTCGCAGCGGCCTGACTGGTCTGCCCTCCCTGCGGCTTCAGGGAGACCTCGACGCGGAGCCAACACAGGCGAGCCATTTTCCGGACATCACCCACGACCGGGAAAACCGCAGAAAACGTCATGGCGCGACCCTCGCCTGAGATCGGGACGTCCACGCTGGACCAGCTGAGGGACACAGAACGTTTTCTCCCTCTCACCGCTACCCCTCCCTCTCAGCGATCCTGCTCATCTACCCGAGCCTGAGGAACAAAGATCGTCTATTCCCTCCCACCGCTCCAACGCATCTGCACGAGCCTGAGGGACAAAAGATCGTCTATTCCCTCCCACCACTCCAACGCATCTGCACGAGCCTGAGGGACAAAAGATCGTCTATTCCCTCCCACCGCTCCAACGCATCTGCACGAGCCTGAGGGACAAAAGATCGTCTATTTCCTCTCACCACTCCAACGCACCATGGCCAATCTGCAGCCACAGCTCAACCTGGATTTTGTCCACCAAGATTCTGCACCCTGACTCGTCACTCCAGCGGCCCACCCAAGCACGGAACCCCCGCGCGCGCACCGGGGAGTTACGAGGACGGCACACCACACACGGGACAAGAATGGCTTCACTGACCGCCTTCCTTCTGCTGCACACTGGCCCTGCAGGCTTGCTTGTACACCTGAAGCAAGCACGCAGCTCGCCACTGGATTTTTTAATGGTCTCAGCCACGGCACACAAGGGATTTCAGCCGTCAGCTGTTCCCGGGGGGCTTTAGGGTTGCTCCTGCACCTAAAGCCAACAAGCCGAGTCCCTCTGCTTCTTTTATTTTTTTTTTCTCTCAGCCGCTCCTGCTTTTCTTCATGGCCACGAGAGGAGTCAGAGACAAATTTTTCTTCTTGTGATCTCCGCACGCGCAACGGGACAGCCCCTCGACGTCGTGGAGCAGCAAGCAATTTTTGCGCGGCTCGGACGATTTCACAGCCCCTGCCGGCACACATTACCCCTCCCCTCCCTCCCCCTCCGCCTGCAGCGAGCTTCTCCCACAGCTCGCTCCCATAGATGGATTATCGAGGTCTCGGCCCCCTGCCGTGCCCTCTGGGGGGGAGCGTGTGGTGGGTTGATTCAACCCCCCCACAACACACAGGACAGTCAGCTCTCTTCTCTGGGTTTTTCCCGCTGCACTACTGAGATGTAATGTGCCACTCATGTATAGTGATGTAATGTGCCATGCATGTATTGTGATGTAATGTGCCATTCATGTATAGTGTTCATGCGTCCTGTCCTTACTGTGACCTAGAGGCTGAGATCAATATGTAGATGTGCCTTGTAACGTCCTTGTCCGCACCTGGAGCAAAAGCTAGCAAATCTGCCTATTGTTATGTAGGTCTCTTACAAATGCAAATGTCTCATGCTTGTTCTGCAGTCCCTTTGATCAGACCAACTGCTGTGAATCTGCTTTGATGTATTGTTTGAGTTTGGTATAAATACTGCACAGGTTCTGTAACTCGCTCTCTCAATCTCACTTCTGCATCTGCTGCTGCTGGACACAGACTCTTGTGTCCTCCTTCTCTGAGAGCCGTGAGCTCGCTCTCGGCGCGCAGGCACGGCGCCGGGAGCGGAGCTTGTGATGGCGGTATGATATAATTAAACTCTACTTAAAACCTTCAACAACGCGGCTTATTTTTTATCATCCGCTGCAGTTTGAGGATTTACTCCGTCTGACTGGTCTGCTTCAGGAAGCCTGCTGAGGGGCTCCATTCACTGATGTTAACCTCCATCTGATTGGTCAGTTGAGGCAGTTTCTATGGCAGCAGGAGGAAAGAACGGTTCTGTCAGCTGGACACACCTCTGTACTAATGGGGGACTTAATTAGCATAAAAACCCTATAGAGCTGCCTTTCATGGTGGTGGTGGGGGTGCCCTAATGATCCCAGGAGCAATGATGTTGGGGCCACTACCCCAGTTACAGTCTCCCAAGGTACACAGGTCCCAGTCCTGGGTAAGAGCAGACCAACAGACTGATGAAAGGATCCACCTGGTATGGGTTATTAGGGCCCCGCCCTCCAGCCAGGCCTGTGGGGGCGGGGTGGGGTGAGACTGATGAACAATGGGACCCAACTGGGCTCAGCCTGAAGGAGCCACATGGGTCTGTCCTCCAGTGTCTCACAGAGAGGAATCCAGAACCCCGAGGGCAGTATCTCACAAAAGGCCCTTTTCCACTAGCCTCACTTGGCCCTACACCGCACCACTCAGCCCGCTTTAGGCGCTTTTCCACTAGCCCCAGCACTGGTTAGCAGGTACTTTTTTCGTACCTGGTCCAGGGCAGGGTCTAACCGGGCTGAGTAGGGCTGAGTAGGGCTGTGATATGACTTTAAGAGACTGGTCGCCGCTGATTGGTCAGGTTGTAACGTCATGAAAGCGACTTTTTCTGCTGAATTTACTCCAAGACCGCCATTTGTAATTGTTCAGCAGTGAACACGGTGCGCCCCTTTAATACGGTATATTATATTAATATACTGTATAATATACTTATATAATAATATACTCCTAATATTATATATTAGGAGGTGCGCAATTTTCTTTCTATATTAGGCGACGATCGCATCCAGCGCGAGTTGGACGGATCTACTCGAAATGCAGGTGTCCAAGCAGATGGCTTCCCAAGGGCACATCTGTACTGCCAAACAGTGTCGGGAGAAGCTGAAAAAGCTGAAAAGCGATTACCGAGCAGTGAAGGACCACAATGCTCCAAGTTCAGCGGATGGAAGGAGTGGAAGTGGTTCGCTGAGAGACATTGGGCTCCACACGGTCACAGTCACGGTCACGGCCCTTGGAAACCGTGGATGGTGAGTGTTTATTTGATATTGCGCATCTGTTCGCCACTTGATCCTTTCTGTGCCAAGCTCACTGTTTTTAAGAAATAGGAAGGTTGTTAGATTGTGGGTAATGGTTGTTACTGAGGCTTGTGTATTGTTTTGCAGCCAACTGCAGATTCACGCTTGCTTTGTATTAGCGCGAACAAAACGCTGAATTACGCTTATTGTATTCCGGTTAAAAACTTGAGAGTGTTGTGTACATGTTGCACTTTGGTGTTAAGTTTTAAATTGCGTGCATTTTCTTTCTAGAATCGCATTTCATATCACAGGGGTCCACCTCAGTGGAGATGATGGACACAGCGGACTCTCCTGGCGCTGCGTCTGCGTCTGGCTGAGCGCCAGCTGGATCAGCTCCACATCACCAGCTCCATCTGGATCACGTTCAAGTGCCGGTAAGGCACAATAACCACGATTTTTTTTTTTGGTTGAAACAGGTCCAGCAGTGGAAACCAGGGTCGAAAATCCATCCATCCATCCATCTTCTACCGCTTAATCCTTTACAGGTCGCGGGGGGGCTGGAGCCTAACAAGTTATGTACCAAATTGATTAATGCAATTTCCTGTAGCTGCATATTAATTAATTGAAAATGTCTTTTTAAATGTACAAAAAGGTTATTCTTTGGTCTTCACTTATCGGTGTTCCACAACCATTTTTAGGTGTGGTGACTGAAGTGTTGTAATTCCTGTTTTAGAAAAACAACTAAAGCTCATGAACTGCCGTTGAAATCAACATGCTTCATTGAAATGCTTCGCGTCAGCTGACTGTATTAACCCATTCAGATTTCTGCGGCCACACTACAAGCAACTAGTTTAAACATTACCCATCCATCCATCCATATTCTTAATCTTAATCCTTTTTAGTTTTGCAGGGGGGCTGCAGCTGAAGACAGCACCCTGCGTGTTGCAAAATCTGCTCTACTGAGGGGCAGCAACATGACAGTTCAGCTTATATACAGCAATGAAGCATAATATAATAGTGACATTCCACCACAGACTTTCACCTGTGTAATTCCATAATATATGTAGTGATCCAGCTTTAACGACCATGCCTTTCTGTCTTTCCATCTAGGCAAGACGAAAACAGACAACTCCCATCGCTGACCTTACATTAGCGATGGTCAACATGCATGACGAAGAGATGCGGCTCTTGGAACGGCAACATGACCAGTGGCAAGAATCAGGAGTACATGCAGCATTTGCGACAGGTGGCTGCAGATGTGCGGGCAGATGCGCATGAAGCCCTGGAACAGGACGCTGCGTTACGAAGGGAAGAGCTCGCAGAGATGTCATCGCCCAGTCTGTTTTTTTGTTTGTAAATTTTGCTTCGGGAATAAAATTGTATTGTTTGCATCAAAAGTCTGGTTTATCTGTTATGACACCGTATGAGAAAAGCCAATAATTACATACACATTCCATTCTCTGTTCACTCCACATGCTGCTGTTCATCAGGTCAGGTGTATAGCCTTCTAATGGTAATTTAATTTTTAACAACACAACGAAACGTAATGTCTTGGTAGGTTGTTTTTTTTTATTTTAAACAAATTTGCAATGCTGAATCCATTTCTCTTGAACGGGTACATTTTTTAGGTTATAAGCAGTTGTACAGGTGTGCTTGAACTTGTAGACACTGCTAAAGGTAAGTACGTGTAAGTTGAATGTTGCATCACCAGTCAAAATTTAATAAATTATGAAGGAATCTAGCAAAAATTTGGCACTAATAACAGTAGACAAATCGGACAAGGATACACAACTGTGTTTTTGTTGCACACAACTGTTGTTACCAACAAGTGCAAAATTTATATTCCCTTTTCCCAAAAATTAAAAATCAATTTGTAAGTAAAAGTGGGAGACCTTTACATGGGAAAATATGACATGTATCAGCACATGATTTATAGTTCAATTTGCATTTCCACCTAAGCAAAAGTGGCTTGTCGAGCTGGATTTTTGTGAAGATGGCCTGTGCGGTGTTTCTGCATGTAATTACATACCTGTCAAGTGATACGGTTTCGCCGTATTTTAATATGGGGAAAATGCAATTTCTGTACGCTAAAGAGAAAAATATACGGGAAAAAAAATTGAGAGTGTGGGGAGGAACACGTGTGTGACCGCCACAGCGTACGGGGCTGTCAGACCGCTCAGCGTGAGCAATTATCACAACAGAAGTGTGGACTCATCATTAGGCTGATGGCTTCGCACCTTCTTACAAGATAAGCGTTATGAACAAGAGGACAGGTAGATGGACCATGCACAACATTTTATTTACAAAAAACATTTTTGAAATATGTATGCACATAAATGTGGATGAAATAGACAAGTATTGCATCACAACATCTCGTATTATATTGTAACGTGCAGCTTGACATGGTGACGTCCCACCGGGAGGTTTGAACTCACGCCTCCTGCTCCGGAGTCCCGCACTCTACCTGTGTCTCCAATAGGGTCAACCCACTTGTCAAGCCAAGTAGGGTGCTTATATTGAGTTCGCTACAATATCACCACCCTGCTCCTCTGCTCTCTGTGCCGCTGCCACCACTGGTTCATCTACTGCATCATCCAATGTAGTGTCAAACGTCTCTCCATCACTCTCACACAGATTGTGCAGAGCACAACAAGTCAGCACCATAGATTTAACCAGTTTCATGTCACAGTCATTCCTCCTTCCTTCTCTCCTCGTCATCAGCCATGTTTGTTGTGGAGGATTCAGTCGCGTGTGTTTCACGTCACGAGGGTGTGGCGCCGCCTGCTGTTCAACAAATCCCACCCACAGCAGGTGTGCCAGCAGGTGCGCCAGCAGTAGTTGAAAAGCAACTGAGGCCAAACCGAACCGAAGTGAGTAGAGCCGGGTTTTCAAATCGGGGCTGAGTGGGGCTAGTGGAAAAGGGCCTTAAGAGACTAGCTGGAGAACGACATTCTCGAGGGAGTTTCCAAAATGTCTTCAAATTTTTGCGGTGGTTCACAATTTCCACTAATGAGTCAAAAGGCCTCTCTCTCCTGTTGCAGGAATTTTAAACATGTTCAAAAGCTTTGTGTAACAAATTTTCTCTCAAAATAGTCAGAGTCATCACAGGTGTCTCAAACCTCTCTTGAGCCGGTATTGAATCATTCTCAGATTAGTTTCTGTGAGTCAGGAAGTGCTAGAAAAGTTAGACAACTTTGCCAGAGGAAGGGGACTTATGAAACTAAATTGTGACTGAGTGGAGACAAAAAGCAGCTACAGCAGCTGCTGCATATGTTTGAAATATTCCAGCACCAGAGGGGTACTTTCTTGCAGCAGCAGCCTGGTTCCTGTCAGCAGCAGGGTGGTCAGGTTGGTGCTTGACTGCAGCATTAGAGTGGAAACTGTTTATTCTTATAGCATAATTTTAGTTTATAACATAAATCTTCATGTTGTTTGTATATCTGCTTGTCATTTACTGATGTAGAAAATTTAGAGTCATTATTATGTGTTTGCTAGCCGTAACAGTTCAGGGGATCAGGCTAGTTCCTGGTCTGTTCCTGTCTGTATAGGAACTCCAGTGAAAACATGGTTTTACTGCTGTTTCTGGTGATTTTCAGGTGCTTGTAATTTTATTGTATACATGTCCCAACAGCACGCATACTGTACATCATGCCAATGTACCAAGTTTACATCGGGAATACATCTTACAGAGGCCATTTGCACAATGGCAAGATGCACGCGACACCTAGCCAGTGTGCAAATGACCTCTATAAAACATATCCTTGATGAAAACTTGCCAACATTGGCCCAACATATGTGTGGTTTTGTGCAAAAACAAATCTCAATTATGTCTCTTGCATGTTGCGAGAATGTCCTGCAACACTCTCATGACATGGATGTGAGCTCCTTGAGAACTTTGGACCAAAATTTGGAGGGAGTTTGTGTAACATTATTGCAGCATTTATGAGAGACAGAGAAATTTCCTCGTGCTCTGTCTTCTAGAAGTGTGGGCGGGGTTTCGGATTGACTCTGTACTGATTGGACATATACGGCATCACGACCAGTCACCAGAGCGCTCTGTAAACAAAAAAAGGAAGTGAAAAGCAACAAATTTGACCAGAAAAAGAGAATACTGAAGATTTAATGCTTAAAAAATTATACTATAATGCTGCCATGATTGTGTAGCTCTGGGTTAATCATCTCAGACTGGATGCAGAGGGTAAACAGAGAAGCACAATAGGCATGGAGATTATGGTGAGGTAGCAGGAAGAAGGAGATGGGGGAGAAGGGATGAATGTATTGTGATGTGAGATGCCATGCAGAGGTGAGATGGGCGGTTGATATTGTAACGTCGGGGCCATGTTAAGGGAGGCAGGGGTTTCCCAGCATGCTTTGACAGTTGAAAACGTTACTGTGTGTGTGTATTAAATGTTATTACTGAGTTATTATACTGCTGTGTAATTATAACTGCGTTATAATGACCCAGCAGTGTTTCATAGGCAAGATTTATTATGTGTGTGTAACCGTGATTTAAACGGAGGTCTGGGAGAATGACCCCCCCTCCTGCCTGTGCTCAGAGTGTGTGTAAAATAAAGCCCGTTGATCACAACCATCTTGCTCCACTTTCTTTGTGTGAACCTTGCCTACGTTACACTGGTGTCAGAAGTGGGGATGGAGCAGATGGAAGCCAGGATCAGAATGGAGATCCAGCAGCTGGAGCAATTCATTGCTCAGCTGATGACAGACGATGGGACCGAGACACCACCCCCGGGAGCCAGGAGCCGGGACAAACGAAGCGGCAGCGGACCTGATGGAGCCAGCGCACCCCACCTTCTGCCTTTTCCAAGACAGAGCGGGCAGATCAGAGCAAACCAGCCCCGCATTTCACTCTCTTCAGGACAGGACGGGCTGGCGATCCCACGGCGATCAGGAGTGACGATCGATCAGGAGGCGGCCATCCCATCTGTTCGGCAGCGGGCCAAGATTCCCCGCTTCAACGGCGAGGCCACGTTGGATGACTACCTGACCCAGGTCGAGCTGGCTGCTGCGCTGAACGGCTGGTCACCAGAGGAAACCGCTGTGCAGGTCGCGCTGGCCTTGGAGGGGAGAGCTCTCTGCACGCTCTCTGATCTCCGGCCCGAGGAGCGCTACAGCTGGCCAGTGCTACAAAGGGCGCTCCGGAGACGATTTGGGAGAACGGCGGACGCTGAGCACGCCCAGGGACAGCTGACCCGCCGCCGCCGAAGCAACCAGGAAAGCCTCGGAGCCTATGCTGCAGACATACGGCTGCTAACCCGGCGCAGCTACCCGGATTTTGCACCGGAGGCGGTAGAGAAGCTCGCCCTCCGGAGCTTCATCCAAGGTCTCCGCCCGGCCCAGCTCCAGAGCCATGTACGGCTCCACGCCGCGAGCGACTGGGAGACTGCGGTGGCAGAAGCAGAGCGGGTGGAGCCGCTGATGAATCGCACAATTGAAGCACCAACGCACAGTCAAAGAACCTTCCAGGCCACGATGGAGAGCGAGGAGGAAGAGGAGGAATTACGGCGGACCACGGCGGCGCATCCACAGAGAAGATGGCCGCGGCAGCGCGAGGAAGGGTGCTTCCGCTGCGGAGAGCCGGGACACATCGCACGATACTGCCCTGCACCCACCCCACAACAAACTGGCCCCTCGCCGGCGTTAAACTAGAGCAAGGTGGCGTGAACGGGGACAGGCCACCTCCCGCAGATGTTTCCCCCGAGGAGCCGGCACCACACGTGGGCCGAATTGGACACTCTCCAGGGAGTATCTACAGTGCAGCTTGGAGAAGACGTCGATCCGGGCCCTGATTGACACCGGCTCTACAATCTCCTTGGTTCGACCCGGTGTGCTGCCGGGCACGAACAAGATGGCCCCACGGGGGTGGGAACCCACCAAGCGCTGCGTCACCACGGCTACCGGTGAGCGCGCCAGACTGAGGGGGCGGAGAGTTCTGGTGGTGGGGGTGGCCGGTCAGAACATAAGACACCCGTTCTGGCTGGCTGACATCCAAGGCCCCTGTATTATTGGACTAGACCTGCTCACAGCCTGGAACGCCAAGATCGACACCGCGGGACCGTCCCTCCAGCTGGGAAACCGGACCATCACGCTCCACAGCAGAACCCAGGGAAGGAACACGGGGGCCTGCGCGATCAAGGGATCACCAAGACAGACCGGACCAGGCGGGCCACCGCGAGGACCGGACACGATGACGCCACCAGCGCGGGCAGAGAGAGCACGAGCACACACAGGGACAGCAAGGGGAGGGGTCAGCGTGTCAGCAGAGACGCAGCAGGCGGTGGAGGAATTATTTCAGTGGAGCTGCAGCGGGCTGGACCCGGAACAGAGACGCCAGCTGCGGGAGCTATTGGACTGTTATATGGGTGTTTTCGCCACGAAGGATGAGGAATGCGGCCGGACCGGTTTGGTGCAGCACGAGATCGATACCAGTGAGGCCAGGCCAATTCGACTCCGCCCATGCCGGCTGCCCTTTTCAAGGCAGCCAGCGGCAGAACAAAAAGTGCGAGAAATACTGGAGGCAGATGTTATTGAGCCCTCCAGCAGCCCCTGGGCGGCGCCTGTGGTGCTGGTCAAGAAGGACGGGTCGTGGCGGTTCTGTGTGGATTACCGGCACCTGAATGACGTCACCCAGAAGGATTCCTACCCCCTACCCCGCATCGATGACGCGCTGGACCACATCGCCGGCTCCAGCTGGTTCAGCTCGCTGGATCTACGCAGCGGCTATTGGCAGGTAGAGCTGTCACCTGAGGCCCGCCAAAAAACAGCCTTCTCCATCGGGCAGGGACTGTACCAGTTTAAAGTGATGCCGTTCGGACTCTGCAACGCTCCGGCCACCTTTGAGCACTTGATGGAGCGAGTGCTGGCTCACGTGCCCCAGAGCCGCTGCGTTGTTTACCTGGATGACCTGCTGGTGCATGCAGCTGATTTTGACAGCGCCCTGTCAAACCTCCGAGAGGTGCTGGGAGCCATCCAACAGGCGGGGCTACGGTTACACCCTAGAAAATGCCACCTATTCCGGCGGGAGACCACCTTCCTGGGTCACGTCGTCAGCGCAGCGGGGGTCGCCACCAACCCAGAAAAAGTGGCAGCGGTGAGAGAGTGGCCAGTGCCGTGGAACGTGGGAGAACTGAGGAGTTTTCTTAGATTGGCCTCCTATTATAGGAGGTTTGTGAAAGACTTCGCCACCATCGCCAGCCCGCTGCATCAGCTGACGCAGAAAGGACGCACGTTTCAGTGGAGTGCTTTCTCCACGTTTCAGTGCTTTCTCCCAGCTTCGCGCAGCGCTCATCAGAGCCCCCGTCCTGCAGTATCCTGACCCGAACCGCCCGTTCATCGTGGACACGGACGCCAGCAACCAGGGCATCGGGGCGGTGCTATCCCAGGAGGGAGAGCAGGGAGAGCAGGCAGTCGCTTTTTTCAGCCGCACTCTCAGCAGAGCGGAGAGGAACTACTGTGTGACTCGCAGGGAGCTGTTGGCTGTCATTCAAGGACTGCGTCATTTCCGCCCGTATGTGTACGGGGGGAGGTTCCAGCTCAGGACGGATCACGCTTCCCTGACCTGGTTATTAAACTTCAAAGAACCGGATGGACAGTTGGCGAGATGGCTGGAGGCACTGCAGGATTATAATTTCCAGATTGTGCATCGGGCAGGCTGCCTCCATGCCAACGCTGACGCACTGTCTCGGCGCCCCTGTGCGACAGAGGAGTGTCGTCACTGCCAACGGGCTGAAGATCGAGACCAAGCCGCCCCACGGGCTGCTGCTCTCCGGGCCGCTGCGAGCAGGAATAACGCAGCGACGCGCAGCACCCCCTCGGATGATCAGGCAGCTCTCCCCAGCGATGACATCACAGAGGCTCTTGGCACGCAGCAGCTGCAGAGCAAGCAGGACAGAGACCCGGTCATTTCTCGGGTTCGGCAGTGGCTGGACGCAGGACAGCGGCCCACCTGGGAGGTTGTGTCACCACTGGATCCAGAGACTAAGGCCCTACACTCCCAGTGGACCAACCTCCGCTGCCACGAGGGCGTGGTGTATCGACAGTGGCAGACTCCAGCTGGGCAGCGGCACGTCTGGCAGCTGCTGGTTCCTCGTCGACTCCGGCCCAATGTACTCCAACTGGTTCATGGGGCAGTAGGAGCGGGCCACTTCGGAGTGACAAAGACGCTGCAGCGTCTTCGAGCCCGGTTCTACTGGCCCGGCTGTCATCAGGACGTGGAGCTCCACGTTCACCGCTGCGACACCTGCACAGCTCAGAAAGGGCCAACTCAGCGATCCCACGCTCCCCTGCAGCAGTACCGGGTGGGAGCACTGATGGAGCGAGTGGGAGTGGACATCCTGGGCCCTTTCCCGACCACGGACCGGGGGAACCGCTACGTGCTGGTCGCGATGGATTATTTCACTAAGTGGCCAGAGGCGTACGCGGTCCCGGACCAAAGCGCCGCTACGACAGCATCAAAGCTGGTGGACGAAATGTTCTGTCGGTTTGGCGCACCAGAGGAGCTGCACAGCGATCAGGGTCGGAACTTCGAGGCGGAGGTCTTCGGAGAGGTCTGCAAGCGGCTGGGCATCCAGAAAACCCGGACCACCCCGCTGCATCCACAGAGCGACGGCCTGGTCGAACGATTCAACCGGACCCTCACCACCCAGCTCGCTATCCTAGTGGACCAGCGACAGCGAGACTGGGACCTGCATCTGCCTTTTGTTTTGTGGGCGTACCAGACGGCAGCTCAGGAATCTACTCGGTGCACCCCTGCAGCGCTCATGTTTGGACGTGAGCTGCGCACACCAGTGGATTTGGTATTCGGTCCCCCCCCCCCCCCCGAGCGAAAACCCGGATTGGATTATTTTTTTTGTTTGAAAGAACATCTCCACACGGTGCACGAACTGGCTCGGGAGGCCCTGGCAGTGGCAGGGGGCCGGCAGAAGCGAGCGTATGACTCCCGCTGCCAGGGGAGGGACTTTGCACCGGGAGATTGAGTCTGGGTTTTCTGCCCTGAGAGGAAAAGAGGACGATCACCGAAGCTGGCGAGCCATTGGTCGGGACCGTGCGTGGTTCTGCAGAGATTGTCGGATGTGGTGTACAGGGTGAGGCTTAGGAAAAGGGACCGGGTTGTAGTCCTTCATCGTGACCGTCTCGCCTCGTATCAGCCATCTGCACCGCTGGTGGATGAACCGGAGCCTTCATCCCGACCAGATACCCCGACCGAGACTCAGATGGACTCTAGGGGGCCTGTACGTGTTGGTCGCCGGCACCGAAGGCCGCCCCGACACCTGGATGAGTTTGTATTGGACTTTTAAACTGGACTTTAATTTTTCTGGGGACAGAAACCAGTCCAAGAGGGGGGCAGTGTAACGTCGGGGCCATGTTAAGGGGGGCAGGGGTTTCCCAGCATGCTTTGACAGTTGAAAACGTTACTGTGTGTGTGTATTAAATGTTATTACTGAGTTATTATACTGCTGTGTAATTATAACTGCGTTATAATGACCCAGCAGTATTTCATAGGCAAGATTTATTATGTGTGTGTAACTGTGATTTAAACGGAGGTCTGGGAGAATGACCTCCCCTCCTGCCTGTGCTCAGAGTGTGTGTAAAATAAAGCCCGTTGATCACAACCATCTTGCTCCACTTTCTTTGTGTGAACCTTGCCTATGTTACAATATAAAAGGAGAACCCTCGGTGTATTGAGACATGCGTTTTCTGTGTATGACTGATGTGAGAGTGAATAAAGTTGTCTGCTGCGTAAATCTGTTTTTGTTATTTACACTCTCCACACTGGTGACCCCTTGATGAATTATGGAACACAAGGCAAGAACCCCGGAGTCGGCCCAGACGGGAAGCCCCAGTGACGCGGCAAGCCCCAGCGACACGGCAAGCCCTAGCGACGCGGCAAGCATCCCAGAGACGGCCCGGACGGGAACCCCCAGCAACACGTGTGCTGTTTCGGTCGAACTACCGGACTTTTGGCTGCACAACCCGCGGTCTTGGTTCCACCACACCGAGGCTCAGTTCGCCCTCCGGGGAATAACGGCAGACGACACCAAATATTACTATGTGGTCGCAGCGCTGGACGCTCGCACGTCTCAGCAGGTAGCGAGCCTGCTCCAACAGCCTCCAGCCCACGACAAATATGGGGCTCTCAAGGTTGCGCTGACCTGGCGCTACACGCTCTCGGACTGTGAGAGAGCGGAGAGGCTCCTGAGGTGCTCCGAGTTAGGAGATGGTTCGGCGGTCGAACTGATGGAGAAGATGTTGGCATTGATGGGCACGGATGACAGGCATTTTCTGTTTGCCCACCTTTTCCTCCGGAACCTCCCAACAGAGGCGAGAGCGGTTCTTGCCAATTCGCCGTTGCTGGCCGCACGTGACTACCATGCGCTAGCCCAGGAGGCAGATCGGATCATCCTCACCACCAGAGCCCTCACAGTAAACGCGGCGGCGTCGGAACCCAGCGAGACGACCAGCGGAGGCGAGGAGACGCCGACGGTAGCAGCAGCGGGGGCCAGGAAGCGCCAGAGAGACACGCTCTGCTTCTACCACCGCCGCTTTGGAGAGAACGCACGCAGATGTGTGCCACCGTGCCAACTCAAGCATTCGGGAAACGCCAAGGCCGGCAGTCGGTAGCAGCTGCGACCGCCGGTGAAGAGAACAAGCAGCTCTACGTGACGGACTCTCGCTCGGGGAGATGGTTCCTCTTAGACACTGGAGCCCAGAAGAGCATCATCCTGCCATCCTACGCCAACCGGCTAGTGGGAGCTAGCGGTCCCGGGCTGGTAGCAGTAAACGGCTCGGACATTAAGACTTTTGGTGAGAGAACACTGACTTTATCCATACACGGCCGTATGTACGAGTGGACGTTTGTCATAGCGGCATTGAGTTTCCCAATCCTGGGAGCTGATTTTCTGTGTGCATATGGGTTGCTAGTCGATGTTGCTAACAGGCGCCTGGTTAATACAATGTCTTTTGACTCTCTCTCCTGTACAGCTCGAGGGGCCAGGCCAATAACACAAGCCAACATCACAGCTCCAGGCGGTAAGTTCCACACACTGCTCACTCAGTTCCCAGCACTCACAGTCCTGATATTTTCGGCGGCCATCGCTAAACACGGGGTGGAACACTTTATCACCACCACCGGGCCGCCGGTTTTCGCACAACCTCGGCGCTTGGACGCAGCTAAACTGGCCATAGCGCGTGAGGAGTTTGCCAACCTGGAAAGGTTGGGCATCATCAGGCGATCAAACAGCCCATGGGCATCCCCGCTACACACGGTCCCTAAGGCCGAGGGATCGTGGCGACCGTGCGGAGATTTCCGCAGATTGAATAACGCCGCAGCGCACGACCGCTACCCAATTCCCCATATTCAGGATTCTTCCGTTCACCTCGCCGGAGCACGCAATTTTTCTAAAATAGACCTGGTCCGCAGTTACCACCAGATTCCAGTGCGCACGGAGGACATACCCAAAACAGCAGTAATAACTTTGTTTGGCTTGTTTGAGTTTTTACGCATGCCCTTCAGATTAAAAGGTGTGGCACAGACATTCCAATGCATGATGGATGCAGTGTAGTGCGATCTCCTGTTTGTGTTCATCTACCTGGATGATATCCTGGTGGCCGGCGCGTCCAAGGACGAACACATAACCCACCTCAGGACGGTTTTCCGGAGGTTGGAGGAGCATGGGTTAATAATCAACCCGGCGAAATGCCAGTTCGGCGTGACAGGGACTGATTTTTTTGGGGGGGCACCACGTCTCACCGGAGGGAGCGATCCCGTTGCCCGACAAAGTGCGCACCGTGGCAAATTTTCCCCGGCCTCAGACGGTCAGGGTGCTGCAAGAATTTTTGGGGATGGTTAACTTTTATAACTGGTTCCTCCCCGCGCAGCTCAGCTCATGCAGTCATTGTACGCTGCGCTCAGGAGACGAAAACCCGCGGACAGAGTCGAATGGACTCCGGAGAGGGAGCAGGCATTCTCTGAGGTTAAAACAGCCCTGGCAAATGCCGCACTGTTGGCGCACCCTGACCAGGCGGCCTGGATAGCGCTCACTACCGATGCCTCGGACGTAGCCATAGGGGCCGTCGTGGAGCAACGTGTCGCCGGTTCTTGGCAGCCGCTCGCTTTTTTCAGCAGGGCTTTGCGCGACAGTGAGCGTAAATACAGCACGTTCGACAGGGAGTTGCTGGCTCTCCACCTGGCCATACGCCACTTCCAGTTCTGGCTGGAAGGGTGCAGCTTCACCGCGTTTGTGGACCACAAGCCGCTAACGTTTGCGATGGCCAAGGTTTCGGAACCATGGTCAGGCCGGCAGCAGAGACAGCTGGCCGCGATCTCGGAGTTTATGACTGATATTCAGCATGTGTCAGGTAAACTGAATGTGGTGGCGGACTGCCTCTCGCACGCAGTAGTGGCCCTGGTCTGCGTGGGGATAGATTATACAGCCATGGCCGCAGAGCAGATTGGCGATGTGGACGTGTGCGCGCTCCAGTCTGGACCAACAGGGTTAAGGCTGGAGAGCAGAGTACTGCAAGACAGCAAGCCCCCCACTAATCTGCGACGTCTCCACGGGACGCCCACGCCCAGTGGTCCCAGTTGCTTGGTGCCGCCACGTGTTTGAGTCAGTTCACGCTCTGGCGCACCCAGGAGTGAGTGCGTCAGTCAAAATGGTGGGAGCGAAGTTCATGTGGCCAGGCCTGTGCAAACAAGCTAAAGAGTGGGCTGCAGCCTGCGTAACGTGCCAACGAGCCAAAGTACACAGACACACGAAGGCTCCTTTGGAGCCGTTTTGTACACCGGCGAAGAGGTTCGACCATGTTCACGTGGACCTCGTGGGCCACCTCCCACCATAGCAGGGGTGCACGCACCTTCTGACAGTGGTGGACTGCACCACACACTGGCCAGAAGCAGTCCCGCTGGCGGCAACCACGTCCGTGGACGTGGCGCGCGCTTTTTTGACGACATGGGTGGCACGTTTTGGAATCCCATCGGACATCACGTCCGATAGGGGTCCTCAGTTTGTTTCTGACCTCTGGTCCGTGATGGCCCATAGCCTGGGTGTTGCAATTCATCACACAACCGCGTACAACCCACAGGCCAATGGGTTATGCGAACGTTTCCATAGGTCACTGAAAGCAGCACTCAGGGCTTCGCTTAGGGATGCAAATTGGGTAGACCGGTTGCCATGGGTTTCATTTGGATTGCGTTCCGCACCAAAAGAGGATTTGGAGGCTTCCCCGGCGGAGCTTGTTTTTTCTCAGCAACTGCAGCTGCTCGGGGAATTTTTGCCAGATAATCCCATGCTGGACAACTGCCCGTCTCAGCTTTTGCAGCATAGTGCAGACACAGGCACGCTGCCTGACCCGGCCCACCACTGTTTTCCATGCGCTTTTGTGCCAAAAACTTTGAAGAACGCGGAGTTTGTGTTTGTCAGGCACAATGCCCACCGCCCTCCATTGCGCCCACCCTATGATGGCCCATTCAGAGTGCTGGAAACAGGGGACAAACATTTTTTGTTAGACTTGGGGGGTCGTTGGGAGAAAATATGCATAGACAGACTTAAGCCTGCCTTTGTGGTGGCGGACGAGCAAGTGCTGTTGGCTCAGGCCCCTTGGCATGGAAGACCCCCACTGAGAACTCCCCAGGTAAACGATTCATCAGAGCAGCCACACGGGCAAGCCGAAGGTTCCCCCCCCTCGCCATTGCCCACCCGCAAACAGACACACCCCCAGGGGTCCCCCACTGGCACAGCAGCGCCGCGGAGGCGGTAAACCCCCGTTACAGCAGATACGGGAGGAGACTGAAGCCAAAAGGACGTGAGGACTGAAACTCGGTCTGAGATTCGGGAAAGGGGGGGGGGGGGTAGAGGCTGGGTTAATCATCTCAGACTGGATGCAGAGGGTAAACAGAGAAGGACAATAGGCATGGAGATTATGGTGAGGTAGCAGGAAGAAGGAGCTGGGGGGAGAAGGGATGAATGTATTGTGATGTGAGATGTCATGCAGATGTGAGATGGGCGGTTGATATAAAAGGAGAACCCTTGGTGTAAGGAGACATGCTTTTTCTGTGTATGACTTTTTCTTTTTCTTTTATTTATTTACACTACCGTTCAAAAGTTTGGGGTCACTTAGAAATTTCCTTATTTTTGAAAGAAAAGCACTGTTTTTTTCAATGAAGATAATCAGAAATACACTCTAATATCTAATATACATTGCTAACGTGGTAGGTAAATGACTATTCTAGCAGCAAATGTCTGGTTTTTGGTGCAATATCTAAATAGGTGTATAGAGGCCCATTTCCAGCAACTATCACTCCAGTGTTCTAATGGTACAATGTGTTTGCTCATTGCGTCAGAAGGCTAATGGATGATTAGAAAACCCTTGTGCAATCATGTTAGCACAGCTGAAAACAGTTTAGCTGGTTAGAGAAAGAATAAAACTGACCTTCCTTTGAGCAGGTTGAGTATCTGGAAAAAATTATTATTTCAAATACAAATCATTATTTCTAACCTTGTCAATGTCTTGACTATATTTTCTATTCATTTTACAACTCATGGTGGTAAATAAGTGTGACTTTTCATGGAAAACACAAAATAATTGTCTGGGTGACCCCAAATTTTTGAACGGTAGTGTATTTATGCAGGGACATGCACAATATACATAGACCTTAAAGAGGAAAGATGCATTGTACCAGGTTATAGCACAAGTGCTAATTTCCACCTGTAGTCACTGGGCAGGCTGGTGTTAGCATTAATAAAAGCAGACATTTGCTAAAACTACAAGTAAGCATTGATAAAAAACTAAAACCAAACACTGATTAAAAAACTAGAACCAAGCATTGCTAAAAACTAAAAAACATTAATATCATTGATAAGAACCCAAAACATTGATAAGAACTAAAACATACAATAATACATTTTATAACTCCATCCATATAAACAATTTTTCACATCCAACCACTGACTCTTATTGGTCCCACTGTCGTCATCACACACTGTAACATCTTTACATCACAGTACATTATCGACACAGGTTTGCTTAGAGGTTAAATGTTTTTTCACCAAAATAGTTTGTTACTGCAAGTAACTCCGTTGGTAACATGTTCCACTGTCGCATGGCCACACATGAAAATGTTGAATTTGCTAATGTTGTCTTGTGCTTAGGAATCCTGCACTCGCCGCGTGCTGTTGATCGAGTTGTCCGAGATGTATTTACAGAACTTAATGAAACAAACCTTTTTAAGGGAGGAGCAGCAGAGTTATGGATTATCTTAAACAAAAGACACACATTTGTATACATAATTAGATTTT
Source organism: Pholidichthys leucotaenia (assembly GCA_020510985.1). Taxonomy (NCBI): domain Eukaryota; kingdom Metazoa; phylum Chordata; class Actinopteri; order Cichliformes; family Pholidichthyidae; genus Pholidichthys; species Pholidichthys leucotaenia. The sequence goes on along the minus strand of CM035844.1, from coordinate 291,184,942 downwards.
CAAAGCTCAGCAGGTTATATTTGGACAGGATTGGGCAGTGATGGAAAGTTCGTCTTTTCTTGTCATGAATCTTGATAGAATATTTGTATAATGATTCCAGAGGCCTCAGGGCAGATTTACACGCCTGTGACCAATTTGTCATACAGTAAAGAAAATGTGGAATTATCATAGCATTTAGATACATACTTGATGCTTCAGTAGACAGTGAATTTCTGATATTTCTGACTGATGTGAGAGTGAATAAAGTTGTCTGCTGTGTAAATCTGTTTTCGTTATTTACACTCTCCACAGTATCACCATGATTGTGGCGTGGAATAGCCAGATCATTTGCATATCACATGCGGACACATATGCGCATTCTTGGACTAAATGACGACCATGCCAAAAACCGCCCAAATAACGAAATAAATCATTTTTTATTTACTGACAAATGGGCAACACTGATGCAACAGTTGCAGCCAAATGGGTCATTCTGCTGTGTATAATAATATTGGTGTTTTGTACTTATAATATTGCTAAAATATAAAAGGATGCACTACAATGGGTCTCAAATATTTGTAAACATGTCCTGTTGTAGTACTGC
>CM035844.1:288163425-288184337 GCA_020510985.1 Pholidichthys leucotaenia | reverse complement strand
ACACAACAGGTAGAAGGACCGGATGTCGTTGTTTACCCTCGGATTACTCTTGCCACGGACGTGCTAGCAAGCTAGCAACGTAAACGCCCATCGTGGGAAGTTTTGGAGGTAAAGACAACTTTTTTAGGTGAGCCCCCGTCGGTTCATGTAAACCTAAGCATGATGTTATTTTGGGGATTTCCACAGCAGGTTGAACACTGCTGCAGAAGTTATAAATTCGCCCATTCGCGTTTGGTGTGAAGGTACGTAGGTACGGAGTGGCTAGGGTACGTTGTGATTTGGGTACGGAGTGACTTGGGACAGAGTGGCAAGAGTACGGAGTGTCCAGTAACCGTTGGAAATACTTTCCCGGTCACCAAGAAGTGTAAAATGTGTGTGTGTGTGTGTATATATATATATATATATATATATATATATATATATACTACCGTTCAAAAGTTTGGGGTCACTTAGAAATTTCCTTATTTTTGAAAGAAAAGCCCTTTTTTTCCCAATGAAGATAACTTTAAACTAATCAGAAATACACTCTATACATTGCTAATGTGGTAAATGACTATTCTAGCTGCAAATGTCTGGTTTTTGGTGCAATATCTACATAGGTGTATAGAGGCCCATTTCCAGCAACTATCACTCCAGTGTTCTAATGGTACAATGTGTTTGCTCATTGCGTCAGAAGGCTAATAGATGATTAGATTCTAATCATCTATCATATCATAATCATCATCTATCATCATCTATTCTAATCATCAAGGGTTTTCTAATCATCCATTAGAAAACCCTTGTGCAATCATGTTAGCACAGCTGAAAACAGTTTAGCTGGTTAGAGAAGCTATAAAACTGACCTTCCTTTGAGCAGGTTGAGTATCTGGAAAAAATTATTATTTCAAATACAAATCATTATTTCTAACCTTGTCAATGTCTTGACTATATTTTCTATTCATTTTACAACTCATGGTGGTAAATAAGTGTGACTTTTCATGGAAAAGACAAAATAATTGTCTGGGTGACCCCAAACTTTTGAACGGTAGTGTATATATCAGAATCAGAATAGCTTTATTGCCAAGCATGTTTACAGTGTAAACAAACGAGGAATTTGACTTGACATTGGGCGCGCTCGATAAGCGCCTCCAATGACGCGGCAGCCATGAAGGCGCCTGTCATCAGTGGAGGGTAAAGAGGGGAATGGGGGAGGGAATGACACAATGGGCAGAGAGAAAAAACATAGTTAATCAAAATAAAGCTCGTATGAGCAAAATTGTGATTACATAGAAAAAAAAAAACCCTCTAAGCACAATTAGCAGACCAATACAGATCACACAATACAAAGGAGCAAGAGAGAGACCAGTGTGTGTAGTCAGCATGTAATCAGTAGTGCGGTGTTGATGTATCAGTTGCTGGTGCACAACAAAGGGGCGCCTCCTGGCAACGGATGGGTGTTATGTTCATGTATTCAAAACACAGATGAGCATGTCCCAGAGTCTGTCTCTCTTCGTGCATGCCAGATGGCAAAGTTCTGTATTAGACACATGATAACGCTGTCCTCGAAGAGTCCGGTTTGCTGAACAACAACAAATGTTGTTAATTGTTTGGGTTAAAGAGAAGCCAAAGCACCTTCCTGCAAAACCTCTGCACCTGGAGGAATGAGTTCCCAAGGACGCCGAATCAAGGCCTGATGAGCACAGTCACTTGGAGCATAGTAATTTCCACTCTCTTGCGATTCTGTGCATCCCAATTAATTCAATTCACAGGCTTAAAATTGCTGGTCGAATTGTTGAAGGAGCTTCGCCGGGATCCGCATTTTGACCAGCTCTTCCAACTTTTTTAATTTCCGATACACTAGGAAACTCCGGAGCCAAACAGTAGAAATCCTGTGATCATATCCAAACAGATAGATGTCTTCTGCATCTTCAATCGAATCACACAGACATGTATAGATCTATCTATCTATCTATCTGTCTGTCTGTGTATATATATATATATATATATATATATATATATATATAATATACAGTATATTATAATATAGTGGTGACCCACCACAATCTACATGAACATTCACTCAGCTAGGGCAGGAAACAGAACAATTTGCATACGGACAGAGAGCCCCTAGGGGGACAACCACAACAATGACTATTGTTATACATCCCCGGATTAAGGAGAGGAAGTCCAGCGCCAGTTAATCACGTGATTGATATGTATTGACTGATATGTATATCAATATGCAAATGTGCCATGCATTCTCTCTTGTCTGTATAAAAGAGCTGACTTTACATGCCTCACGTAGTGCACTCACACAAATACACACACGCGCACACACACAGCACAGCAATACATTGTGTTTCGTGATGGAGGAAATAAAATTCTGAAACCTTCAGCTCGTCGCCTCTCGCCTGAACTTATTTTGTTCCTCCACACTGGTGACCCTTGACGAAGAATGGAACACGAGGCGATCACCCCGGAGATGACCCCGACTGGGAAAGCCTCAGCACACGTCATGGTGCACTCCTCGCCTGATCTTTTACCTTCACACTGGTGACCTGACGAGGGAGAATGACCGTCTGTTCCCTTTCACCGCGCTGTGGATCCCATAGGACCAGAGAACACCTGCAACCTCTTAATCCTCACCAGAGCGCGCTCCGGAGCGTAGCGCAGGGACCAAAACGCACCATGATCGACACGAGCAAACGACGGAAGCAGCCTGAACGGGGACAGTCATCGACACCGACTGCACTGATTTCCACCGAGCTCCCCGACTCTGACTAAACTCCGGACAGCGGACCTCCTGCGCACAGAAGCCCTGCACGCACTCCGCAGGATTACGAGGACAGCGCAACTGCCAGCTATGTGGTCACTGCTCCAGGCGCGCGCCACACACCAAGAACAAACCGGCTCCACAGACTGATACAGCGTCCTCTGCTGCTGCACATGCCCGAGGGAAAAACGGCCGATTGCCACCCTCGGAACCTTCAGGGCTGCTCACGCACCTGGAGCAGACGTGCAGCCCGCACACAGGACTTTGTATGGGTTTCTCAGCCACGGCGCACAACGGGAATTTAGCCGATTGCTTTCCCCGATGACTTTAGGGCTGCTTCCCACACCTAAAGCCAAACTGCCGAGTCCCTGACACAGCTTCAGTTTATCACAGCCACTACACATCCTCGGGGAATTTGGCCGCTCGCCTTCCCCACATCCTCGCTGGATCGAGCCGCGGGAGGAGTCAGATAAAATGTTTTTTTTCACAGCCGCTGTGGATCTTCACCATGTTTAACGGGAAAGTCCCTCACCATCGCGGATCCACACGCACCTTTGACGTCCCGGGCTGGCACTCGCTTACTCCCACCCCCTCCCCCTCCTCCTGCACAGAGCTTTTCCCGCACCTCACTCCCTAAGCCGACCGATCGCCGTCTGGTTCCATAACGCACGACTGCACACCGGCCCGTGCGCCCACGTCCACGGCCGTTCAACGTGCTGGAACTTGGAGCGGAGCACACTGTTTTTATTTCCACCCCTCCCCCCGTCCCCCCACGGACTGGCATGCCCTCCGACAGTTCTACCGGAGCTGGAGCCCAAACAGTGGGGGGTGGGGTCACAACCTTTGCTGAGTGCTCTGGGGGGAGCCCTGTGGTGACCCACCACAATCTACATGGACATTCAGCCATCACACTCAGCTAGGGCAGGAAACAGAACAATTTGCATATGAACAGAGAGCCCCTAGGGCAGGGGTCGGGAACCTTTTTGGCTGAGAGAGCCATGAACACCATATATTTTTAAATGTAATTCCGTGAGAGCCATACGGCAACCCCACTTGAACTTGAACCTTATAATTAAAAGGAACTCCGATTATATTGGCATGTTAGCTCTATATGCTTTATTTTTATGTTACTAACATAACTATAATATAATTTTTTTGAAAATAATTCCCAGTTTTATATATTTTTAAAAAACTTTATTACGATTTTTGTTCACGTCGCAATGCATTCTGGGTAGTGACGTAGAAGGGTTGCAGCCGTTTTTCTGTCTTATACAAGCCAAGAAGCGAAGCTCCTAACTACTGCCATTTGTCAGTGAAAATGCCACATTGCGGATGTTGGATGTAATTTCAAATCAAAGGGAAATAAAGAGAGCGGGGTGAGCCTCCATAGCTTTCCTAAAGAGGGAAAGTGGAGGAAAAAGTGGGGCTCAGCAGGTAGAGCAGGTCGTCTAATAACCCGATGGTTGGCGGTTCGCATCACGCTCTCCCCAGATATCCTGCCATTGTGTCCCTGGGCAAGACACTTCACCCGCATTGCCTCCAGTGCCCATAACACTGGGTATGAATGTGTAAAAATGTTTAAATGCTCGGTGGTGGCCGGAGAGGCCGTTGGCGTGGACTGGCAGCCACATTTCCTTCACTCTGAGTCTGTGATCGCGCGCTGTAACGCATGCCTGATAAAGCTGACATATGTATTAATGACGCTGTGATAAAGCACGATATCGCTCAAAGCGCGCGCATGAGACATGTCTGTGATCGCACGCTTGTGCTGACCGTCCCTGCCTTTCCTCTCCTAACCGTGGTTTTGGGACGCAGGGGAGATCTATCTTCCTCCGCGGTCAATTCCCGAGTAAATCTCACTCTTGTGGTACACAGAAGCACAGGCCGTTTTGCTGAAGCGTTGGGGCTTTATTTATATACCGCACTGTTGTCAGCAACAAATTCTACCTGCTCTGGTCGCCTCGCTCTTTCTACTTATCCGCACCAAATCACACACTGTTTGCCACACACACCGGGGAGGGGGGGCCTCGGCTGCGCAAACGCCATCACTCATGTCCACGCACCGAGCTGCCCGATCCAAACACACGCACCAGACATCCCACAACACTTGATAGAGCTGACATATGTATTAATCACGCTATGATAAAGTACAATATCGCGCACCAGTGTGACGGATGAATATAGTTGGAGTTCCTTTTAAAGATTTGTCTGCGAGCCAGATGCAGCCATCAAAAGAGCCACATCTGGCTCGCGAGCCATAGGTTCCCGACCCCTGCCCTAGGGGGACAACCAGAACATTGACTATTGTTATACATCCCCGGAGTAAGGAGAGGAAGTCCGGCACCAGTTAATCATGCGATTGATATGTATTGACTGATATGTATATCAGTATGCAAATGTGCCATGCATTCTCTCTTGTCTGTATAAAAGAGCTGACTTTACATGCCTCATGTAGCACACACACACGCACGCACACACACAGCACAGCGCTACATTGTGTCTCATGATGGAGGAAATAAAACTCTGAAACCTTCAGCTCGTCGCCTCTGGCCTGAACTTGATTTTTTTTACCTCCACTATATATATATATATATATATATATATATATATATATACAGTATATACTGTATATATATACACAGTGGGGCAAAAAAGTATTTAGTCAGCCACCAATTGTGCAAGTTCTCCCACTTAAAAGATGAGAGAGGTCTCCAGTTTTCATCATAGGTATACCTCAACTATGAGAGACAAAATGAGAAAAAAAATCCAGAAAATCACATTGAAGGATTTTTAATGAATTAATTGGTAAATTCCTCGGTAAAATAAGTATTTGGTCACCTACAAACAAGCAAGATTTCTGGCTCTCACAGACCTGTAACTTCTTCTTTAAGAGGCTTCTCTGTCCTCCACTCGTTACCTGTATTAATGGCACTTGTTTGAACTCGTTATCAGTATAAAAGACACCTGTCCACAACCTCAAACAGTCAGACTCCAAACTCCACTATGGCCAAGACAAAAGAGCTGTCAAAGGACACCAGAAACAAAATTGTAGACCTGCACCAGGCTGGGAAGACTGAATCTGCAATAGGTAAGCAGCTTGGTGTGAAGAAATTAACTGTGGGAGCAATTATTAGAAAATGGAAGACATACAAAACTGATAATCTCCCTCGATCTGGGGCTCCACGCAAGATCTCACCCGTGGGGTCAAAATTATCATGGGAACGGTGAGCAAAAATCCCAGAACCACACGGGGGGATCTAGTTAATGACCTGCAGAGAGCTGGGACCAAAGTAACAAAGGTTACATCAGAAACACACTATGCCGCCAGGGACTCAAATCCTGCAGTGCCAGACATGTCCCCCTGCTTAAGCCAGTACATGTCCAGGCTCGTCTGAAGTTTGCTAGAGAGCATTTGGATGATCCAGAAGAGGATTGGGAGAATGTCATATGGTCAGATGAAACCAAAATAGAACTTTTTGGTAAAAGCTCAACTTGTCGTGTTTGGAGGAGAAAGAACACCATACCTACTGTGTAGCATGGGGGTGGAAACATCATACTTTGGGGCTGTTTTTCTGCAAAGGGACCAGGACGACTGATCTGTGTAAAGGAAAGAATGAATGGGGCCATGTATCGTGAGATTTTGAGTGAAAACCTCCTTCCACCAGCAAGGGCATTGAAGATGAAACATGGCTGGGTCTTTCAGCACGACAATGATCCCAAACACACTGCCTGGGCAACGAAGGAGTGGCTTCGTAAGAAGCATTTCAAGGTCCTGGAGTGGCCTAGCCAGTCTCCAGATCTCAACCCCATAGAAAATCTTTGGAGGGAGTTGAAAGTCTGTGTTGCCCAGCGACAGCCCCAAAACATCACTGCTCTAGAGGAGATCTGCATGGAGGAATGGGCCAAAATACCAGCAACAGTGTGTGAAAACTTACAGAAAACGTTTGACCTCTGTCATTGCCAACAAAGGGTATATAACAAAGTATTGAGATGAACTTTTGTTATTGACCAAATACTTATTTTACCGAGGAATTTACCAATTAATTCATTAAAAATCCTTCAATGTCATTTTCTGGATTTTTTTTTTTCTTATTTTGTCTCTCATAGTTGAGGTATACCTATAATGAAAACTGGAGACCTCTCTCATCTTTTAAGTGGGAGAACGTGCACAATTGGTGGCTGACTAAATACTTTTTTACCCCACTGTATATACTATATATATATATATATATATATCTATATAACAACAACTGAAAGCTGACCCGGAAGTTTTGGCGCTCACTGCTGACTGCCTCCAGATGAAAATCCACAGAATGGGTATGTGGGACTATAATGTTCTGAATGAGGCTTTTGGAAATTATGAGTTGCTTTATTGACCATTTGTTGTGACGTCACACCTTTTGTTTACGCCGCCATCTTGGACGGCAGAAGCGAGTGGACGGCGCATTCAGCAGCTGTTCAGCGGTGTACCAGATCTCGATATATTTACCTGATTTCAACCTACGTCTTTGTTTTATGTTGGCATTGAATTAGACTATGTTGTTTCACTGCTGTGCCTTTGGGTGTCCAAATCGCCAGAAAAAGGGATCCAACTTGAAGTTTTACCGGCTCCCAGCTGACGAAGGCAGGCGCAGGAGGTGGGTGGCAGCGCTGAAGAGGAAAGATTGCATAGCCGCCTTACTCGCGGCTATGCAATCAACATTTTATGTGATGCACGCAATGAAATAACCTGAAAATTATATATAACAATTAAATTTATTACTTAAGTCATGATATATTTTACATGCAATAGCTAAGCTAGTTGTACAACAAAGAAATATTATATTCTATTTGGCCAATACATTTTATTATTTTTAGTAAACCTCAGGTGATGATACAACCACAATCTACATGCCACACACACTTAGTTCTTCAGATTTTTCTGACTCCTTGAAATTGCTCTACAATCTGGACAGCACCACTTTTTCTTTGGAACATTTTTCAACCTGAGACACTGTACATGGAACTGACCAATTTGACAAAAGCCAGACTCACAGGTTACAATAGATGCATCACCACAGGTTTTTCTGCAGTAGCAAATGACACTAGTATTATCACCTTTTGGGGTTTCTTTTGTCTTACAAGATATATGAAACAAATTTGGATTTTTGGTATACCATTTGGCGAGTAGTTCTGGTAAAATGACAGACCTGTGATATTTACCAACAAGTTGAACTTTCTCATTAAAAAAGAGGTCATCAAACTCAATTCTTTGAACATTACAACCTTTTTGAGTCCAGAGAACAAAGTCACAGTAAGAAAGTTCTGTGACACCCAGTTGAGCTTGGATTTGGTAGAAATATTTATGAGATGGTTTCAGCTTGATGTCGCCATCAATGTTGCTTGCACAAAACCGAGGGTCTTCCACCGCTTCCTCTAAAGCCTGATTCCTCTTACAGAAAGGACATTTCACCTCCACCAGACCCTCCCCACAGCAGCTACAGGAGACAAATCCATCCGGAGAGGCACCCATGAAGGGGAAGCACTGACTGAGGACTAGTCCAGCATCACACACTAGTAGATCCTGGTGCTGAGAAGACCTGATTTCTTCATACTGATCACGGGCCACTTTCTCATGGTCGCATCCCCGTTTGTAAACAAATCGGCAAAATTATTGACAGAGTACAAAAAAAAAATGTACCAGTATTCCTTAAAACCAATATAGAACTATTTTCTGAAAGAAATCTGAATATTTTAGATAGCACAATGAAATGACAATTTTTTTAGAATTATGTCTTCTTTACAATTTAAATGTTGTCAGTTTCCATGATCAACCAACTTAGTACTCAATGATTCAATACAGCACCAAAAGTAGCTTACAGTAAGTAGCTAAGCATAGCAGGATAAAAAGAGATGATTACCGGTAAAAAAACAATTCAGGAATTGCATGCAGCCTTGGCGGAGGTTTGCGCTCTCAGAGTGCTTTTCTAGTCTCTTACTTTGTTGCTTTACTGGTAAAACTAACTGGGTAGCATATCTTGTTCAGCAGGCTTCTCGAAGGAGCGTCAAGATGAGTCTGTGCAGCTTCTTTGAAGATGGATGCCGTTATTCTGCCAACTCGCTGCTGATGCCACAACACACACTTGTTCTGCGATCTGGTAGTTTCTTCAACAAATTTTACCTGCAGAAGAAACAATGTCTTATATAACTAACCTAAATTTGACGTCCCACATAATGATTATGTAGCATTTAATAGACTGTAAAGCACTTTAAAAGTTGTTATTTTTAAATTTTAAAACATTTGCAGAAAAATTACCTGCTCAGGAGTGACTTTCAGAAGTTGTTGTACCTGTTCACATCTATTCAACAGCTGCTCAAAGGTAAGCTGAAGACAATCAGGACTAAAAAGGGTATCCAGAGAAGCAGGACAATCATTGTGGGCCACCTGCAAATATAATTAGATGTTCTTTTCAACTGACGTGTAGTTATACAGTTGTGGAACGCTGCATATTTAGTTCTGTTCATCAGTCTTCATTCATTTTCGATTATACATTAGACATGATGCCATTTTCATTCATCTAAAAAATCAAGGAAAAAAATTGTACCAAAGCTATTAACCTGTGGAATGTACTCCTGATTATAAGGCTCAACCAGAGATAGTATAGCACACCGTTTGCCTGTCATTCTAGAAGTTTGATGCAGCCTTTGATACAATGCTTGGTGATCATCATCTGATGGAGGGGCAATGGGCTTGCTTTCCCTTTTACGGGGAATGTTTTTTTTTCTGCATTGACATCCGTTGTTTTGTTTTGGGTTTTGAAAAATCGATATCACGCAATGCAGCAAAAGGAAGCTTCAAGTTTGCTGTTGGTGTATTCCAGGCGCAGGGAACATCAGTGCGAGTCTGGCCTTGGGACAGGCGGACAGCACACTCAACAGCAAACAACACAGCTGCAACATGCGAACAAGTCTCTCCTAACCCTGCCATACAAGTACAGTGTGAAGACAGTATGACACCATCTTGATTCATGATCACCCAGGGTTTCAGTGGGGGGTCCGACATCTTAGATAGATAGATTTGTTTATTTGACAGGGACAGTGCAATAAACATAGACAATTAATCAATGACAATCAATCTGATGTGTTGCACAGAGTGTATAGCTATTAGCTAATTTGCAACTCTTGTCCCTGGATGGGCTTTAGAAAGGAGAAACAAGTAAAAAGAAAAAAAAAAAAAAAAGGAAAGAAAAGAAAAGGAATACACAATAACCACATACATCAATGCAAAAAACATAAATACATTATAAATACACAATTATAAATATTATAAATACACAAATATAACAACCTGACACACATTTGCCTATTTCAGGCCTCCCTCCCTTCGTCACTCACTATAAACAAACACATTCATTCCTTCCCTTCATTCACTCTCACCCTGCAGACAATCATTTCATACATGGGTACATTCTTGTTTATTTTTCAGCCAGTTTTTAACCTTTTTAGTGAATGTTTTAAAGTCCGTTATTATTTTAATTTCATTTGGCATTGTGTTCCAGATGTGACTGCCCTTTATAGAGAAAGCTGTTTGTCCAAATTCCCTTCTGGGAGTGATGTACCTGTAGTGGATAAATATTCTTATAATTAATATGTGGGTATGATGACTTTTTATCTGGATATAAGTCTTTCTTGTATAGACTGAACAATAAAATTTGTAATATATCTAATAGTGTTGGGAGTTGTTTATTGAGTATTCTATTGATAAGACAAGTATTTAAAAATCCTTTTACAGAATATATAGATCTATAAAAATATTTAATTATTTTTTTATTTAATTGAGATACTATATATACAGCTAATAATAATAATAATAATAATAATAATTGAATATTTTGTAAAATTTTAATAATTTATCACTTAATAGATTCTATATAACATGACAAATCTATACAGTAGGGGAGAGAATAGAGTCTGAATTTTGGAAAAAATAAAGGAAAAATACCTGAGCCGTCACGACATAGTGGACCGTTGAAGTGATGACTGGGGATATCAGCACATTTCTCACAAGCCCAGCAACAAAATAACTATAAGCGTCCAAACTTTTGTAGGCTTTCAGAGACTCTCCAGTGTACCTAGACGGTGTGTTGACCAGGTAGTTGTAGATGTCCATATAGCGTACGTCAGGTTTGGGGCAAAAATCTATGAAACTGGTGAATTTTTCAAGCGACAAGTTGTAAGGGTCCACGCCGATAACACTGATCTTTTCCATGTACCGGTCACAATGTTTTTTATCTAGTAGTTGCGCTACATCGGACAAAGCCGGCACATCTGACTGAGCGGACACCATGTTGAAACGCACTCGCACAGCGCCCGACTTGCCGTCCAATATGGCGGTATCAACAAAAATCACGTGACGCGGGACGTCACTGGCAAATGGTTAATAAATCACTGGATTGAAAATGCACTTGTATGTATGTATATGTACAGACTGGATCCTGGGGTCCACTTGACCTGTATCCGGACCAATGGAGAGACTGTTGAAAAATAACCACATTTGGTCAAATTTGACCACTATGAACTTTTCAGCCCCGTCGACAGCGGAGCGACCTGAAGTGAAATACCAGGAGGCCTCCGAGCTGATGGCTGCTCACGGGGAAGATGGTGAGTGTTTTGTGATTTTTAAGCATCTTTTACGTTATTTATCAATCACAACGTCAGCATGTCAACAACATAACGGGCTGCCTTCCTGTAATGAACCCACCCACCTTGAGGTGGTATTCGGTTGTAATGGAAAATAAGTAAAAAATAAATAAATAAAAAAACAAATAAAATTTAATTTAAAAAATAATAATAATTAAAAAAAAAAAATAAATAGTAAAAATAAATAAATAAATTTAAAAATAAAACATCCATCCATCCATCCATCCATCTTCTACCGCTTTTCCGGAGGTCCGGGTCGCGGAGGCAGCAGTTCAAGCAGAGAAGCCCAGACTTCCCTCTCCCCAGCCACCTGCTCCAGCTCTTCAGAGGGGATACCAAGGCGTTCCCAGACTAGCTGGGAGACATAGTCTCTCCACCGAGTCCTGGGTCTGCCCCGGGGTCTCCTCCCAGTGGGACGTGCCTGAAACACCTCAAGTGGGAGGCGTCCAGGAGGCATCCTAATCAGATGCCCATACCACCTCAACTGACTCCTTTCAATGTGGAGGAGCAGCGGTTCTACTCTGAGCCTCTCCCGGATGACTGAGCTCCTCACCCTATCTCTGAGGGTGAGTCCAGCAATCCTACGGAGAAAGCTCATTTCAGCCGCTTGTATCCGCGATCTCATTCTTTCGGTCATTACCCAAAGCTCGTGACCATAGGTGAGAGTAGGAACGTAGATTGACTGGTAAATCGACAGCTTTGCCTTAGAACTAAGCTCCCTCTTCACCACAACAGACCGGTACAACGTCCGCATCACTGCAGATGCTGCTCCAATCCGTCTGTCGATCTCTCGCTCCATTTTCCCCTCACTCGTGAACAAGACCCCAAGATACTTAAACTCCTCCACTTGGGGCAGGAGCCTGTCCCCAACCCGGAGAGGACAATCCACCTTTTTCCGGCTGAGGACCATGGACTCGGACTTGGAGGTGCTGATTCTCATCCCAGCCGCTTCACACTCAGCGGCAAACCGTCCCAGCAAGAGCTGTAGGTCATTGCTGGATGAAGCCAACAGGACAACATCATCTGCAAACAACAGAGATGAGATCCTGTGGTCACCAAGCATGACACCCTCCATTCCCTGGCTGCGCCTAGAAATCCTGTCCATAAAAATTATGAACAGGACCGGTGACAAAGGGCAGCCCTGGCGGAGTCCAACTCTCACTGGGAATGACTCCGACCGAGTGTTGGCAATGCGAACTAAACTCTCACAACGGTCGTACAGAGACCGAATAGCTCGTAACAACAAGCCCGATACCCCATACTCCCGAAGCACCCCCCACAAAAATCCACGAGGGACGCGGTCAAATGCCTTCTCCAAGTCCACAAAACACATGTAAACTGGTTGGGCAAACTCCCACGAACCCTCAAGAATTCTCGAGAGGGTAAAGAGCTGGTCCGATGTGCCACGGCCAGGACGAAAACCACATTGCTCCTCCTGAATCCGAGGTTCGACCAACGGCCGGGCTCTCCTCTCCAGTACCTTGGCATAGACCTTCCCAGGGAGGCTGAGGAGTGTGATCCCTCTAAAGTTGGAGCACACCCTCCGGTCCCCTTTTTTGAAGAGAGGAACCACCACCCCGGTTTGCCATGCCAAAGGCACTGCCCCCGACCTCCACGCAATGTTGCAGAGGCGTGTCAACCATGACAACCCAACAACATCCAGGGCCTTGAGGTACTCGGGGCGAATCTCGTCCACCCCCGGGGCCCGGCCACCAAGGAGATTTTTAACCACCTTGGCGACCTCAGCCCCTGTGATAGGCGAGTCATCCCCCTCGTCCCCAAACCCTGCTTCCTCTGTGGAAGGCGTATCAGTGGGATTGAGGAGATCCTCAAAGTATTCCTTCCACCGCCCGACGATATCCCCAGTTGAAGTCAACAGTGTCCCATCCGCACCATACACAGTGTGGACGGGGAGCTGCTTTCCCCTCCTGAGCCGCCGAACAGTTTGCCAGAATCTCTTTGAAGCCGACCGAAAGTCTTGTTCCATGGCCTCACCGAACTCCTCCCATACCCGGGTTTTTGCTTCAGCAACCACCCGAGCTGCACTCCGCTTGGCCTGCCAGTACACCTCAGCTGCTTCGGGAGTCCCACAAGCCAACCAAGCTTGATAGGACTCCTTCTTCAGCTTAATGGCCCCCCTCACCACTGGTGTCCACCACTTGGTTCGGGGGTTGCCACCACGAGATGCACCGACCACCTTGCGGCCGCAGCTCTGGGCTGCCGCTTCAACAACAGAGGTGGAGAACATGGCCCATTCAGACTCCATGTCTCCAGACTCCCTCGGAATGTGGTTGAAGTTCTTCCGGAGGTGGGAGTTGAAGACCTCCCGGACAGGGGCCTCAGCCAGACGCTCCCAGCACACCCTCACTATACGTTTGGGTCTACCAGGTCTGAATGGCTTCCTCCCCTGCCATCGGATCCAACTCACCACCAGGTGGTGATCAGTTGACAGCTCTGCACCTCTCTTTACTCGGGTGTCCAAGACATACGGTCGCAGGTCTGATGATACGATAACAAAATCGATCATCGACCTGCGGCCTAGGGTGTCCTGGTGCCAGGTGCACATATGGACACCCTTATGCTTGAACATGGTGTTCGTTATAGACAGACTGTGGTTAGCACAGAAGTCCAATAACTGAACACCACTCGGGTTCAGATCGGGCAGGCCGTTCCTCCCAATCACCCCCCTCCAGGTTTCACTGTCGTTGCCCACATGCGCATTGAAGTCCCCCAGTAGGACAATGGAGTCTCCAGGAGGAGCACCCTCCAGCACCCCAGTCACAGACTCCAAAAAGGGTGGGTACTCTGAAACATCATTTGGTGCATAGGCACAAATGATGGTCAGGACCCGTTTCCCAACCCGAAGGCGCAGGGAAGCAACCCTTTCGTCCACCGGGGAAAACTCCAATATAGAGGCAGCAAGGTGGGGCGATACAAGAATACCTACCCCTGCTCGTCGCCTCTCGCCCGGGGCAACTCCAGAAAAGGCCAAGCTCCAGCCCCTCTCCAGGAGACTGGTTCCGGAACCGGAGCTGTGTGTTGAGGTGAGGCCGACTATATCTAGCCGGTATCGCTCAATCTCGTACACCAGCTCAGGCTCCTTCCCCACCAGAGAGGTGACATTCCACGTACCAAAAGCCAGTTTAGAAAGCTTGGGATCAGTCCGCCAAGGTCTCCGCCTTTGACTGCCACCTAATCCACATAGCACCGGACTTCCATGATCCCTCCTGCAGGTGGTGAACCTACTGGAGGGCGGACCCATGTAACTCCTTCGGGCTGAGCCCGGCCGGGTCCCATGGGTGGAAACCCGGCCACCAGACGCTAGCCTTCGAGCCCCTCCCCCAGGCCTGGCTCCAGGGTGGGGCCCCGGTAACCCCATACCGGGCGGGGTACACTGAATCCTTGATATACAATTTATCATGAGAGTCTGTTGGATCGTTCTTCGTCTGGCCCTTCACCCAGGACCAGTTTGTCTTGGGAGACCCTATCAGAGGCAAATTGCCCCGGACAACATAGCTCCTGGGACCACTGGGGCACGCAAACCCCCCCACCACGATAAGGTGACGATCCATGAGGGGGAAAAAAAAAAAATAAAACAAATAAAACAAAAAATAAATAAATAATAAAAATAAATAAATAAAATAAAAAAATAAATAAGAAACTAGAAAAGCACTCGGAGAGCGCAGACCTCCGCCAATCGCCACAGTTTTAAAAAAAAATAAATAAAAACAACAAATAAAATTAAATTTAAAAAATAATAAAAAATAAATAAATAGTAAAAATTAAAAAATAAAATAAAAAATAAAATACAAATAAATAAATAATAAAAAATAAAAATAATAAAAATAAATAAAAAATCCGTCCATAACTTTTTGAGTTTTGCTAACAAACAAACAAAAAATTCCTGGATCCAGACGGTGACCCCGATCATCCCCAAAATTTAATCATTTCTTCCTTGTAGCATTTCTAACAATGCCTGAAAGTTTCATCGAAATCCGTCCCAAAACTTTTTGAGTTATCTTGCTAACCAACAGACAGACAGACCCCGGTAAAAACATAACCTCCTGGCGGAGGTAATGAAATGCAAAGACCCTCGGTTACACATGTATAATGTTTTAAGTTATGTTACAAACATGTTTTGGGGCCCACAATTCATTATACTTTGTTTTTGGCCAAGAGAGAACATTAAAAATATAATGGCTCAGAGACAGCGCATCGCTCTCTTGTGTATTGCAGGTCCACAATTTACACTCAGTTAATACAAATTCAAGAATATACTGCAGGTATGCAGGCACGGTCTCACCTTTACTTGGACATGAAGTCTGTTCACCTATCCTTCTGGACAAAAATCTCTGTGACGACATTACTAATAGCTCTTTATCTTCTTTTAGTTTACTCATGCGTAATCCTCGTGCGGCAGCAGGACTGACTGCTTCACCTCATGACTTTTAGCTGCAGTTCTACAGTGGATATAAAAAGTCTACACACCCCTGTTCAAATGCCAGGTTTTGGTGATGAAAAAAATGAGACCGATATAAATCATTTCAAAACTTTTTTCATCAATGTGGCCTATAACCTGTGCAGCCCAAATGACAAACAAACTGAAATCTTTTAAGGGGAAAATAAAAAACTTAGAATAACCTGTTTTTTTTTTCTTCATCTTTTTTTCTTTTTATCCCGTTTCTTTTCTCTAAAGCCCATCCAGGGACAAGAGTTGCAAACTAGCTTAATGCTATACACTCTCTGTGCAACACATCAGATTTTCTTTTTTTGTCTGTTTATTGCACTGTCCCTGACAAACAAACAAACAAATAAATAAATAAATGATCCGGATCATCCCCAAAATTTAATCAGTTCTTTCTTGTAGCATTTCCAACAACGCCTGAAAGTTTTATCGAAATCTGTCCAAAACTTTTTGAGTTATCTTGCTAACTAACAGACAGACAGACAGACCCCGGCAAAAACATAACCTCCTGGTGGAGGTAAATATATAAACACACACAGTGCGGAGCATTGGTGAAGCAGTGGTTAGCAACGCGGCAGCACAGTTTACCCTTGGCCGGGGGATCGCGGGGATAATGAGATCGTGGGTTCGATCCCTGCCCCCGGCCAACAGTGATCTGTGTGGAGTTTGCATGTTCTCCCCGTGTTTGCGTGGGTTTACTCCGGGATTTCTCCGGTTTCCTCCCACATGCCAAAAACATGCAGGCTAGGGAGTTAAGGGGCGCTTGTGCACGCAGCGACCGGCAGCCGGTGGCTTGTCACTGGACTGCAGAACAAATCTACCTACAGGTACAAAATAAGTCCCAAAAAAAAAAAATTGTAGCTAGATGGAATGAAACAGCACAACCGTCTACTTAGTTATCCTACATAGTATGATTATGTACCCATACATATTCTCACCCTCTGTAGCAACCGGTATTTTCCTAGTTGTATACCGGAGGGGACCATTGTATAAGTCTATTGCGTCTTTTGCATTCAAAAACTATTAGGTTGTCACGTCATTTTGCTATCTCTGCTAGCAGCCCTGCTTAGGTTGTACAGTCTGACAGCCGTAGGTAGGAAGGATCTGTGAAACCTCTCGGTTGTGCACCTAGGATGATGTAGTCTGCTGCTAAATGAGCTCCTCAGTGCGTTCAGTATGTCCTGCATAGGGTGGAACTCGGACTCCAGCAGAGATGACAGTTTAGCCACCATCCTTCTCTCCCCTATCTCCTCCACTGGGTCAAGACGCTGCCCCAGGACAGAGCTAGCTTTCTTGATCAGTTTGTTCAGTCTCTTCTCAGAAGAGATTTCTGACAATCTCTGAAAATTTCATGAAAATCCGTCCATAACTTTTTGAGTTATCTTACAAACAAACAAACAGACAGACAGACAAACCAACGCCGATGAAAACATAACCTCCTTGGCGGAGGTAAAAATAAAATAAAAAATAAAGTAGAAAAGCACTCGGAGAGCGCAGACCTCCGCCAATCGCCACAGTTAAAAAAATAAATAAATAAATAAAAAATAAATAAATAGTAAAAATAAAAAATAAATAAAATAAAAATAAATTAATTAATAATAAAAATAAATTAATAAATAAATAAATAAAAAATCCGTCCATAACTTTTTGAGTTTTGCTAACAAACAAACAAAAAATTCCTGGATCCAGACGGTGATCCCGATCATCCCCAAAATTTAATCATTTCTTCCTTGTAGCATTTCTAACAATGCCTGAAAGTTTCATCGAAATCCGTCCAAAACTTTTTGAGTTATCTTGCTAACCAACAGACAGACAGACAAACCCCGGCAAAAACATAACCTACTGGCGGAGGTAATGAAATGCAAAGACCCTCGGTTACACACATATAATGTTTCAAGTTATTTTACAAACATGTTTTGGGGCCCACAATTCATTATATTTTGTTTTTGGCCAAGAGAGAACATTAAAAATATAATGGCTCAGAGACAGCGCATCGCTCTCTTGTGTATTGCAGGTCCACAATTTACACTCAGTTAATACAAATTCAAGAATATACTGCAGGTATGCAGGCACGGTCTCACCTTTACTTGGACATGAAGTCTGTTCACCTATCCTTCTGGACAAAAATCTCTGTGACGACATTACTAATAGCTCTTTATCTTCTTTTAGTTTACTCGTGCGTAATCCTCGTACGGCAGCAGGACTGACTGCTTCACCTCATGACTTTTAGCTGCAGTTCTACAGTGGATATAAAAAGTCTACACACCCCTGTTCAAATGCCAGGTTTTGGTGATGAAAAAAATGAGACCGATATAAATCATTTCAAAACTTTTTCCATCAATGTGGCCTATAACCTGTGCAACCCAAATGACAAACAAACTGAAATCTTTTAAGGGGAAAATAAAAAACTTAGAATAACCTGTTTTTTTCTTCATCTTTTTCTCTTTTTATCCGTTTCTTTTCTCTAAAGCCCATCCAGGGACAAGAGTTGCAAACTAGCTTAATGCTATACACTCTCTGTGCAACACATCAGATTTTCTTTTTTTGTCTATATTTATTACACTGTCCCTGACAGACAAACAAACAAACAAATAAATAAATAAATGATCCGGATCATCCCCAAAATTTAATCAGTTCTTCCTTGTAGCATTTCCAACAACGCCTGAAAGTTTCATCGAAATCCGTCCAAAACTTTTTGAGTTATCTTGCTAACCAACAGACAGACAGACAAACCCCGGCAAAAACATAACCTCCTGGTGGAGGTAAATATATAAACACACACAGTGCGGAGCATTGTAGCTAGATGGAATGAAACAGCACAACCGTCTGCTTAGTTATCCTACATAGTATGATTATGTACCCATACATTTTTTTTTTTTTTTTTTTTTTTTTTTTTTTTTCTCTCGGCGCCACACGAGTCGGCTGCCTTTTGCAACAGCGGCTCGATTCCGAGTCTTTTTCCCTTCCTCTCTCTTTTGATCCGTCTTTTTTTTTCACCCCACTTATATCACGGACACACAGATCGTCCTAAATGTCTCCTGAGCCGGTGGACGGAGCCACTGTCTATAGCAGGATACGATACAGCAGAGAACAGCTGCTAGCATTCAACCGCCACCCGGTCCCATTGGAAAAACTCGACATACCGAGAGAACTGAGGCGAAAACGCCACGGCTGCCGGGCTGGAGTAAGGCGGAGGACAAAAAATATAAGGTACAGACCCTCCCTTCCATCTGTTGTCATGGGAAATGTACGGTCGATACTGGGAAAGTTAGATGAGCTAGCGGCTATCTCCCGTTATGATAGCACATACCGGGAGTGCTCTCTCCTTTTGTTTACTGAGACGTGGCTAACTGAACTAGCAGCAGATGCTAACATTGAGCTGGAGGGTTTTCACATGATACGAGCTGACCGAACACCAGACAGTGGCAAGGCTAGGGGCGGTGGAGTGATAATGTATGTTAACAACAACTGGTGCAGACCGGGACATATCACTGTTAAACAACGACACTGCAGCAAAGACATTGAGTTGCTAGCTGTTAGCATGAGGCCTACATATCTCCCGAGAGAACACTCACACGTGATCTGCATTGTTGTTTATGCAAATCCGACGGCGAACGCTGGGACAGCACGTGACGTCATCCATTCAGTAACCAGCAGGCTGCAGACAGAACACCCAGATGCTCTTCTCCTCATCTCAGGCGATTTCAACCATGTTTCACTGTCTCCCATTCTACCCACGTTCACCCAGTATGTCACATGCCACACTAGAGACAATAAAACACTGGATTTATTCTACGCAAACACTAAGGAGGCGTACACCTCATCACAACTCCCCCCACTCGGGAGATCGGATCACAACTTGGTTCATCTCCGGCCGGTGTACAAACCCCTAGTGCACAGACAACCTCCGGCCATGCACACTGTGGAGTTATGGTCTGAGGAGACAATGGACACCCTAAAGGGCTGTTTTGAAGCCACCGCCTGGAAGCAGCTCTGCGATCCACATGGTGAGGACATCGATGGCCTCATTCACACCTTCACGGGCTACCTCAGCTTCTGTGTGGACAAATCCGTTCCCACCAAGACCATACGGCGTCACTCAAACAACAAACCCTGGATCAACCCTGAGATAAAAACACTTCTGAGAGAGAAGAAGAGGATCTTCAGGTCAGGGAACAGGGAGATGCTGAAGTCCGTACAGAGGGAGCTGAGGAGAAAGATCAGAGAAGGCAAGGACAGCTTCAGGAAGAAGATGGAGGACAAGCTGCAACAGAGCGACATCAGCGGGGTCTGGAGAAACCTCAAAACCATCTCGGGGCTCCAGAATACCTCCCCCCAGGCCACAGGGGGCAGGGAGTGGGCGAACAACCTGAATCTGTTTTTCAATAGATTTGACCAACCGCCCTCCCCCCTGACTGCACAACAACCACTGCTGCCTCTAAAGAAATCAAGTCCTGCTGCCCACTCCCCACTCCACCAACACCCCCCCACTCCCAACACACAGCCCCCCATCCTGACCCTGACCAGGACCCAGGTGAGGACGGAGCTGAGGAAGATCAAGGCGAGGAAGGCGCCGGGACCGGACGGCATCAGCGCAAAGCTCCTCAAGTCCTGTGCAGACCAGCTGTGTGGGATTGTGACGTATATCTTCAACATGAGCCTGAAACTGGGGAGGGTACCACAGCTGTGGAAAACATCTTGTGTGGTACCTGTACCAAAAACTTCCCACCCCAAAGACCTGAACAGCTACAGACCGGTGGCCTTGACGTCCCACTTGATGAAGACCCTGGAGAGACTGCTCCTTGCTCACCTCCGCCCCCTGGTGGAACCAGCGATGGATCCACTCCAGTTCGCCTACCAGCATGGCATTGGGGTGGAGGATGCGGTGATCTTCCTCCTTCACCGTTCTCTGTCCCACCTGGAGAAGCCCGGGAATATGGTGAGGATCATGTTCTTTGACTTCTCCAGTGCTTTCAACACCATCCAACCGATGATCCTGAAGGACAAGCTGCTGCG